>JAVLUX010000012.1:29063387-29423387 GCA_032164185.1 Moxostoma hubbsi
TCAGGCAATTTAGATGTTCCTATCAAGATTTTAAGATCACACAACGCAGCTTCCAGGATTAACTTGATTCCCTCTTTAGACCTTTTTTGATTATAGGTCAGCTCGATTTCATAATGCGCGGCTAGTTCTAACAATTGTTCTTTAGTCATTACATCTAACAACTCCTCAGATGGAGTCTGAACAAATGACTCAATAACATCGGTTGCCATAATTAACAGTAATTGAGCCCACAAAACACCGCTCAACCAATATCTCCCTCAAAAATTCAAATAAGAGAAAAAAAAAACAACAAGGTTTATTTTAATGAAACTAAACCATCCCCTCCAATTATGTAGACCCTAATCTTCAGCAGGCCCAAGACCGGGTACTTATGCACTAAATTCCGCAAGTTTGGAAAGACGACCAATTGCCGAGTCGCCTTCCAAACCTCGGATGTGCTCCCGAGACAACTGCTACTAAGTCCCGAGCCAACCAAAAATAACAAACTAAAACAAAAAAACTACGTGTCCGAAAACACGCACTATACCTACAAGGGAAGGGTTGTTCCTAAATGCACCCCAAACAAACTATGTTATAGAGCATAACAATCTAATGAAGCGTTACAACTTTACCAATTCACACAATAGGCGGATAATATACAAATATACTCCATTCAAATATCCTACCTTTCATCCTCCTTCAAAGACAAAGTTTTTTCAAAAAAAATTCGCACAAATTCAAACACAAATTTTAGTTCGACGAGCCCCCAAATGTTACGCCCTTAATGGGAAGCAAGAATGAAGGAGGAGAAATCAGTTTACGGCGGTTACAATACTCTCTTTATTTTTCACATTCTTCAAAATCTTAACAATACGCCGCAACGCCGATCAACATCTCAGTCCTGGCCAGGCCTCGATGTACGAAAAGGAACGCTCTTATCGGTAGGTTCGCTTGTGCACTGGTGCACCCAATCCACCTGATTACCCCTCAGCTCCGCAGCGCACCTGCAGAGAAAGCACATACACACACACACAACCACGCGCACACGCACACACACGGCAGAGAAGACAATATAGGGTACAGCTGTGACAATGACAGAAGTTGAATGTCTCGGTTATTGTTGTAACCTCCGTTCCCTGTTGGAGGGAACGAGACGTTGTGTCCCTCTTGCCACAATGCTGTACTAGCCACTGAAATTGCCGGGAACTTACTCTCGGCTCCTCAGCTCAAAACCTGTCTGAACAGATGCGTGCTTCCCTCATTTTATAACCATATGTCCGGGGGAGGGGCATGCAAATTCTGTTCGGCAGTTCTCATTGGCTGTTTCTCAAAAGAGATAAATGTGGCTCTCGAGAAAGACCCCTAGTGTCACTACATCGACACAATGTCTCGATCCCTCCATCAGGGAACGGAGGTTAGGACAGTAACCGAGACAATAAGCTTAATCAACAGCATTTGTGACGATATTGATAACCACAAATAAATTAATTTAGACTCGTCCCTCGTTTTCTTTAAAAAAAAGAGAGGTATTTACAGTGGAAGTGAATGGGACCATTTTTTGGAGGTTTAAAGGCAGAAATGTGAAGCTTATAATTTTATAAAAGCACATAATTCTTGTATAACTCGTTTATTATTTGAGCTGTAAAGTTGTGAAAAAAAAATATTTTAACAGTCATTTTAGAGTTTTAGGGTTTGTTGACATTACATCGTCATGGAAACAAAGTTATAAAATTGGCTTTAACTTTACACAGAAAAGTTTAGTTAGTGATTTTATCATACTAAAATCATAAAATCATCATAATATGTCCTGTGTGTATACTTTTGAAAAGTGAGTATTTTATGTTAAAAAATTGCCCCCATTCACTTCCGTTATTAGTGCATCATTGTAAACTCTATTTTTGCTTTTTTTTTTTTTTTTTTAAAGAAAGGGAGTGGCAAGTCAACATACATTTTCTGGTAATCAACTTTATGCCACAAATGCTGTCAATAGAGCTTAACTTGTATTGAACCTGGAATATTCCTTTAAGAACCCCAAATGCAAGCCTAGTTTGTGTTTATTCAAAGTTTTGAATTTCTTCTTCATCTGAAAATTTGAATCTGTAATTCTACCATCTGAATTCTTACAGTTAATTCCATGTCTAAAAAAATAAAAACAAAAAATCTGATGTTTAAAAATACACCACAATATTCTTCAGATTTTTAGATAAATGTAGCATAAAATTCAATTGAACAAATTTCTCATTCAAATACTTTTGTCATTGTTATTGCTCCATAGTGGCTTTACTGTACTATTTTTTCAAGATTTGTTACATTATCAGATCATTTAAATTTAGGAACTAAAAGCATAATATCTTACTTTTTACACCACTACATTTCAGAAAAACATCCATGCTGAAAAAGCAACTTTAAGAAACATAAGACGTTCAGGATTGTTTGGTGGCTAATTTAAGACAATCTTAAACCAGCTAGGACCAGCAAAGCAGCTTACACTCAGGATTTTATTTTTATTTTTATCCAGTAGGATACTGACAATTATATATATTTTCAAATATATTTTATATTTCATTTTGATGTTAGATTGTAGAATTTTCAGTTTTGGCATCTTTGAGCTCTACATATGCATTTGTCTGTATTAGGTTTTAATTAATCGGCCTATTACCCTCCCTTGACCCACCCTACTTTTTAAAATGTTCTGATGATTTTAAAATAATGCCTACTGAATGTACCTTATGGTGAAAACAGCATGTTAAAATATATATAGTGTGCTCTTTAGAACAATTTTGCATGCTTTCAGTCTACTTGGGATTTGTGTTGATATGCTTGTTGATAGCTGTTAAAAGATAACATATTTATAATGCGTGCCTAAAGACGAAGAAAACTAAACTGTTGCATAAATCACACTCTGGAAGCCATGGGTGACTTGAATGTAAATGTTTAATTTAACCTAGAAATATTTAATTCACCAGACAGACAAAGGAGGATAAATACAAAGCACAGGTGAGAGAGTTAATAGATGTGAAATTGGTGATATTTTTCAACCTTTGTGCTTTTTAATCAGTGACAGCATCTGACAAATAATTAGTCTTATGCGGTGATTGCAAAGACCTGGTTCAAATATGGATTTTCAATTTGCACAGTTCAGCTCACGCTCCGTCACAGAGTCATGGTTCAAACAAGTCTATAGATGAGGCCACTCTCCACGATTTATATCTGCAGTGAAGGGGATGGCATGATCAGAATTAGGAGTCGAATTGATGGTCCAATGGGAGTGCGGGATAGGAGTCTTTATTTTAATGAGAATAACTGATTATTCACCTTTTTGATTTACATATAAATGAAACATTTTATCAGTCTGTCCACCTGTTTGAACCTCATCATGAGGCATATCCCTGAGAGAGATAGGATGTGGTGCTGGTCTCCATTCGCACATCAATGAGGGACCATTGCCTCAATGGATTTGGGTTCTGAATCCACAAAGCTCTTTTGTATTCAAGCTGGTGTCAACACATTAGAAATTAGATACACAGGTACTCCGTCGCAACAACTTTTTTTATTAATAATATTAAATTAATGCATTTAAAGCTGAAGTGAATATTTTTTTCAATACTTTCACCAATCTTATCTTTACATACAGATTATGTAACTACAAGTGAGACATTTTTACGTTAACACTGTGGTTGTTTGAGAATTTCCACCACAGTTACACTGGCTCAACCAATGACATACGTTTCAGGCAAAATTTTCAGTTTTACTGACCAAAAAATATTTGGGAAGCAATTTTGAATTTTGCGTTACTTTACAGTTATGAGTTACTCTAAAGAGATGTTTCTGACATAATACAGGGGTCAATGACAATACTTTTTTTTTATTATTATATTGCTGAATATAAAAACTCTACGTAAAAATTCAAAACAATTACTTGAAAACAGCTCCTCTATGATGAACATGTTTTTATTTTCTGAGTGCAGTCATTTAAATTTTTTTTATTGGGCTTAAAGTTCAAAAAAATATTAGTAGTGTACTGTCCAGAGATTTTAAAATAAACAAATAAGTACATTTTAAAAGCTGATATTCTTAAGATTTTTGTTTGTTTGTTTTTTGTGTCATGAGTAGTTTTGTTTTAATGAATATATAGAGTACACCCCTCACATTTTTTTAATATTTGATTATATCTTTTCGTGTGACACAAAAGAAATGACACTTTGCTGCAATGTAAAGTAGTGAATGTACAGCTTGTATAACAGTGTAAATTTGCTGTCCACTCAAAATAACTCAACACACAGCCATTAATGTCTAAACCACTGGCAACAAAAATGAGTACACCTCTAAATGAAAATGCAATTTTCCCTCCCCGGTTAACAGAGCAAGTTAAGTTAACAGGGCAAGGTTAACAACTTGAGACAATTAACAGCCAAAACTCAGAGATTAAAGCAGGAACAGAGTTTGTGAAGGTGGGGGCTACAATCCACAGATACTGATACATAACCATGAAATTGTAAAGCTCGGGCTTCACTGACCAAGAGGAAGCTTTGGAATTCCAAACAGTGACTGAAACATTTCTATCAGGAAGACACGCAGGCTTGAGTGAGGTTTAAGATGCCATTTATTTGATGAATGTAGAACAGAAAAGTAATGTCTCTCTTTGGCGTAGGCCCTGTCTGGTGGTCCGAGGGAGTTGTACTCGGAACCATCATATCCTGCCGGAGATAGGAGGCAGGGGCGAGGAGCTTACCCCCGTGCGGGACGGGGCTCAACTGGTGATGGTGGGGTGGTGGAGGTTGCCATGTTAGCGCACTGAAACAGCAATGTGGTAGATTGTGAGCAGACTTATAAAGCAATAGCTTACCTGCGATAGGCTAGGAATTACCCAGCTAATAGTGTGATGATGTACAGCTGCTAGTCTTCCCGCTAGAACTACGCTGCGCTCACATTTCTTGCAAGAAATTTAACAGCCCTCTGCTTCTGAGTCATTTATTTCAGAATTTCTATGAGAAGGCACAAGATGTACACATTACTAATATGATTTTAGTGTGAAATAACCACTTACAAACTCATCTTTATAAAGTTATATCCAATATTACAACTTTGTTTTATGTGGTAAACCCTCATTTTATAACACGTATGTCACGTTAACATGTATAATGTTGATGTCTTGTGGCTATACTTTTGAAACAGTGTATTTTAATGTTTAGGAACTGGCCCCATTCACATCCATTGAAACTGTAATCATGATTTTTCCACATTTGACGAGTCAAAATTATATTTTGTGGTAATCAACATTTTGCCACAAATACTGTCAATTGAATGTAACCTGTATTGGGCCCTGAAAATTCCTTTAAACCATTTTTTACTCAACTCAATATTACTCAACAAACCTGACATTTAAAAAGTCAAATCAGGTAGAAAAATGTTCTTCCTATTTTCACTTTTAAAAGAGACCCCATTCTCCTCTGCTCTTTTACACATCTTATTTATGTTATAAGAGCTCATTTAATTGTCATTTCATTATGCAATGAGCCATGACATTGGTACAATCTGAGCTCCCTGGGAGAATTACAGGTGATTAAGTTAATCACTTTTGCTGATGGAGGAGTCATAATTACTTCACTCTTCTAGCAAAAAAGGTTTTATGATCTTGAATTTTAAATAAACTTGAATAAGTGTTCCAGTGTATTTGAGAGAAAATCAGATGATGTTGTATGATTAAATGTATTAATTATTCGTTGGTAAATCTTACAAAATTAAGTTCAGGTCACATTGCATCCCAAAATCTAATTAAATTATAAGAAAAAAGAATATGAGAAATACAAATGAAATAGAAATCACATTTTACATGAATAAAATTAAGACTATTTCCAGGACCATTTATATTTTTTTGTGATATTTTTTCATGACAATTATGTATATTTCCCTCAAATTTACTGTTATGTGCCCAGATTAATTCAAATGATTCTCAATGTTGAATCTAATTACAGTCCTCTTTTACTGTCCTAGAGATGAAAAACTACTGTAATAAAAATATTAATAAAAATAATCAGTATAAATTAAAGGCATTACAAAAATATAAAGTCAATGTTAAAACATTTTTTATAATAAATACTTAAAACAAAATACTTTTAATGAATAAATATTAATAAAAATAAATAATATTATTAAATAAAAAAAATGATATATGTGTACATTATATGGTACTGAAGAAGAGTCTAGATATAGAAATGTTTTGTGCAGAATATAGCAATACATCTTCTGTGGAGGAGTTTTGCTGTTGTCAGTTGTTGAGTTGTGTGATAATGAAGAGCTATTTCAATGCAAAGTTTGGTACAATGACACCGCGGCCATATTTTTAATGTGTTAGAACTAACTTGCATTTTCTCCAATTAGCCTCTTCACAGGGTTCCATGTTTGTTTAATTACTGTCTATGTAAGCTACATGAGCAAAGAAAGGACAAAGATCTATTTTTAACATGAAGCAATGTGTTGCTCATGCAATGTTTCTACTGTAAATTGAAGCTATTTTCAAAAAAATTTCTAATGCTTTGTCTGAATCCAAGTTTAAACATACCCGCTCCTCGTACGGCACCATCTCATTATGTGTCTCTGAACCATGGTAGGTTTGAGTCATCAATGTGTACAGTACCACCCTGAATACTTGTGCAAGCTACATTACTATAGTTGCTAGGTAATGATTAAAGGTGCATTCACACATACAAAAATTAAATCACTGTATAGTTTAAGAGAACCATGCTCATTTCAGTTTGTTTTTAAAGTATTCTTGAATTTGTTTGTAGCATTCAAATATATGCTACATTTCTAGAGAATTTCCTCTCGGACCCCTGAAATGAATCAAATCGTCTCGGTTACGTATGTAACCTCCGTTCCCTGATGGAGGAAACGAGACGTTGTGTCGAAGAAGCAACACTAGGGGTCTCTCTTGAGCAATGAATATGCCTCTGATCGATGAAAAAGGCCAATGAGAGTTGGCGAACAGTATTTGCATACCCCGCCCCCGGACATACGGGTATAAAGGCGAGGGAAATACACACGTTCATTCAGGATTTTTCTGAGGAGCCAGGAGTGTCCGGCCACCTCAGCGGCTCGGCTCAGCGACGTGGCTGGGAGGACATGACGTCTCGTTCCCTCCATCATGGAACGGAGGTTACATACGTAACCGAGACGTTCCCCGTATGTCGCTCACTTTGCCGTTGTGTCGAAGAAGCGACACTAGGGGTCAACTTTAAATCACGCCATGCACTGAGCCATGTATGTGTACTGCTGACACAGGAGCGGGCAAGTATTTCATGTGCACAAGCGACCAACTGTGTTTCAGACGGCATGTACCCTTCCCCAAAGTCGTTGTAATCCTTCTGGTTACCATAGAGGTGAACAATGCGACGATTGCCAACCTGGGAACAGGCCAAGACTGGCTGGGCCTCTTTTCTCTCTATGTTTCTCGGCATAGAGAAAGAGCAGCCGGGGCACTTACCGCATCGTGGGAAGGGGGTCTTGCCCAGTTTGCTATTCTTTCAGGGGGAAAAGTCCCTGCAGAGGCCACACCTGCCCGAAAGGGGAGGTAAGGTGGCGAAATACATCATATGGCCTCTTCGGTCACATGTGGGAAAAATGGAGCGGTGGTAGATCCAGCCTCGAGGAGGAGGGAGTTGCTACGACACGGCGACCCGGAGGGCAGCGAAGAACTGCCTAAGGGAGATGCGGGTCAGCTCGGAAGGTGACCGTACCACAGAAGTACACACACGAGGAGTCCGTGTAGGAGGCCTGACCTGTGGAGCACTTATTCCAGTACGGGGTAGCCTGGGGTATCCGTAGTGGACTGGGTCGGCAAGATCCTCCGATGAACTGCGGGCCCAAGAGGGCTAGGGAGGAATCGACCAGGGACCTAGAGGGATCTCCTGGGAAAGAAGGAGCACTGTTTTACCTCGGCCGAGGGAGCTGGGCGCTGGACGCAAGTGATTCACCCAATCAGACCGTCGGCGTGTACCAAGTTCTACCGGCTCGGACCTGAGAAAACACGGGACGAGACTGACTCAACCCTGAGATTGTAAAATCTCACAAAGGTGTTAGGTGGTGCCCAACCCGCTGCTCTACAAATGTCTGCTAGGGAGGTGCCCGTAGCCAGTGACCACGAGGACGCAATACTCCTTGTTGAGTGCGCTCGGACCCGCAAGGGGGGGGGGGGGGGGGGGGGCATGGCCTGGGTGTGATAGGCCAGTAAGGTGGCATCCACCAACCTGTGGGGAAGCCTCTGTTTGGAGACAGCGTTCCCTTTCCTCTGTCCCAAAGCAGACAAAGAGCTGCTCAGAGAACTTAAAGCTTCTGAGTGCGGTCCAAATAGGCACGCAAGGCACGTACTGGAAACAGCAATGAAGGGGCTGGGTCTGCCTCCTCCCGGGGCAGTGCTTGCAGGTTCACTACCTGGTCTCTGAAGAGAGTGGTAGGGACCCTGGGCACGTAGCCCAGTCGTGGTCTTAGGATCAAATGTGTGTCTGCCAGACAGAACTCCAGGCAAGTGTCGCTAACAGAGAACGCTTGCAGGTTCCCAACCCTCTTGATGGAAGCGAGTGCGATCAGCAGGGCCGTCTTTTTAGAGAGAGGGCCCTGAGCCAACTGATTCTAGCGGCACGAAAGGGGATCTCTGAACACCAGCGAGGAACACCGAGAGATCCCAGGAGGGGAACAGGGCATGGCCGGGAGGGATTTAACCTCCGGGCGCCTCTTAGGAACCTGATAATTAAGTCATGCCTACCCAGAGACTTGCCGTCTACTGGGTCGTGGTGAGCTGCGATAGCGGCAACATACACCTTCAAGGTGGAAGGGAACAGCCTCCCCTCCAACCCCTTCTGTAGGAACAGGAGCACTGACCTAACTGCGCCAAGTAGAAGAACACCAATTCGTGAACATGCCATTTCAGGGCGTAAAGTTGCCTGGTAGAGGGGGCTCTGGCCTGGTTGATCATGGCTACGAACGTGGGTGGTAGACCAGCTAGATCTTCCGCGTCCAGTCCAGGGGCCAGATGTGGAGGTTCCAAAGGTCTGGGTGTGGATGCCAGAGCATGCCCCGTCCCTGAGAAAGAAGGTCCTTCTTCAGGGGAATTCGCCAGGGAGGGGCTGTCGCAAGGAGAACGAGGTCCAAGGACCAGGCCCCGGTGGGCCAATAAGGAGCCACAAGGGTGACTTGTTCCTCATCCTCCCTGACCTTGCACAGCACCTGTGCAAGAAGGCTCACAGGGGGAAATGTGCAGCCCTGCAGACCAGCTGTGTGTCAGTGCATCTGCCCGGAGAGGAGCCTCTGTTTGGGCATACCAGAGCGGGCATTGGGAGGTCTCTTGGGAAGCAAACAGGTCTACCTGGGCCTTGCCGAACCGTTCCCAAATCAGCTGGACTGGCTGGGGGTGAAGCCTCCACTCTCCACAGGGCAAGCGTTGTCGTGACAGTGCGTCCGCTATCACTTTGAGGTTGCCGGGGATGTGAGTGGTGCGCTGTTGAGTCGCTGCTGGCTCCAAAGGAGGAGACGACGGGCGAGTCGTGACATGTGGCGGGAGCGTACACTGCCTTGGCGATTTATGTACGCCACCGCAATGGTGCTGTCTGACCTGATCATGATATGTTTGTCTCGAACTAACGGGAGAAACTTCCGCAGGGCAAAGAAAACAGTCAACAACTCCAGGCAGTTGATGTGCCACCGCAGCGAGGACTCTTTTCCAATGGCCTGTTACTGCGTGCCCATTGCACATGGTGCCCTAACCCAATCTGGAGGCGTCGGTCATGACGGAGACACATCGGGACACCTGCTGTGAGGGTACTCCTGCCCATAGAAAACAGAGGTCTGTCCAGGGATTGAGTGTTTGGCGGCAGGTGGGGGTGATCGTCACATGGTGCGTGCCGCGGTGCCATGCTCATCTCGGGACTCGAGTCTGAAGCCAGTGCTGAAGCGGTCTCATATGCATCAACCCCAGTGGAGCATCCGCCGCTGTGGATACAATATGCCCCAGGAGCCTCTGGGAAAGTTTTAAGGGGACCATTGTGCCCGGCCTGAAAGCAGCGAGGCACCTCAACACTGACTGCGCACGCTCGTTGGTGAGACGTGCTAACACTGAGACTGAGTCAAATTCCATGCTGAGAAAAGAGATGCTCTGAACTGGACTAAGCTTACTCTTTTCCCAATTGACCTGAAGCCCCAAACGGCTGAGGTGCCTGAGCACCTGGTCTCTGTGAGCGCATAGTAACTCTCGTGAGTGGGCCAGAATGAGCCAGTCATTGAGGTAATTGAGTATGCGAATGCCGGCTTCTCGGAGCGGGGCAGGAGCTGCCTCTGCAACTTTTGTGAAGACGCGAGGGGACAGAGACATGCCAAAGGGGAGGACTTGTACTGATATGCCTGGCCATCAAACATGAACCGCAGAAAGGGGCGGTGTCGAGGCAAAATTGGAAGTACGCGTCCTTCTGGTCTACTGTTGCAGACCAATCTAGATGTCGAACGCAGATTAAGATGTGTTTCTGCCTGAGCATTTTGAATGGGAGTTTGTGCAACTCTTGGTTGAGAACTCGTAAGTCCAAGATCGGTCGTAAGCCGCCGCCTTTCTTGGGTATGATGAAGTAAGGGCTGTAGAGACCCTTCTTCATCTCGGTTGGAGGGACAGGCTCTATCGTGTCTTTCAGTAAGAGAGTAGCGATTTCCACGCGCAGGGACTTGGCATGTTCGCCATGTACTGCGGAGATGCGGACGCCCGTGAAGGGGGGCGGAAGCCTGGCAAACTGAATTGCGTAACCGAGTCAGATGGTCCGGGCCAGCCAGCGAGATGGGTTGGGAAGTGAGAGACACACGTCCAAACTCTGCACTAGGGGCACCAAGGGGACGATTATTTTTGACATACCCGGCGGGGCTTCGCAATGGGGCGGAGCAGGAAAGGCGGCATCGGGAGGCGGTGACGCGTCCCAAGGCTCTGGTGCTGAGAAAAGACTCAAAGCACTTACCTTGCTCCGCACACCTGGCTGGGGGCAGGTTAGCGACTGAGGAGGTGGTCCAGGGTAGGTGTCCTCTAGACTCATCAGAACCGGCCGGCCGGGGAACAGTCATGGGGGCTGGAGGCAGGTGGTCCGCGTCCAGGATGCTGGTACTGTTGAGATCTGGCAGCAGAGTGCCGTGAGAACGGCATTTGCGGGCAAGGTGACCCAGAGACAAAAGGAAATAGCTCTGTTACTGAGAATATGAGAATGTGAAATCTAATTCAACAAAAAATTCTCCTCCCGGCCCTCGACCGGGGGACGGATCGGTCTTACCATCTCCGGAGCTAACGTCTTGGTCCCTGGGTCGAGCGTCTACAGAACACCTGAGAGCCTTATGGGTCCTCGAGGGGGTCCGTGAGATGGGGGCGTCTGCTTCCTGCGGAGTACTCGACACTGGGGCTGAGAGCTGGGCCTGGGTTGAGGCGGGGCAGGATGTGAGATGGCCTCCATCTGATTCACCTTTGAGGACTGCTGGGCAAAGTCGTCGGTCTGGGACCGCTCCACCGCGAGGGTTGTGAGAGCGGAGGAGCGAGGAAGCTGCGGCTTACTCACCTCGTCATGCACGTCCGGGAAGAAAGGATCGGGGGGGGGGGGGGGGGGCATGGATGTGAGTGGCTTGACCATTCAAGTAGCCCGGGAAAGCATAGCAGACCTCCGTGCGTCAGGCTCAGGCTGGGCGAGCAGACCCGAAGGTGGCAGCCCAGGCGAGTCATCAGCATCAGACGCCGCAGAATAGAGCCCGTCATAGTCCCCAAATCACCTTCATCGCCCACGGCGCCTGCCTCAATCCCGTAGGAAGGAGGCGAGGCGCGGGGGGTGGCTGAAGTGGCTTTCTCTCATGACAAAAGAAAGCCGAGACAGCAATGCTGCCATGGCTATGTTCTCGCACTGAGAACATGAACCATTCATAAAACGCTGCCTGCGTGTGATCGCAGCCCAGGCACGCGAGGCAGTTTTTATGACCGTAAGAGGTGGGGAGAAATCATCGCATCCAGAAACTACACAGGGGTGGAAATTACATCTTTATAAAGACGCGTCCTGAAAAGGACATTCACCGCTGCTGTGTAATGTTCTATCAGAGAAATAAACAATTTTACAGAGAAAATCACTCTTTCAATATAACTCTTTCAATTCTCTGCACTGTCGAAGCGCCCAGGGGCAAACTGCACTGCCGTGCAGAGAAGGAGAAAGCCACTGAAGTGCGCCGTAGATCCAACAGCAAACAGAGCGTCAGAGGAACAGAAGCAGGAATCTGGTGTTTGTTACTCGCAGCTGGCTGCATACACGACCATCGGCTCCGAAGAAAATTTCTGAATGAACGTGTGTATTTCCCTCGCCTTTATACCCGTATGTCTGTGGGCGGGGTATGCAAATACTGTTCACCAACTCTCATTTGCCTTTTTTCATAGATCAGAGGCATATTCGGCACTCAAGAGAGACCCCTAGTGTCGCTTCTTTGACACGACGTCGAAGTGAGCGACAGACAGGGAAATAAAACCATGCCACCTATTCCATGAATTCTGAGATGACAAACTGAGATGAATTAAAACACTTCTCTGAATACACTGTGACCTTTGTCTCAAAACAAACTAATTTTGATTATGGCTTCAGTCAATGATTTAGTTTGGATTTATTGTCTTACATCTCCATTTGTGTCAGCCACTGTAATTGCATTGTACGTTTGGGCCATTGTAATCACAAACTGCTCTAAAACCTTTATAGACTTACCGTCTGCTGGTCAATATAAATTTACATGAGATCAATTGGTTGTCATATTTAGTTCTTCAATATATTCTTTGACTTACAATATCGCCACGAGAAGAGAGATGTACTGACATGGACATTGTGTTGCCCTAAAGGAATTTGTTTAACTTTTTTCAAATGGCTTATTTAAAATTTGCTAGTACCTATTTTTAGTTTAAAATAAGTTGATAATTACTTTTCAGTTTTATCAAACCTGTTTGTAAAATTTATATTATTTGTGTCACGCGATGACGTCACTCCCTGTTAAGCACTTCCCGGTTCTGTGGAAAAGAGAAGAGACTGTCATGTTGTGCTCACTCTAATAACGCATTTGCATTCGCTATGAAGTATCATAGAGGCAATGTCGTAAGTTCATTTATTTGACATTAGACATGTTGAAGATCGTATGCTAGTATGTTTTCGTTTAAGAAATATAATGTTCGTTAAGTAATTAAAAGAACGGTTTGTTTACTATTGTGTACTAACTAACAGCAATTCTAGTAGCCATGATATCATAGCACTTAGTACCTCAATTGTTGCTTATAGTGCAAGCATTTCTTATTTGCAGCTATTTACAATGTAATGTTTAGTCAAGAACATGGACACTGAATATTTTGTATTGTTTTTATTTACAGTTTTCACCAGCATGTTAATGAGGAAGAGTGACAGTAAATGGTCAAACTTACTACGACTATGTCTTCATTGGCTATGGTTTAACTTGATGTTTTGTCAGAGTTTCGACACACTGCACAAGAACATTACAGTGAAAAGACATTATTTGATGTTTCAAAGTGATTGTGATGGCAACGAGCGTCAAGTCGTCTGTGTCCAGTGCTAAGAGCAGCAAAACGTCTGCATCATCGGAAAGTGTTGCCCGCGCCAGGGCTAAAGCAGAAGCCGCCAAGGTGAGAGCATCATATGCTAGCCAAGAGGCTAAACTGAAAATGGAAAAGGCCGCCAGAGAAGCAGAAAGGATCACAAGAGCTGCTCAGAATCAGCTGGAAACAGTAAGAATAGATACAGAGTTGGAAGTGCTAACGCTACATCGGGAAGCTGATGCAGCCACGATGGAGGCGCAAGTGTTGGAAAATGCTGAAGCAATACATGCTGTAGTCGGAAGTGGAAAATTTGGATCAGAAAGGGTTAAAATCGAACGCACTAGTGAATATGTCCAATCTCAAATCAAGCTTCAGAATCATTCTCCCTCCTCACTCGTATCAGTCTTACCTGTTGCACCCCCATTTCAAGTAGGATCACATGACAGCTTCGTAACATGGCATCCACCCGTGAATGACATTTCTCAATCACAACCTATCAAAAACAAGCCAAAGTCTGAGAAGGCTGTCAATATGCACTTACTTGAACCAAGCTTCCCTGATCAGACTACAGTTGCGACAATGTCTGAGGTCAGAAGAACAAACTCTAACATGAACACACATGCTCAGTCATATGTTCCGCGACACATTCCTCAGGCTAGCACACCACCTCTGGTGGAGCCTTTGGCACAGTATTTGGCACGAAGACACCTCGTAAATTCAGGACTGTACCAATTTCACGACAAGCCCGAGAATTATCGGTCATGGTACTCCTCATTCACCAGTGCAGCTGGTGAAGTTCACCTCACAGCAACCCAAGAATTGGACCTCATGACTAAATGGCTAGGAAAGGAATCTGGTGAACAGGTGAAACGCATACGCTCAGTGCATGTCAACAACCCCAATCAAGCTTTATACAAAGCATGGGAGAGACTACGTGAGTGCTATTCTGCCCCCGAAATCATTGAAAAGTCACTTTTTCAGCGGTTGGACTGTTTTCCTAAGATTCCAGCCAAGGACCATTCCAAATTACGTGAACTTGGGGATTTGCTTATGGAGATCCAATGTGCTAAAGAAGACGGTTACCTCACCGGTCTGTCGTATCTCGACACTTCGCGTGGAATTGGACCAATTGTAGACAAGCTTCCATTTGGGCTTCAGGAGAAGTGGGTATCTTCTGGGACATGGTACAAAGAAGAGAACCATGGTCGCTTCCCTCCCTTTGAGTATTTTTGCAACTTTGTGTGCTATGAGGCAAAGAAGCGAAACGACCCTAGCTTCATGCATCAAAGCAGTGCTACAACACCTACAAAACCAGACAAATCTGGTATGAAGAATTTTAATATCAACAAATCCATCTCAGTGCACAAAACGAATGTGTCTACAAACAATGACGACCCTAACAAAAACTGCCCACTACATAACAAACCCCACCCTTTGAAAAAATGTAGAACATTCAGAAACAAACTCCTTGATGAAAGAAAAGCCTTCCTCAAGGAGAAAGGAATATGTTTCAAGTGCTGTTCTTCAACTTCCCACCTTGTCAAAGAATGCAAGTCCTCTATTAAGTGCTCTGAATGTGACAGCACATATCATGATGCGGCCATGCACCCTGGCCCAACACCTCAATCAATCAAGGCTCCTTCATCGTCACGAGAGCACAGCGGGGAGGGAGAAGATTATGCTGATACATCTGTTAGAACAACCTGCACTGAAGTATGCAGTCCAGGCCAGTGGAGCCGCTCATGCTCAAAGATCTGCCTCGTAAAGTTATACCCCGAGGGTTCCAAGGATATGGCCATAAAAACCTATGTAATCCTGGATGACCAGAGCAACCGCTCATTAGCCAGACCAAAGTTCTTCGAACTATTCAGTGTGGAGAGCAAACCATTCTCATATCATCTCAGAACTTGCTCTGGCATCGTAGAAACATCCGGTAGGAAGGCAGAAGGATTCTGGATCGAGTCACTGGATGGCAAGGTTCTCATCTCTCTTCCGCCACTTATTGAGTGTCATGAGATCTTGAACAATCGGTCTGAGATTCCAACGCCAAGTGCAGTTCTACACCAGCCTCATCTCCAACACATTGCCAAGCACATCCCAGAATTGGAACAAGAAGCAGAAATACTTCTCCTACTCGGAAGAGATGTCATTAGGGCACACAAGGTCAGGCAGCAGGTCAATGGATCAAACAACGCCCCCTTTGCCCAACGACTGGACCTAGGATGGGTAGTAATAGGAGAGGTGTGCCTGGGTAATGTACATAAGCCAACGGTCAACACATTAAAGACCAATGTGCTGGACAGTGGTCGCCATTCAATTTTTCAGCCCTGCACAAGCTTCATGCATGTCAAGGAGACGCAGAGAAGCTGTTACATGTCTGGTAAAATAACTGAGAAGATGCTGGGACAGACAGTGTTCAACCGAACTGAGCATGACAACAAACCTGCTCCATCAATGGATGACATTGCCTTCTTAAAGATAATGGATACAAACGTCTACAGGGACGATTCTAACAGTTGGGTTGCCCCTCTGCCGTTCAGAGAACCACGCCGGCCCTTGCCAAACAACAAAGAACAAGTAGTCAACCGGTTTGCATCCCTCCAACGAACCCTGAAAAATAAATCTGAGATGCAGAAACAGTATGTGGCATTCATGGAAAAGATCTTCACTAATGGACATGCTGAGGTAGCGCCGCCACTGAGAGAAAATGAGGAATGCTGGTATCTTCCCACATTTGGAGTTTACCACCCACAAAAACCCAATCAGATTAGGGTGGTCTTTGATTCCAGCGCCCGGTACGCTGGTGTCTCTCTCAATGATGTACTCCTCACAGGCCCCGACCTCAATAACTCCCTTGATGGCGTCTTGCTACGCTTCCGGAAGGAGAAAGTTGCAATCATGGCGGACATCCAGCAGATGTTCCATTGTTTCTTGGTGTGTGAAAACCACCGCAATTTCCTCCGTTTTTTATGGCACAAGGACAATGACATCAACAAGGAAGTTGTCGCGTATCGGATGAAGGTTCACGTCTTTGGCAATGGGCCATCTCCTGCTGTGGCCATCTACGGGCTGCGAAGAGCCATCAAAGAGGGTGCACAGGAGCATGGTGAGGATACTGTGAAGTTTGTGGAAAGGCACTTCTATGTTGATGATGGCTTGGTATCCGTGCCTTCTGAAGCCGAGGCAATTGACCTGCTTCAACGGACACAAGCCTCACTTGCTGAATCAAACCTTCGCTTACACAAGTTTGCATCAAACTGTCAGACAGTAATGGAGGCCTTCCTGCCTGAAGATTGCGCTCCAGTAATCAAGGACTTAGATCTGAGCGGAGAAACTGCACCCACACAATGGAGCTTAGGTCTACTGTGGGAGATCACGACCGACACATTCACCTACTCCGTATCGACCATGAACAAACCATTTACCCGCCGTGGAGTCCTCTCCACCGTCAACAGTGTTTTTGATCCCCTGGGTCTGCTGGCACCTGTCACGATCCAGGGAAGAGCGCTCCTCAGAGAACATACCACAGAACTGTCAGACTGGGATACACCCCTCCCGGACGATAAACTAAGCAGATGGGAGGCCTGGAAAGATTCGCTCCAAGACCTAAAACAGGTTCATGTTCCACGTATGTACACAACAACCTCACTCACTGAAGCAGTGCACATAGAATTGTGTGTGTTCTTAGATGCGTCAACCAAGGCCATAGGAACTGTGGCATACCTGAAAACACTTAAGATAAATGGGCAAATCGAAGTAGGATTTGTTATGGGCAAGGCAAAGCTAGCACCCCTGTCCGAACCTACGATTCCAAGGCTTGAGTTGTGCGCCGCCGTACTAGCAGTAGAGATGGCAGACCTCATCCAGGGGGATCTAGATCTAAAGCTGGATGCCATAAAGTTCTACACAGACAGCAAAGTAGTGCTCGGCTATATTTGTAACGAGTCGAGACGATTCTACGTGTATGTTCACAATAGAGTTCAACGTATCCATCAGTCCTCAAGGCCTGAACAATGGCACTATGTACGTACAGAGGAAAACCCTGCAGACCATGCATCGAGATCTTTACCTGCATCCTGCCTAGCGCAGACTTCATGGTTTCCCGGTCCCCCCTTCCTGCGTCAGCCATCCACAGAGAAAACACAAACTAATGAGACATTTGAGTTAATTGAACCTGAAAAGGACTCAGAAATCCGACCACAAGTACAAACCTGTGCTACTAACCTGGTAGAACCAGCGCTTACCTCTGACCGCTTCCGACGCTTCTCTACCTTCACCTCCCTTGTAAGAGGTGTAGCATTTCTTGTACACATGGCAAGATCCTACAAACAATCAAACCAAAACAGCAAATGCAAAGGTTGGCACAGATGTAATTCACCTCGTACTCCAGATGAAATGGACCAGGCAAGGAATGTTATCCTTAAAGCAATACAAAAGGAGGCCTTTGCAAAAGAACTATCAACCCTCCAAGCCAACCAAGCAATATCCAAAGGTAGCCTCTTGAGTAAACTCAGCCCGACAATGGAAGACAATCTAATTTGTGTTGGAGGCCGATTAAAGCATTCGCACCTTGCAACTGCAGAAAGGAACCCAATAATTCTGCCCAAGGACAGCCACATTTCTCTATTGCTCACACGACATCACCATGAGCAAGTGAAACATCAAGGCCGTCACCTGACGGAAGGAGCGATTAGGGCAGCAGGACTGTGGATCTTGGGAGGCAAGACGTTAATCAATTCTGTACTCCACAAATGCATAACCTGTCACAAGTTGCGTGGGAAGCTGGAAGAACAACGCATGGCGGACCTGCCACCCGAACGACTCAAAACCTGCCCTCCTTTCACGTATGTGGGGCTCGATGTATTTGGACCCTGGTCTGTCACAACCAGACGCACCAGAGGAGGACAGGCAGAGAGCAAACGGTGGGCCATCATGTTTAGTTGTATGAGTTCGAGAGCTGTGCACATCGAGGTCATTGAGTCTATGGACACGTCTAGCTGCATAAATGCGCTCAGGTGATTCTTCGCACTCAGAGGCCCTGCGAAACAGCTCCGATCCGATTGTGGAACCAATTTTATTGGAGCGTGCAAGGAGCTTGGGATGGACAAAATGATGCAGAGGTACCTCAGTGAGCAGGGATGTAGCTGGGAATTCAACCCACCACACGGCTCTCACATGGGTGGCTCGTGGGAGCGCATGATCGGCATTGCCAGAAGAATCCTCGATTCAATGTTTCTGCAGCTAAACGCTCACCTAACCCACGAGGTGCTTTGTACACTGATGGCAGAGGTCACAGCTATCATAAATGCACGACCACTCATACCCGTGTCTACAGACCCGGAAGACCCTTTCATACTTTCACCATCGATGCTCCTTACACAGAAGACAGGAGTTCCTCCTCCTCCTGGAGACTTTTCGGACAAGAACCTGTACACAAAGCAATGGAGACAAGTTCAGGCTCTTGCAAACCAGTTCTGGGCTCGCTGGAGCCGTGAATACTTACCTTCCTTGCAACACAGACAGAAGTGGACAATGCCTCGCAGGAACCTACAAGTTGGAGAACTAGTTCTGCTCAGGGACAAGCAGATAGGCTGCAACTGCTGGCCCATGGCTAGGATCACTGCCATATTCCCTGGAAAGGATGGCCATGTAAGAAAGGTCGAGGTGACAACGACTGACCAAGGCAATGTAAAAAACTTTCTGAGGCCAATTGTAGAAGTTGTTCTACTTCTGCCCAAAGATTGATTTAGAGACTAATGTTCTAGTCTCCCTCAATTTCTTAGTGACCTCATATAGGTCAGGCGGGGAGTGTGTTGCCCTAAAGGAATTTGTTTAACTTTTTTCAAATGGCTTATTTAAAATTTGCTAGTACCTATTTTTAGTTTAAAATAAGTTGATAATTACTTTTCAGTTTTATCAAACCTGTTTGTAAAATTTATATTATTTGTGTCACGCGATGACGTCACTCCCTGTTAAGCGCTTCCCGGTTCTGTGGAAAAGAGAAGAGACTGTCATGTTGTGCTCACTCTAATAACGCATTTGCATTCGCTATGAAGTATCATAGAGGCAATGTCGTAAGTTCATTTATTTGACATTAGACATGTTGAAGATCGTATGCTAGTATGTTTTCGTTAAAGAAATATAATGTTCGTTAAGTAATTAAAAGAACGGTTTGTTTACTATTGTGTACTAACTAACAGCAATTCTAGTAGCCATGATATCATAGCACTTAGTACCTCAATTGTTGCTTATAGTGCAAGCATTTCTTATTTACAGCTATTTACAATGTAATGTTTAGTCAAGAACATGGACACTGAATATTTTGTATTGTTTTTATTTACAGTTTTCACCAGCATGTTAATGAGGAAAAGTGACAGTAAATGGTCAAACTTACTACGACTATGTCTTCATTGGCTATGGTTTAACTTGATGTTTTGTCAGAGTTTCGACACACTGCACAAGAACATTACAGACATACTGTACGCCTTGCACAACAACGCATCATCAATAGTCCTTGATTATAAAACATGTTTCTCAAAGTCGTCATATGTAGAGTTCATTCTTTGGGCAGTTAAAGTTAATTAATTAAAAACTGACTATTTACACAATGGTAAGAACATGAACTGAATGGAAATAAAGAGTTAGTCATTGCTCAGTGAGTGATTGAGAGTTATCTGACATAGAAGGTGCCAACTTGAAGTTTACTTTTTATAATTGTAACCATATTTTTAAATGTATTTATTTATAAATTTATTTGAAGGATTTTTGTAATTTTATCAAACATGAAGGAATGTTATAGATAGATAGATAGATAGATAGATAGATAGATAGATAGATAGATAGATAGATAGATATTATTTACTATTAGGAAATACTGCATATATTTACAGTACAGTATGAACTGTACAAAAATAATGTAAAAAAAATTAACTGTAAAAAAAACAGATTCTTTTATTTTTACTTCACACACAGTCATCATGTTCTAAAGATGATCCTTTATTTATTTATTTACTACAAAATAGCTCCCTATTGTACATGTTTTTTACACCGCTTGACTTTTATTTAGTGAAAAAAAATATTTTAAAATATTAATTATATTTTAATACTAAATTGTTTCTTTTTTTATTTAAAGAAGAAAAATTAAAGATTGTTATGCATAACCCATGCCAACATTGTATTATTATTATTATTTTTTTTTTTATTTTTTTTTTTTTCAGTAATTTCAGCTTTTAATTAGATTTTAAAAATACATAATTTTTGTCACCACATGATATTTTTCACATCGATCCCCAGAACACATGTAACAATTCTTCGAACTCAGGAAAAAACTTTATACATCATAGCTGAGGTGTATTCAAGTCATTCGTTTGTATTAACTGCATTTTTAATGTATTTTAGAATAAGTTAAAGGGATAGTTCACCCATAAATTTTAATTCTCTTATCAATTCCTCACCATCATGCCATCCCAGATGTGTTAGACTTTATTTCTTCAGCAGAACACAATTTATGATTTTTAGAAGAATATTTCAGCTCTGTATGTCCATACAATGCAAGTGAATGGATGCCACAATTTTGACACACCAAAAAGCACATAAAGGCATCATAAAAGTAATCTATACGACTCCAGTGTTTTAATCCATGTCGTCAGAAGAGATATAATAGATGTGGGTGAGAAACAGATCAATATTTATGTCCTTTTTTGCTAGAAATTCTTCTCACTGCCCAGTAGGGGTTGATAGGCATGACGAATGTGAATAAACAAAAACACAAGAAGAAGAATGTGAAAGTGTTCTGTTTCTCACCCACAGTTATCGTACTGCTTCTAAAGATATTAATTTAACCACTGGAGTCTTAAGGATTACTTTTATTCTGATTTTTGTGATTTTTGGAGCTCCATTTTATTGACCTACAGATCTGAGAAATTCTTCTAAAAACCTTAATTTTTGTTCTGCAAATGAAAGAAAGTCATACACATCTGGGATGTCATGAGGATGAGTAAATGATGAGAGCATTTAAATTTTTGGGGTGAACTATTCCTTTAAAATGCCTGAAAAATTAAGAAAAAAAAAATTAGTGTCACATCATTGACCCATTTGCTAGTTAAAGGGATATAACAAAAGACTGGCAGAATGGAAAGTGATATAGGACACATGAAAAACCTATAAATTAATTATCAATTAAAACAATTTTGTGAAGAAAAAATATATTTGAAACATCTAGGTTATGTATGTAATCTCCATTCCCTGATGGAGGAAACGAGACATTGTGTCGAAGAAGCGACACTAGGGGTCCAATTTAAATCACGCCATGCGCTGAGCCGTGTATGTGTTCTGCTGACACAGGAACAGACAGGTATTTTACGTGAAAAGGCGACCAGCTGTGTCAGACTGCATGTACCCTTTCCCAATGCCCCATAAAAGTCGTCAGAATCCTTCTGGTTATCCTAAACAGGGGAACATGGTAATGCTTGCCAACCCGGGAATGGGCCGAGCCTAGCCAGGCCTCTTTTCTCTCTATGTTTCTCCGCACAGAGTAAGAAACGGCACTTACACGCATCGAGGGAAGGGGGTCTTACCCAGTTTCCTATTCTTTCAGGGGGAAAACACCCTGCGGAGGCCACACCTGCCCGAAAGGGGAAGGTGAGGGTGGCGAATACATCACATGGATTTTTAGGCAACATGTGGAAAGTGGCACGGTGGTAGATCCAGCCTTAAGGAGGGAGGAGTTGCTACAACACGGCGACCGGAGGGCAGCAGGAACTGCCTAAGGGAGACGCGGGTCCACTCATAAGGGGACCATATCGCAGAAAATACACACAGGAGGAAATCCACGCAGGAGTCCTGACCTGTGGAGCACCTATTCCAGTACAGGGTAGATTTGAGTACCCGCAGTGTGTTGGGTCGGCGAGTTTCTCCGCTGAACTGCAGACCCAAAGGGCTAGGGAGGAGTCATCCATGGAGCCGAGTTAGTGGGATCTCCTTGGAGTAACAGCGCATGATTTTAACTCAGCCGAGGGAAAGGGTGCTAGGTGCAAGCGGTCCACCCGGTCAAACTGTCAGCATGTTACCGAGTTCTACCGGCTCGGACCTGAGAAAACACAGGACAAAACTGACTCTACCCTTAGATTGTAAAATCTTGCAAGGGTGTTAGGTGTTGCCCAACATGCTGCTCTGCATATGTTTGTCAGGGAGATGCCTCTGGCCAGTGCCCGTGAGGACGCAACACTCCTTGTCGAGTTTGCTCAGACCCGCAAGGGGAGGGGCACGGCCTGGGTGTGATAAGCCAATGTAATGGTGTCAACTACCCAGCCTCTGTTTGGAGACAGCGTTCCCTTTCTGCTGTTCACCAAGGCAGACAAAGAGCTGCTCAGAACATCTAGAGCTCTGCGTGTGGTCCAAGTAGGTATGAAAAGCACGTACTGGACACAGCAACGAAGGACTGGGCCTGCCTCCTCCCAGGGCAGCTTCGCTTGCAGGTTCACAACCTGGAACCTGAGAGGACTCGTAGGAACCTTGGGCATGTAGCCCGGTCGTGGTCTTGGGATCACACGAGTGTCTGCCGGACCGAACTCCAGGCAGGTGTCACTGACAGAGGACGCTTGCAGGTCCCCGACCCTCTTGATGGAGGTGTGCGGGATCAGGAGGGCCGTCTTCAGGGAGAAGGCTTTGTTCGACTGATTCTAGCGGCTCGAAGGGGGGTCTCTGAAGGCCCGAGAGGACAACTGAGAGACCCCAGGAAGGGGAATAGGCTTGGCCGGGAGGGATTTAACCTCCGGGCGCCTCTTAGGAACCTGATGATTAAGTCATGCTTACCCAAAGACTTGCTGTCTACTGTGTGGTGGGCCGTGATAGCAGCCACATATACCTTCAAGGTGGAAGGGGACAGCCTCCCCTCCTGCCTCTCCTGCAGAAATAAGAGCACTGACCTAACTGTGCACCTCTGTGGGTCTTCAGCCCAGGAAGAACACCAATCTGTGAACAAGCGCCACTTCAGGGCGTAAAGTTGCCTAGTAGAGGGGGCTCTGGCTTGGTTGATCGTGTCTACGACGGGAGGTGGAGCTATATCTTCCGCATCCCGTCCAGGGGCCAGACGTGGAGGTTCCAGAGGTCTGGGTGCGGATGCCAGAGCATGCCCCGTCCTTGAGAAAGAAGGGGAATTCGCCAGGGAGGGGCTGTCACGAGGAGTACGAGGTCCGAGAACCAGGCCCAGTTCTCCCACTGAGAACATCAACCATTCATAAAACGCTTCCTGTGTATGATCGCAGCCCAGGCACGCGAGGCAGCTTTTATGACCATCAGAGGTGGGGAGAAATCAACTGTATCCAGAAACTACACAGAGGCAGAAAAGACATCTTTAAAAAGACGCGTCATGAAAAGGACATTTAACGCCAGCTGTGTATTTGCTCTTTTAGAGAAACTAACTCTTTTAGAGAAATCAACACTTTTAACTGCACTGTCGAAGTGCCCAGGGGCAAACTGCACTGCTGTGAAGAGAAGGAGAAAGCCGCTGATGTGCGCCATAGATCCAACAGCAGAATCAGCTCAGAGGGAGAGGAACAGGTGTGTGACTCTCAGCTCACTGCATTCACGACCATCGGCTCCAAAGAAAATTTCTGAATGAACTCGACATATTTCCCCGCTTTTATACCCGTATGTCCGGGGGCGGGGTATGCAAATACTGTCTGCCAACTTCTCATTGGCCTTTTTTCATAGATCAGAGGCATATTCGGCGCTCAAGAGAGACCCCTAGTGTCGCTTCTTCGACACAACGTTGAAATGAGCGACAGATGGGGAACATAAGATAAAGGACAAACTTAAAGAGAAAAAAAACCCCACCAAAAATATATATATATATATATATATATATATATATATATATATATATATATATATATATATATAGCTAATTATAAAAACTTTTAACAAGGTGCTCTACATGCAGAGTTCCCTACATATGATGGTCTATATTCATGATAAAACAGTAACAATTTATAATAATCGTCCTTCATTAACAGGTAACTATGCAGGAATTAATGCAGGATTAATGAGTAGTACTACATTAACACTTTAGTTACTTTTAATAACTAATAATGATTAACCAATCAGTAAGTAATAGTGAACTGATGACTCAGGTAGTTCACTGTTAGGTAAACAATCATTACTGAATTTGATCTTCCTCATTGAAAACTATCAAATAACTATGGCTAATTTAATCAATTACTAATCAAAACATTAACATGTGTCTAAAATGTGAATGATTATATTTTTAATGTGAACAAGATCATGCAATGTGCCTTCAGATAAACATGCATGGGTTCTTTGTGGGAATTAATTTATGAATGTAATATGTTGCTAAATCAAGGCTACAGTGTCTGGTAGAGTATCATAGGATGTAACCATATTTTCAGGATTGATGGGGATCAAATTTAATAATATCAGTAGACCAACACATATCAGTAGACCAATATTATGGATATTGCGGGATCATAGTCAGCTTATCTTACAGAAATATAGGGATGTATGTACTCAACATGTGACATGTGTATTCCTTGGGATATCTCTTCCGTTCATTAAAAATAATATTAACTTCTGCATGTTTAATATTGCTGAAGGTAAGTTTTTAAATAATTCTGGTAACCCATAAGTAATGAGTCAAATGTTACCACATAAGTATGAAGGAATTACTAATGATCAGGACCATTATTCTAAAGTGAGTGTCATAGTAAAGCTTAAAGGGATACTTCACCTCTGGGAAGATGAATGTGTATTTAAAATTGGTCATTTATATAGTATAAATGTGAAATTATTTTTTATTTTGAAGCATTCTAGACTGACAAAAGGCAGAAAATTTATTTTTTACTCATGTGGCTGAAAGACAACCACTCCCAGAATGCACTTGCTTTGCTGCCTTTACGAGGCCACTCCCAAACCACGCCTACCGGTTACAGGCGGCAGTATCTGAAAATCTGATACAACTAGGCTTGCTTTGATACATCGTGACTCTATAAATTGTGAGTTAGTTGATAAATTGACTGACTACGCGGGAAGAACATTATGATAATTCCGGGTGTCCAAACTCTGTACATGACGTCTTAGTAACAAAAAGAAAAACAAACAAAATACTCACTTTACACTAAGCCGTCCGTTTGTCCCTGCGGGCTTTGGCTGGCGTTTCCAATTTATCTTCGGGATCCTAAAATAAGTTTCCAGGACTCCCCTGTCCATGTGTGGTACAAAACTTGGGTGCTCAGTTATACATGCTAAAGTTAGCGGTGCAGTTTCATCAGCGGATTCAGCGATCTCGTCCAGAAGAAAATGGCATCGCTGAAATTCGCGACAGCAATAGGACTCTCTATCAGTTTCCATAGGCGCACAGCGATAGCACTGACACCACCAGTCCGCCCCAACTCGAGTCTGGCCGGGCTCTTCCTCCTGACCGCCAAGCAGGTCTTGCTCCCCTGCTACAGCAGCTGCTCTGACCGCTTCTGTTCATCGCTGTATTGCGGCTCGTACAGGTAGCCGTGAGCATCAGATTCTCGCAACATATCTTCGAAATCCCCTTCTGCCATTTCAACTTCAAAACTACCTTCCGCCATCGTGATTAGCCTACTTGTATACAAACTTTCTACACCGAGCAAGAGCCTGTTAGCTTAGCTTCTACAGAAAGATGGCTGACACTATCTTCACATTCTGTGAGTGAGATCCCGCCCCATATGGGTGTGGTGAAAACATGTGGAACTAGCTACTAATACTGGCTGTAGTTTTAAGCCTCTGGCCCAAAAATCCTCAGATGACGCAAAATGACGATTTTTGCATCATCGGAGGATTTTTTCCAGACTAAAAATACATAAATCTCTCGTCTCAGGGGGATAGGAGGGGGGAGGGGGGAGCTTGGTAATTCGAAAATACAACTGGTTTTCTACTGATACAAAGCTTAATGCTAAATCCTGAAGTAACCCTTTAATTAATGAAATCTTACTGTTTACTTCCTTGGGTGTTAAATGTTATCTGGACCATTATTCTAAAGTGAAAACACATTATAAATCATTAATAGTAAAAGTTCAATGAAAGGAGGAGGCGAGAACCAGCTTGATAATATAAATAATAGTTTAATACGAAACTGATCCAAAAAGACAAAAAACACACAAGCGTTGGACAGCTGCTCGTAACTGCTGACTCTGGTCGCCTTTTTCCCCTCTCGGAATTAATCAGCCTAATTAGGGGCGGGGCCGGCTCCAACCTCTGCACTGACACATTTCTCCCTCGTTCCTCTTTCCTGGGGTGGGGGGTGCCATCCACCCGGTCTGCTGGGTGGTAATCCCTGTCTACCTGGACCAGGAAGGGGACAAGGGAAGGGAAACAATAATAACAAAAAATGTGGTACCTACACCCTGTAACAGGGATCTTACCAAAAAAAAAAGAGAGAGAGAGAAGAGAGGGAGAAAAGAAAAAAGTTACGTACTCACCGGTTCTCAGATACGCCACAGCCTGGTCCTCAGCCACTCCATCCTCTAGCGGACAACAGCATTCCGGTTCCCGCTGTGTTCCGGAGGATGGAAGGTGTCTTCCCCACCCCTGGCAGCAGTCCTCCCACTCCAGACGTTTTTTTTATGGCATAGAATTATGAATCATTGAAATAATTGAACATAATTGCATGGCTGGTGCTCATGGTTACTACATGTTTTAAAAGTCTTCTCTTAATAATAATCTCTCCTATTAAGTAAGATTATGTGTCTAAAGATACTCTACCAGACACAGTAGCCATGATTTAGAGAGCTTGTGTTATATAAACGTGATATTTATATAAAACGTACATTTACCAATAGAAAATAAGCGAATTAACTAACGATGAACATAACACACTGGCCTAACACAGGATGTGCCTGGTTTAGCATCAGGTCAGTATAGGCCAATAAACCTTTGAAGCAGTGTGGAACATTACAGCCAACTAATTAAAGCTCCATACAATGCTGCATACTGAATCCAGTGAAAGATGTAGTTTTGAAAGTCCCATTATTCCTGTTGATCTCAAGCTGTGGGGATCCTGCTCGCAAGCCGATCGGTTTATAACTGTGAATGGAGAGTGGGACCCGAGTGAGTGGAATCAATTAAACTCTGTGGGATATTTAGCTCATTTCGCTTTGTGATTTCACTTTTCTATTTTCCTACAGAAATGAAACTTTAAAAATAAGAGCAAAACAAATTGAGAAATATTCAAGCATGCAACTATTCTGAGCATATAAACATTATCTAGTGTAGGGCTGTAATATTTACACAAATAACTATGTATTTACAGATACACATGCAATTTAACACATGCATTTGTCCTTTTAACACACACACAGTGTTGAACCCAGAGGTTGTGTTTTATTAAACAATTTAACTCAGAATATGGAATGCAATCAAAGGGGCGATGGAAAAGAGAGCTTGTGATATTTACGATTGAGCGATGGAGAGTAGAGCTTGCGTTATCGTCAATGGAGCGGAGGAGAGTAGAGCTTGGGTTTACGTCACTGGAGCGAAGGAGAGTAGAGCTTGGGTTTTCGTCACTGGAGCGATGGAGCGATGGAGTCGTAGTAGAAGCAAAGGCGAGGTAGCAGATAAGTGAGTCTGTATTCGTAATCGAGACCAGACGAAGAGTGAGAGGTGGATAGTGCTTTTAAGATGTGGAGCTGATTGACGCGGATACGAGTAAAGGTGCAGATGATTAGTACTCAGGGGAGAGGAATTGTAGAGTATTAGTGCAGGGAGAGACAGGAAGATCAGTGACATTATATATATATATATATATATATATATATATATATTATTATATATATAATTTTACAAAACACACACACGCACACACACACACACACACACACAAGCACAATACACACACTGACTACATGACTTTATACATACTTCTATATATAATACCAGAGTAGTAAGCTTGCAATCTGAATTGAAGGTAAAGAGTTAAAAGGTCCAGGACCTTTTTGTAGAGACTGAGATCCAATCTGCAATACTCTTATTGTAGGTAAATAAGAAAATGGTGTGAAAAGGAATCACATCAACGCTGATAGCAGATAGCAAGCTAACTTTAGGCTAAGATTATTTACTTCACTTGTTAACTTTAGAAGTTCAGAGAGAGAATGAAAGAGAGGAAGGAAGGATAAGAAAGAGAAGTATTGTAAAGTGAAAAAAATTTATTTGAAGGATGTCATAAGGTAAATAGGAAGGAATGAAGGAAGGAAGGACAGACAGATGGAAGGAAGGGAAACTAAAGTAAAGAAAGGAAGGACAGACAGATGGAAGAAAGGGGAAATAAAGGAAAGAAAGAAAGAAAGAAAGAAAGAAAGAAAGAAAGAAAGAAATGAAAAAAGAAGGAATGAAGTCATAAGGACAGGAAGAAAGGGGGAAAGAACTGAAGGAAGGAAGGAAAACAAAATGGAAAAGAAAGTAAATTTGAAAAGTTGTTTATGTGCACGTGAGTTGTGTGTATCAGTAAAGTCCCAGGTATACTTTGTTTTTGAGCCTTCCAGATCAGTTCGTGCCTGGTCCACCGTGTTGCCTTTGTGAGTATACACTTCTGACAGTGAGCGAATACGAACGTGACAATAACTTCTTTGTGATACTCTTTTAGTACAGTCAACAGCAGGTTAATGCTTCAGTGACGCACACAGCCGAGCCTCCTGTGCTGGTCAATAAAATCTAGGAGGCACACAGTCAAGGGGCGTGTCTCTGCTGATGATGCAATTTGCGTCACACATGCTGTGCGTGGAGTGATCCGCAACGCGGACACCTGAAGTGTTTGGCCTTAAATATATATGATGAGTAATCTATGCTGTTGTCATTAGCCAGAGGAGTTTTGTGGATAAAGTGGGTTTTGAAGCATGAGTCAAGGCGTCATTTGCTCCTTATACTCTTCAAAAGATGACATTAATATATTAATATATGTGTGGTAAAAAATTACACCAGAGCAGAAAAGGAAAATACATTTCTATGTTTTGTTTTGCTTTTTGGAAATGTCGTCCCCATTTTACATATTTCTACACTTTCTCATATCCCACCTTAATATACAGAGACAAAAATAAATAAACCATTCATAAATTGAGACTACATATACCGTGATTATTTTGCACATGTAAAATGACAGATCATCCACCATGGTATATATCAAAGTACTTTGATATTACCATCTGTTACTATAACTGTAACATGGTACTGCCACAGTACAGTTAAGAAAAACCCTATCTTTAAATACTTGACTGAAAGTTAAGGCTTCATTGATTTCACATATAATAGTCACAAACAAAGGTCCTATTTTGTGACATTCATGTTCAAAGGTTAACAATACCATTGCTAATTTGACCTTTATGGTTAAAAGTCTTGATTCCCAGTCCTGCCCACTACATCACTCACAAGACAATAAATATGAGCACAAAAAAAATAACATAATTAAAAATAAACTAATCCATGTCAGATCTTTATAACCCGATAATATGCTAGAGCTAAGCTTATTTTAACTGAGTGCAGTACACATTGGCAGGTGTATTGTGAGTTATCGAGATGCTGTCGGGGCAGGGGTACTACAGGTGCAATGACTTTGACAGAAACTAGCTTGTTAACAGCGGCACGCAAGTCAAAGCAAGATACAAAGTTAACACTAAAACGCTGACACTGTGATGTTAGCACTGTAGAGATATGAGCATGCATACAAAGTAGGCAAGAACACATAGGAGGAAAAGAGTCGGGGAGATTGAATGGAAAGAGTTTAAAGGTTTCAGTAATTCCACAAATGGAGTATGACTTCTGTCGACAAAATCTCATGACAGCCCTATTTAAATAAACAAATCTGTTATTTATAATCTCTTTGAGAAAAGCTGAAATATATTTAAATATAAACTTTTATAATAAAAATATTAATGTGAAGATGTGTATTTGTTTTACAAATAATTTAGGGTATTCATATTTTAGTACAAAATTCTAGGGAACACTTACACTAAGGTTCTATTCGTTAACGTCTAGGTTACTGTTGCAACCTCCGTTCCCTGATGGAGGGAACGAGACGTTGTGTCAAGTGAAGCGACACTAGGGGACATTGTTGAAGGCCTTGATTACCTCTGAATTTCAGAAAAAGGCCAATGTGAATTTGGCAGACAGAATTTGCATATCCATCCCCCGGACATACGGGTATAATATAAGGGAATTATACCTCTGTTCATTCAGGTTTTGCACCGAGGAGCTGAGAATAAGGTTCGGCCATTGCAGTGGCTCAGTTCAGCATCGTTGCCTCCTGGCCCCATGGGTTACAACAGTAACCTAGACATTCCCCGTCTTTCCCTAACTTCGACGTTTTGTCGAGTGAAGTGACACTAGGGGTCCCTATTCAATCACGCCTTGCGCTTAACCATGTACGTGCACTGCTGATGCAGGTGTGGACAGGCAGTTGCATGCCAAAGTGACAGACTGCACGTAGCCTTCACCAAAGCCCTATAAACTTGTCATAAAATTCCTCCCAGGGCAGCGCTTGCAGGTTCACGTCCTGGTCCCTGAAGGGGGTCGTAGGAACCTTGGGCACGTAGCCCGGTCGCGGTCTTAGGATGACATGGGTATCTGCCAGACCAAATTCTAGGCAAGTGTCGCTGACAGAGGACACTTGCAGATTCCCAACCCTCTTGATGGAAGCAAGCGCGATCAGGAGGGCCATCTTCAAGGACAGGGCTCTCATGGCCTGGGAGGGTTCAGCCTCCGGGCGCCTCTAAGGAACCTGATAATCAAATCCTGCTTCCCTAGGGACTTACCGTCGAATGCGTAGAGGTGAGCCGATATGGCGGCTATATAAACCTTCAAGGTGGAGGTGGACATCCTCCCCTCCAGCATCTCTTGCAGAAACGAGAGCACTGACCTGACTGCACATCTCTGTGGGTCTTCAGATTGGGAAGAACACCAATTTGCAAACTTCAGTGCCACTTCAGGGCGTAAAGTTGCCTGGTAGAAGGAGCTCTGTCATGTCTATGACAGCAGGTGGTAGGCCACTTAGATCTTCCACAAGGGGCCAGACGTGGAGGTTCCAGAGGTCTGGGTGCGGATGCCCCATCCCTGAGAATGAAGGTCCTTCCTCAGGGGAATTTGCCAGGGAGGGGCTGTTGCGAGGAGTGTGAGATCTGGGAACCAAGTCCGTGTGGGCCAGTAGGGGGCCACCAGGGTGACTTGTTCTTCGTTCTCCCTGACCTTGCACAGCACCCGTGCAAGTGGTTTCACTGGGGGAAATGCGTAGTTGCGCAGCACCCGGGGCCAGCTGTGTGCCAGCACTTCTGTCCTGAGGGGAGCCTCTGCTAGGGAGTACCAGAGTGGGCAGTGAGAGGTCTCTTGGGAAGCGAACAGGTTGTGACAGTGTGTTCACTGTCGTGTTTCGGTCGCATGGGAAATTAACGGCGAGCAGTGACCTGAGTCGCGGCTGACTCCAAAGGAGGAGATGGCGGGCGAGTTGTGACATGTACAGTGGCGGTGCTGTCTGAACAGATCAAGATGTGCTTGCCCCGAACCAACAACTCGAGGTAGTTGATGTGCCAACACAGACCGAGGATGCCATATGCCCCAGGAGCCTCTGGAATTGTTTGAGAGGAGCTGTGCCTGGCTTGAAGCGAGCAAAGCACCTGAGCACTGACTGCACGCATTCAGTCGTGAGGCGTGCTGACATTGAGACTGAGTCTATCTCCAAGCCGGGAAATGAGACACTCTGAACCGGAGAGAGCTTGCTTTTTTCCCAGTTGATCTGAGGTGTGTGAGTACCTGGTCCCTGTGGGCACATAGTAACTCTCAAGAGTGGATCGTGACTACCCAGGTGCAGGTCCACGGATACACAGAGGTCCCTCAGGTGGGCAAGGCGGTTGCGATCCACTTGTGTCCCAAGAACACCACCACCTGGTATACCCCTCCAAGGCCAGTAGGACAACGTGTAACAATGAACTCCTGTAAGTTCACCAAGCCTAGGCACTTAAAGACCCATTGTCCATGCTCAAGTGCATTGTCGTCATGCACTTCCAGGAAGAAAGGGGGGGGGGGTGACTATGAGCTGCGCCCTGGACCGAGGAACCAATCAAGTAGCCGTGAGGGGGGGACGGAGGTTTCCAGTCCACCTCGTGCTCGCAGGTGCCCGGGAAAGCATAGTGGACATCCTTGCTCAGAATTGGGTGAGCAGACCCGAAGTTGGGAGCCCAGATGAGTCATCAGCATCGGACGCCGCTGTGATGCTCTCCGATGCAGTGGTGAAATCGCCATCCAATTCCGGGGGCTCAAAGGAGAATGCCGGCTGGCCGCGAGGTGAGACGCACTCAACCCGAGCTCGGATGGAAGCAAGCAAGCGTGCCAGGCGGCGGGTGGTTCGTGGGGTTTTACCCCGCGAAACCAAGCCTGACGTCATCCCTGAATCGCCTTCAATACCAGCCATGGCCATGGACTGCACAGCGTGCAGAGTGGAGAAAGCCGCTGGAATGCACTGTAGATCCAAAAGCAGTGCTTATCTCCTGTAGAGGTGAGTGGAAAAGTGGTGAACTCAGCTTTGCTGTTGCACAACCACTTGGCTCCAAAGAAAAAAACTGTCTGACATTCGCTCCCCCGCTCACCTTTATACCCATATGTCCGGGGCGGGGCATGCAAATTCTGTCTGCCAACTGGACATTGGCCTTTTCTCGAGTTCAGAGGTACGCGAGGCTCTCAGAAGAGACCCCTTTTGTCACTACAATCGACACAACGTCGAGTGAGTGACAGAAGGGGAACTACACAAATAGCAAGAATCTGATAGACTCATTTCAGTCCCCGCATGGCTGTTTGACTGACTATTTACTGACTATTATACTTGATGTTATACTTGTGTCTTGAATAAATACTTATATTAATTCTTATTTTGATATGGTATAAACATTGGTATTGAGAACCATCAAATTGCTCCATATGAATGCAAAACAAATATTATAATTACAATATAGCTAATTCCAATCAAATGAAGAGCTTGTGAATCCGAATTGAATTGGGAAATCTGTATTTCCCTGACCCTGCACATAAATTTAATAATTAGGAAGTTGTTCGAATAAGTCACGTTCAAAATAGTTACAGCACTACAAAAGGGAACAGAATGCAGGCGTCTTGAAATTAGTTTTCAAATGTGACCTGACCACACAAATGGAATATTCCTTGATCAAATTCAAAGTTAAGCTCAGTTCACAGTATAAACAATAATCACTGGCTTCCGGTAATGGCCATCCACGTGTTCACGAGAGAGTCGAGTTCCGGCATATGACGTAGGTGTATTGTATGCTCTGGTGAGAAGTGACGGACACAGAAGCGCAGAGGATAAAGGAAATCAGTGAAAGCGTGGACGGCTGTTACCAGAAGCCAGTGATTATAGTTAAGAATAAAAGTTACAAATATGGATGTTTTTCTTACAAAAACGCATCGTTTCGCTTCAGAGGGCCTTTATTATCCCCCTGGAGCCATACAGGTTACTTTTTTGATGGATGGATGTGCTTTTTTGGGCTTCAAAATCTAAGGTTCATTCTGATTATAAATCTAGGAAGAGCCAGGATATTTTTTTATATAACTCTCATTGTATTTGGCTGAAAGAAGAAAGTCATATACACCTAGGATGGCTTGAGGGTGAGTAAATGGGTGAACTAACCCTTTAATTTGTAAGGCTGGGTGCCAATGTGTTTACATTCAAAGGCAAAGAGCCTTCGAGAAAATCAACAAATGAACTTTCTCACAATTATCAACTCTTCCTGAGGCACCACACCCCACTGAGCGAAGACTGCAAATTCACACCTCATTGTTGCCCTTCCACATCTGTCCCATTCCCCCTCAGCGCAGAATCACCTCAAACTCACCTAATATCTGTATGTAACAAAAGACCATATCTGATGTATACAAATAAAGTAACTAGTGTAACATGTTTGGTATCATTTAAAATGTCTCAGTGCGTCTGGTATAGTGTTTTGTCCCCAGGTTTATAAAACTCAATGACAACAAAGTTATAAGGTCTTTGCCAAATACTGAATAACTCTGGAGGTCTATACCCCTCCTTGAAGGTTTAACACCAGGAAGCCAAGAACCCATTCAACCCCAAATTATCAAAGGATAATACCATTTGGTACACAATGTGTATTCTGTCTGGATATTTAAGGAAGGCTGGCCCAGAGCTTATGATTCTCTGTAGTCAGATGATCCCACACCTCACTGTGTGTATCTTTAATAACAGACATCTGCATTCAGATTTCCCATGCTTTGAAATTACATGTAGTTTTCTCAACTGCCAGGTATGTTCTTTGACTTGTTTCTTTAACTTGTGTTTTAAACCTTACCTGGCAAATAAATTGTTACTTTTTGATTTATTCTGTAGTCCTCTGAAATCATTTATATCAATACTGGGTCTTTAAAATAGGAGAAACTGCTCTGGAGGAACAGAGCAGGAGAATACTATTTTAAGAATCATTTATATCATAACTGAAGCTTTAATGTTGGAGGAAGCCACTTAAAGAGTTTGAATCTCATTAGAAACTGATCAAAAGATAAATTAATAGAAGAGGATTCTGTAACGCTTCTGTTATGTTAGGTTTACAAGGAGGATAGGAGACGCAGGAGTAGGAATGTAAATCCTTTCAATAATTAAACTCTGGAGAAGTACACACATGTTGGAGAAGTACACGCTGGAGTAGAACATACACGTTGGAGCAAACACTGGAGCAAACATAAACATTAAGCATATATAACTAAACTAAGGACTGACAAAGACCGACAAAACAAGAGGGAATATATACACTCAGAACTAAACGAGGGAATGATAAACAGGTGGGGACAATGAAGGAGTGATCAGGGCAGTGGCTTGTGGGAAATGTAGTGAGGGAAGGAATTTCAAAATAAGAGTTCTAAAAAACAAGTGCAGACGGACTGTGACAGATTCAGAGTAATCAATAACTTAAATGATTCAAATAAAAGAATGATCAGAAAGTATTAAGAGCTTTAATTTAAATTAGAGGTCAGATTAATATAAAATTGGAGTCAGATAAAATTAATAACGGGATGAATTTGTAAAGTGCAAATTATTAACAATAATTGCTTTACTTCAGTGCTCAGAAAAGATAGAACAACGCAGAGACCTTCAAGGGGCAAATCTATATGTTTTTAGCAGTTTTGCCTGCCATTTTACAAATTCTTCTGTTAAAACTTGTGTATTATAAAAGCTGTACAGTTGTTTAAATCATAATTCTTTTCTGTGTTTTAACATTTTAGGGTTTACAGCATCACGTTTTCTTGGCAACAAAGTTGTAAAATTGGTCTGTAAACGATTTATTACACTAAAATCATGTTAACACACCTTTTGTTTACATCTTGTTTATATACTTTTGAAACAGTGAGTATTTTAACTTTTACGGACAGGCCCCACTCACTTCCATTGTAAGTGCCTCACAATAACCTTGATTTTTACTTTTATTAAAGAAAAGAAGGAATAAGTCTAAATTAATTTTTGTAGTAATCAATGTAGGTCTTTTAATTTTCTGATTCAGATATCCGAGTGTTCCATCCTCCCCTTATCATTTCTCTGTGGACATTTTCTAATGAAAAAAGAATGACACATTAATGTGACACAGCAACTCAAACTTGACTTCTATGGAATCTCTGCATGAAATAATTCATCAATATTTCCCCATGGATATCATCTCTCAAAAGCTACAAGACATTACAGGACAGCACAGCCGTTGGCATCACATTAACAAGGAATTAAAACACTGCCATTCATGTTCCAATCAATGAAAACACGTGAGCCATGACGGACGTGTTCTTGATTTACGCCAGGTCAAGATGTGACTATAGCTCTAAAGAGCTGAAGCCCTAAAATAAACTGAAATGTTTTAGATTTGTATATATGTGTGTATATTTTTTAACACTTGTATAGCATATTACAGGAAATTTCTTGCAATAGTCTAGTTTCAGTACAAGTTAAGCCCAATCATCAGTATTTGTGGCATAATGTTGATTACCACAAAAATGTATTTTGACTCTTCTCTAGTTTTCTAAAGAAAAAAGAAAAAAGATGCAAAAATCAAGGTGACAGTGAGGCACTTAAAATGGAAGTGAATGAGGCCAATCCATAAACATTAAAAAACTCACTTTTTCAAGTGTAGCCACAAGATGTAAACAATATGCATGTTAACATGATTTTAGTGTACTTACTCTTCTGCTCTCAGCCTGCGTTTACGATGCGAGCTTTAGCAGCGAGCTAAACACGAGACCCAGGAAAAGGCATACACAGGATTGGAATTCAAACTTCTTTACTGAAATCCATTTTCCTTTGTCTTTCGTCCTTTCTTTTGTCTTTTGTGTGAAACTGCAACGAACAATAAAGATATTCTCAGAATTTTGCCTCTTACAAAGTCCCTTTGACTATGCAAATACATCGCAATAAAAGAAAAACATTATATAATACATAGACTGAAACCATTTAAATCTAATCAAATGTCTTTACATATATATATATTCAGAAACCTATGATATCTCAAGCATATCATAACTCACGTGAAATCTCTTTTCACTGACACAATATCATTCGGAATATGGATTACACAAATAAATCCACAATCTTATGACATCCACATAATAGGGCCACATACAATAGAATTAGAGTATAAAACTTACAGATTATGCCTTCTCAAGAGTAGATATACAAGCAAGAAGAACATGTATGCAGCCTTGAGATCTCCACCGTGTGCACTAACTAAAACAAGATGACTGCTACATATTTTAAGCATTACAGTTCTTACAATAACCAGTAGGTGTCGGCGTTCAGACGAAGCACAATTGAATCCAGAACACTTACTAACCTAACCTTTTCTGTGTAAAGTTATACCCAATTTAACAACTTACTGTAGTTGCCATGATGACGCAAACTTTTAATGTTAAACAACTGTACAGCTCAAATAATACACAAGTTTTAGCAGAATTTAAGTGTATTAATAAAATTATTAGCTTCACATTTCTCCCTTTAAATCCTCCAATAATTGGCCCCATTCATTGTTCGTGCATCATTGTAACCTCGATTTGTGCTTTTTTTTTTTTGTAAAGAAAAGGAGGGACAAGTTATTTTTATTGTTTTTCATAGTAAACCAACATTATGTCATGGTGGCTGTTGAGTGAGCTTATTGAACTTGTATTGAACCTGCAATAGTCTTTTAATGGTTTAATTAATGTACACTACAGAATTGTGGTCTCTCTATCGACATCGGCATTAAACAAAAAATTGCAACTTACTGGTGGAGGAACATTTAATTTTTTTTTGCGTCAGTCGTGCTTCGACACTGCTCTTCTGGGGTGCATTTCCCAAAAGCGCCATTAGAGAACTATGGTCGTAAGTTCCATCGTTACCATCATAGTTCAACGATTTGTTTTTTTCACAAAACTGTAGGTCCAACGAACATTTGCAAACAGTATTGCAAAGTTGTGTGGTTAAAACGTCTCGGGTTACTTGTGTAACCCTTGTTCCCTGAAAAAAGCGGAACGAGATGCTGCGCTGCTAAGCGCTATTGGGAAACAATCTCATTGTGAGCTGCTCTGAACATGTGTGTAACACGTCAATGAAATTGACTGGAATTTATAGCCTCGGTTGGTGAGATCATTGGACGCACCTGTGGCCAGGCTATAAATAAGAGGCGTCACCAGAGTGTCGTCAGATTATTTTTCTGAAGAGCGGTCCTGGGACGTCCCAGTGCGGCAAAAGAAGCGCAGCATCTCGTTCCGCTTTTTTCAGGGAACAAGGGTTACACAAGTAACCTGAGACGTTCCCTTTACAAAAAGCTTCACTTTGATGCTGCGCTGCTAAGCGCTATGGGGAACGAAATGCCCACACCGCCGCACTGGGGCTGTCCGGACCCCTGATCGTTGTGAAGTGTTTTCACAGAACGCGAGAGGTTCCAGACATGAGCTTAAGATGTCGACTCAAGGGCATAAGCCCGGAGTAGCAGAACATCTAACACCATAAAATCCGAAGAGTGTGTGCGGAAAGGACTAGCCTGCCGTATCACAAACCTGGTTAGACATGAGCTTGAGATGTCGACTCAAAGACATAAGAGTCCGGAGTAGCGGAGCATCTAGCCCACAAAGTCAAAAGATGAGTTTGAGAAGCCGATCCAAGGGCTCTAACTCAAAAGTTCGTACCATGAACTTGGATTTGGCATGAGCCTGGGATTTCGACCCAAGGACATAGTCCGGGGTAGCAAAACATCCTAGCCCATGTAGAAAATTGTAGAATGTGCATGGAGAGGACCAGCCCGCCACGTCACAAACTTGTTCCTGCATGAGTTTGAGATGTCGACTCGAGGACGTAAGAGCCCGGAGTAGCATGAACATCCAAACTATAGAATTTAATGAGTGTGTGCGGAGAGGACCAACCTGCCGCATCACAAACTTGCTGCAGAGGGACCCCTCTAGCCAAGGCTTTAGAGGAAGCTACCCCTCTGGTGGAGTGAGCCCTGACACCTACTGGCGAAGCTTGACCGCGCGCCTCATAGGCCAGGGCAATAGCATCCCTCACCCAATGTGACATAGTCTGCTTAGTAGCGGCCGCCCCCCTGTTGCGGCCCCCATAGCAAACAAACAATTGCCCTGATTTACGCCACTGGCTTGTGCGGTGGACATAAATCTGAAGGGCACGGACTGGGCAGAGTCCGTGAAGTCTTTCCTGCTCCGGCGTTAAAAACGGCAGGGAGCAGAAGGCTTCTAAAGTGACAGGATGTATTGTCGAAAAAGGAACTTTAGGAAGGTAATCAGGGTGTGGATGCAAAATTGCTTTGGCCATACCGGGGGCAAATTCTAAACAGGTCGGCAGAATAGACAGAGCCTGTAGATCCCCAATCCTCTTAAGAGAGGTAATAGCCATAAGGAAGACCATCTTGAGAGTCAGAAGTCTGTCAGACGCTGACTCCAGAGGTTCAAAAGGGGTCTCGACCAGAGCCTCCAGGACTATTGTTAAGTCCCACGAAGGAGTTCTGGCCCTAACGGGAGGCCTCAGTCGCCTGGCTCCACGAATGAAGCGGGCGAGTAGAGGATGTCTCCCTAAAGGCACCCCCTCAATCAAGGCGTGGCAAGCCGAAATGGCGGCCACATAAACCCTGAGAGTAGCGGGGCATATGCCTGCTGACAGTTTTTCCTGCAGAAACTCCAGAACTGAAACAATTTGGCAGTTAACTGGATCTGCATCATTTCGAAGACACCCCATTTATTGGTGTAAATTCTTCTGGTGGAGGGAGCCCTAGCACTAAGAATGGTTTCAATAACCCCAAGCGACAGCATTGTGTCCCTGAGTTGGTACCCTTCAGGGGCCAAACGTGAAGTTTCCACAATTCGGGCCGGGGATGAAATATTGTCTCCTGTGCTTGAGACAGAAGGTCCCTCCTGTCCGGAATCGCCCAGGGCGAGCCGTCTAGGAGAGACATCATCTCTGAGAACCAAACCCTGTTCGGCCAGCGAGGCGCTATCAATAAGAGGCAAGACCCTTGCTGGCGAACTCTGGCCAGGACTCCCGGGAGCAGAGAAACCGGAGGGAACGCATACAGGCGCATTCTGGGCCATGTATGCGCCATTGCGTCCAGACCCAGGGGGGCTGGGTGACTCAGAGAGAAGTAGAGGGGACATTGCGCAGTCTCTTGAGAGGCGAAGAGGTCCACTTCGGCTCTGTAAAATCTCTCCCAAATCTGTTGTACTACCTCGGGATGGAGTTTCCACTCGCCCGATGGTAAGTTTTGTCTGGACAGAAAATCTGCTCCCACATTCAGGCGTCCAGGGATATAGACTGCCCTGAGTGACAGTAACTTGCCCTTGGCCCAAAGGAGAATCCGACATGCCAGCAAATTGAGGTGGCGAGAACGTAGGCCTCCTTGATGATTTATGTAGGAGACTGCTGCTGTGTTGTCCACCCGCACAAGGACATGGCAGCCTCTCAAATGTTGGAGAAAGTATTTCAGGGCCAGAAATACTGCCATCAGCTCGAGGCTGTTTATGTGCCAATCGAGTTGATGACTCTCTCATTCCCCTTGGGCTGGACGACCACTTAAGACCGCACCCCAACCCATCAGGGAGGCGTCTGTCGTAAGCATCCTGCGACGACACAACGCACCAAGAGAGGGACCCAAGGTGAGAAACCGGGGTCAGAACCACATAGAAAGGGAACGAAGCACTGGGCGCGTAACCCTTATTTGCCTGAGGGGACTGGCCCTTGGATGAAACCCCCTGGCTTTTAGCCACAGCTGAAACGGTCTCATATGGAGAAGGCCCAAAGGAATCACCGTGGACACAGACGCCATGAGACCTAATATTCGTTGGAACTGAAGAACAGTGCAACCTTGACCTAGCCTGAGAATGCTCAGGGAGTTCTGAATGGAGATGACACGAGCGGGAGACAACTGTGCCTGCATCGTGATCAGATTCCATATAACCCCTAGATAGGAAATTTTCTGGGTCGGGGAAAGAACGCTCTTTTTGGCGTTGAGTCTCAGACCCAGAGAACCTAGATGAGCCAAGACGATATCCCTGTGCTGAACTGCCAGTTCTTGAGACTGGGCTAGGATCAGCCAGTCGTCTAGATAATTCAGAATGCGGATGCCCTGGAGTCGCAACGGAGCCAGTGCTGCATCCATGCATTTCGTGAATGTGCGGGGTGATAGGGCTAGGCCGAATGGAAGGACCCGATACTGGAAGGCTTCGTCCCCGAAAGCGAACCTCAGGAACTTCCTGTGCTGTGGCAGAATTCCAATATGAAAGTATGCATCCATGAGGTCGATCGTGACCAGCCAATCGAAACGTTGGAACTGAGACACGATGGACCTGACTGTTAGCATCTTGAACTTGAGCGTCTTGACCGAGCGGTTCAAGGCACGAAGATCTAAGATGGGACGCAACCCCCCCCTTTCTTGGGGACCAGGAAGTATCTGCTGTAATAGCCAGACTTTTTCTCTGGAAGGGGAACATGTTCTATGGCCCCTTTTTCCAAGAGATTTTGCAGTTCTACCTGAAGTAGACATGCCTGTTCCGGGCTTACGGTAGTGGAAACCACGCCGTTGAAGCTCGGAGGGCGGCAAGCGAACTGAATTCTGTAGCCTTTTTCTACTGTTTTTAGAACCCACATAGAAATACCTGGCAGAAGTTTCCACGCTGCCAGGTTCTCTGAGATGGGAACTAATTTCAAGACTTCCTGTTGAGGGGGTGTCGAATGTTCCGTGTCCTGGATTATGGCAGGGAGCAACGGTACATTCAACATTTTGTTGGAAACCCCTGTCACCCGAAACACCAAGGGTGGCGGGAGTGAAGAGGTTTTGTGAGGGTATCGGGAGGGCCGAAGTGAATGATACACGCGCCCCGTCCCGAAGGGAACTACCCTCACAGGGTTGGATACAAGACCGTCAGGGCTTCTTTCTCTTGGAGATACAAGCCCTGAGGTCTTGTTTGGGAGGTTGCTGAGGGCGACGTTTCCTGTCCCCAATCTCTGCGAGGGGGAGCACGACTTGCCACGCTCTGTTTCTGAACCACCCTCCTAACAGAATCAGGGCAAGACTGGGTGACCAACGGCCTCGCCCCCTGAGTGCGACGAGGAAGGAATTGCCCAAAGGCTTCCTCATGGCTTTTCGCCTCCTGGAATCTGGAGATAACCGTGTTCATGGCGTCACCAAAGAGACCAGAAGGCGAAACTGGGGCATCAAGGAGGAAAACTCTGTCCTTATCCTTGATGCCGGATAGATTAAGCCATAAGTGCCTCTCAGTGCTAACCAAAGCGGACATAGACCGGCCAATAGCACGGGCTGACTGCTTGGTGGCACGGAGAGACAAATCCGTAGCTCGACGAAGTTCAGAAAAAGCTTCGTCGTCGAGGCCTCTTCCAGCACTCAAATCTTTTAGTAGGTCAGCCTGGTACGCCTGCAAGACAGCCATGGTGTGCAGCGCAGCACCAGCCTGACCCGCCGCTTGATATGCTCTCCCGACCAGCATGGAGGTTACCCTGCATGGCTTAGAAGGTCAGAGCAGATTTATTAAGCGACGATGCCGAACCCGGTGAGAGATAACCCGCAAGTGTCTCTTCGACCGGTGGCATCTTTAAATACCCTCGCGCCTCAGCACCCACGATAGTCGAATATATTGACGTCGAGGGCACGTGAATGCGCGAGGTATAAGGTTTATTCCAAGAACGAGAAAGCTCGTCATGGAGATCATCAAAGAAGGGAAGGGACTGATGAGGTGTTCCCTTCCCTTGGTCACCAGACAGAAATCTGTCCTCTAACTTAGAGGGGAACTTGGTAACGTGGCCAGTCTATTTGAAGCCTGGCCACCGCGCGAGTAACCACATCGAGCAGCTCCTCCGAAGATTTAGAATCGCGATTGGAGCGCTCAGATGCGGTTAACTCGGAATCTGACCCAAGGGAATGGAGGTCCCCCTCGTGAACTGAAGAGGCGCCGAAGCACGCTTCAGGATCACGCGAGGGACCAGCAGGATCTGGGGAGAGAGCGAGCGAAAGGGGCGAACCCGTCTCTCGCTCCTCAGCCAGATCCATGCGAGAGCCCCACGAATGAAGTGTGGGTGCCGGCTCTCGGAAGTAAGCAAGGCGAGCGCGAAGCATCCCGACCGAAAGTAGGTCGCAATGCGCGCACCCGCCCTGTTCCAACGCGAGAGTAGCGTGCTCTTCCCCTAAGCAAACAAAGCAAAATTGATGCGTGTCCCTGTCAGACATAGAACGCTGACAAGGAAACACGCATTGTTTGCCCTGTTTTTCTGCCATTTTCCCCTTTTTTCTTTTTTTTTTTTTTTTTTATATATATATATATATATATATATATATATATATATATATATATATATATATATATATATATATATATACACTCACCTAAACGATTATTAGGAACACCATACTAATACTGTGTTTGACCCCCTTTCGCCTTCAGAACTGCCTTAATTCTATGTGGCATTGATTCAACAAGGTGCTGAAAGCATTCTTTAGAAATGTTGGCCCATATTGATAGGATAGCATCTTGCAGTTGATGGAGATTTGTGGGATGCACATCCAGGGCATGAAGCTCCTGTTCCACCACATCCCAAATATGCTCTATTGGGTTGAGATCTGGTGACTGTGGGGGCCATTTTAGTACAGTGAACTCATTGTCATGTTCAAGAAACCAATTTGAAATGATTCGAGCTTTGTGACATGGTGCATTATCCTGCTGGAAGTAGCCATCAGAGGATGGGTACATGGTGGCCATAAAGGGATGGACATGGTCAGAAACAATGCTCAGGTAGGCCGTGGCATTTAAACGATGCCCAATTGGCACTAAGGGGCCTAAATTGTGCCAAGAAAACATCCCTCACACCATTACACCACCACCACCAGCCTGCACAGTGGTAACAAGGCATGATGGATCCATGTTCTCATTCTGTTTACGCCAAATTCTGACTCTACCATCTGAATGTCTCAACAGAAATCGAGACTCGTCAGACCAGGCAACATTTTTTACTATTGCAAATTGTAGCCTCTTTTTCCTATTTGTAGTGGAGATGAGTGGTACCCGGTGGGGTCTTCTGCTGTTGTAGCCCATCCGCCTCAAGGTTGTGCGTGTTGTGGCTTAACAAATGCTTTGCTGCATACCTCGGTTGTAACGAGTGGTTATTTCAGTCAAAGTTGCTCTTCTATCAGCTTGAATCAGTCGGCCCATTCTCCTCTGACCTCTAGCATCAACAAGGCATTTTCGCCCACAGGACTGCCGCATACTGGATGTTTTTCCCTTTTCACACCATTCTTTGTAAACCCTAGAAATGGTTGTGCATGAAAATCCCAGTAACTGAGCAGATTGTGAAATACTCAGACCGGCCCGTCTGGCACCAACAACCATGCCACGCTCAAAATTGATTAAATCACCTTTCTTTCCCATTCTGACATTCAGTTTGGAGTTCAGGAGATTGTCTTGACCAGGACCACACCCCTAAATGCATTGAAGAAACTGCCATGTGATTGGTTGATTAGATAATTGCATTAATGAGAAATTGAACAGGTGTTCCTAATAATCCTTTAGGTGAGTGTATATATAAAAAGAGAGAAGGAAGGAAAAGACTTAGATTTTTAAACAATTTTCTAACAAGAGTTTTGTGAAAACACACAGAGAGAAAGCTCTGAAGAAAAATGTCTGACGACACTCTGGTGACGCCTCCTATTTATAGCCTGGCCACAGGTGCCTCCAATGATCTCACCAACCTAGGCTATAAATTCCAGTCAATTTCATTGACGTGTTACACACATGTTCAGAGCAGCTCACAATAAGATTGTTTCCCCATAGCGCTTAGCAGCGCAGCATCAAAGTGAAGCTTTTTGTAAATGGAACTACAGCTCTCCACCTGTTGATAGAAACATAGTTTCTTGTTAGTTTGCTGTGTGGACTTCAATTGACTTCTCATGTAGCTTCTATATCTTTAATTACATATATATATATATTTCATTCTGTCAACACTTTGACAATGTTTACATTTAAGAAAACGTATTACTCTGGGGTTTTGTGGAAATCGGTGATCTGAAAAGTCAGATAAATTCTAATGCTGTCATTTAAGGGATTAAAGACTTAAGTGAAAGTGCTTTATCACACATGGTTTCTGTCGGAGAACATGGCTTTTATGTGTCGATGCATAAGTGGCATTCTTATATATTTTGGAAAATTGTGCATGTGCTGAAGTGTGTCGGGGGAACTCCAAAGTTTGATGTTGAGGGAAACCCCCCTATTGCAGTGCAAAAATCTACTGTAAGTGCATGCCGCTTTCGTGTCTTCAGCAGCTTTCACAAATTAACAGTTTGCTGGTGTGCATGTAAATGAGTAATAATTGAATGTTCATGGAAGTTTTCTAAATGAAATTACGTGAATTATATCACATACAGAAGCAGCATCGAGCTGAAATGTCCACTGTGTGGCGCAAAAACCAAGTTACACTATCTCCCAAATGTTAATGCCACATTGAGTTTTAAATTAAAGGTCCCCTGACATGCTTCTTTTTGTAGGCTTTGATATAGGCCTTAGTGGTCCCTAGTACTGTATCTGAAATCTCTTTTCCAAAATTCAGCCTTGGTACAGAATTATAGCCATTACAAACCAACCCACAATGAGCTTTCCTTCAGACGTGCCGTTTCGGTGTCTATAGCTTTAAATGCTAATGAGGAAGAGAAAGGCGGGGTAAGGTGTAGGGTGGGTGTGGCCTTGACCATCTTGCGGCAACGGAACCATCAGTGTTGCCAGATGTATGATAATTATCGTATTTGTACGATAATTTTGACCTCTGTACGATGTACGATCAATAATGAAAAAAATCCCATAATGTACGATAATTTCAGAGTTTTCAGTCGTTCGTCCAAACACACATCCTACCGCTTCTCTCTCGGACCCCGAATCATTTTGCTGGCTCGCCTGCCTGCACGCAAGCACGTATACACACACACACACACACACACACACACACACACACACACACACACACACACACACACACACACACACACACACACACACACAGAGACAGCACAAGTGGATGTGGCATCCGATGATGACAGTGACTTAGAGATCGAATTTGAATCTTTTTTGTGTTAATTGTGCACTTTTTTCTTTTTTGTGCACTTTTTTTTCGGCATATCTTTTGCACTTTGGAAAAAAAAGTTATTCAGACTTCCTCCAGTTAATGTGAGCGTATTATACAGCTTGTTCAAATTGGATGTAAAATTATTTGGAAAATAAAATTGTTGGAAAATAACTATATTTTATGCGTTTGGTTTGTGTACGATAATTTTTTTTAAAAAACGATAATTTTGAGGTTTTGGTACGATACTTCGACATTTCTAATCTGGCAACACTGGGAACCATGCATGTTTACATTGGATATAATGGCACGCAGACACGCAGTCGTTCAAGCATTTCAGTTTGACCCAGAGTCTGATACGGATGGAGAAGCAACGGATGAAGAAGTTGCAACTCAGCGGCTCCAGCAGGACGTCTCCGAATGGTTAGTTTAAAATATTACGTCTGGATACTCTACTATATTCGGATGTTTTACGTATGCGGTTACAGTTATTATCATCATGTAGCTAACACTAGTATATACAGCTAACGCTGTATTAGCATCTATATCAGTAATATTTCTAGTTTAGAGAAGACTGTAATGTAGCTTATTTTTTAATGACAAAGTACTCCATGTTCCCGTATACTGAAGTCATGTTACACATAACCAATGATTTACTCCTCAAAAGTTAACTCTACTCAACACCTGCATATATATATATATATATATATATATATATATATATATATATATATATATATACACACACATTATTACAATTACATCAAGCTCTGCGATTTTGAAATGCGGATATCGCGCGCGCCATATCACCAACAGGAGAACGGTTATCCAAATAACAAATAAGTGTACAACACTCGCGTTACAGTTACACACATACCTGATGCTATCTACCTTTACATTAGCGACAGTAACTCGGCTGTTAGCTGCATAGCTAATGTTACAGCCACATTCTACGTGTAACAAGCTAGGTAACCATAAATAGTAAAGCAACACAATTATATATCATTAGTTGACTTGTCCAAGGTTTGTAGCTGAGCCAAAGAGAGTTGGTACTGATCCAGACTTTAGTTTCAGACGTTCAGCATGCCCAGCTCTGAATTGACCCATGTTGTGGAAACAGTCTTCTGTGAAATGTTTGGCGCAGACATGCAAAACTTTGTTGTGTTGTGTCAGTGCATTTCCAGAGTAAATTAAATTAATCCATTGATCCTTCTGGGAATTGGATGAAGGAAGTAAAAAAATACTTTGGTGATCATTTGTGCATCCAATTATTGAGCAACTGTTGTGCTTCGCTCGTTCACATGCCATGATATTTCTCTAGGAAAAACTAAAATTGCGCGTTCGAACTTCCTAGCTCATTTTCTCATGGGCGGGCCAAATTCTCTGGGCGGACAAAGCAGAGAAAGGGGAGGTAACCTTTCCTCCTTATGACGTCATACGGAGGAGATTCAAGATCAGCCCGTTTGAGCGTCATTTTCTCACAGGCAGAGAAAGATAGCCAAACCTCAAACCTTACACCGATTGAAATTTCTAGACACGAGGGGACCAAATACAGGCTAGGGGAACTAATATTAATGTTAAAAAACCTCAGAAAGTGAAAATTTCATGTCAGGGGACCTTTAACATAACCTATACCTCCCTACCCTAAACCTACCTAAACCCTACTCTAAGCAAATGTGTGATGAAAAATTTAATTGCTGAAGCAACCATGTCATTTTGTGGTGCTTCTATGACACGTTCGGCTCATGTGTGCTCTTCAGAACTCATACTCTGGTCCTTTGCATCACAAGTGCAGCCACATAAAAATCCTAAACCAAAATCATGAAGGTAGAGTAACATGATTCTATGAGACCAGGAAAGGAAAAGTTAAATTTTTATAGTATGTGTATGTATATATTGATGCAGCCCTCACTCATGCCTACCCATACAACATGTCCAACCCTCAACAAATCCAAACATTTGCAATAAAGATAAAACCTGTATGACTAAAAAAAAAAAGAAAATCTGCATAAAGGGTTTAGATACAATAATTGGCTGTGACAACTGCTTGTGACAGGAGATCAAGCCCCAAGCAGTGCAAGTAGACAAGAAGGAGGCCAGAGCAATACAGATGAGTAAAGGTGCTGCTTTTGTTGAATATAGGAGTTGAATCTGTAGATCAACAGTCATGAGCTGTTTTGGTATAAGATACCACCTTTAATTACACCTTTGTGCACCAGATGGGTCAGAGTCTGTGAGTCAATGGACCCTATAATGAAACATGGACCTCAATTTGTGTGGCATACAAGCTTTTACTGTTTGTCTCTCTGGCCATGGTGACCTGTATTGTAAGAGGCTGTAGGTTGAAGTGTTTTCAATCTAGTGTCACCATAACAGATATACAGGCCTTGATCATTTGTTGATTTAGCTTGGCAATTTTAATAGACCAAGGAAAAGTCATCCATGTAATGGCATTTGTTATTTGTGCAAGAAAAGAATAGTTCACACAAAATTTTTTAAATGTTATCAGCATTTACTTGCCATTTATTTGTCAATCCAATCATGTATGACTTTGTGAACAACAAAAGAAAATGTTCTTTCATAGACAATGGCTGTCAAGCTCCAAAAAAGCACCATAATACTGTCATAAATATACAAATTTGGCATTTCTGATATAAAATCTGACAAGGCACGCCATCACGTTCCATGTTTGAATGTACGGAAATTGCTGTATGTTCCTCACACAAAGCTAAATATCTGTTAAAGTAGTAGAGAAAATAGGAAGCACATCTAGGATAATTCTCTGTTAAAAGAGGGAAACTGGAGTACCATAAAAAGTTTTCTGAAGACTCGGGCATCAGTTCACAGTCAAACAGAAAATCTGCCTTGTTGCTGTGGTGTGAGTGGGTGTCTTATAAAGATCAGAGTAAGAGCATGTTGTAGAATCTGAAACAAGAGAATAAAGACCCTGGGGATCCTATAGCTGCAGGCATCTTTTTGACTCACTAATGACTGTATTCATGAGTCTGCCATAAAAAAATTTGTTGGTAGATTGGTAGATGCGAGATTGGTAGATGCGAGTGGGGCTTGCTTGTGCAAGACTCATCACCATAATACTGCGGCTTTAAGTGTTGTTGCCAAAATGTTACTAAGCAGTTTCTGACTACAGTGTGAACCTACAGTGCAAAAATTTTTTTAAAAATGCCGCGTGGCCAGTGTAGTCCGATTCCTGAATAAATTACTCTTCTGAGCCGGTTTATTTTTCATAGATTACTACAACGATAAACACACAGTGTGACCAGTGTAATCAGACTCTTATGAGCTGGTTCATTTCATTCATGAAACGCACAGCGTGACTAGTAAGTCCCAAACTAATGAATCATATGAGTCAGTTGTTTTGAATCTACAGCATGAAACATACAGCACAGCGTAACCAGTATAGTCAGATTCCTGAAAAAATTACTCATATGAGCTTATTCTTTTTGATCTACAGAATGAAACGTCTCTGTTATGTATGTAACCTCCGTTCCCTGATGGAGGGAACGAGACTTTGTGTCGAAGAAGCGACAGTAGGGGTCTCTCTTGAACGCCGAATATGCCTCTGATCTATGAAAAAAGGCTAATGAGAAGTTGGCGAACGGTATTTGCATACCCCGCCCCCAGACATAAGGGTATAAAGGTGAGGAAATACTACACGTTCATTCAGGATTTTTCTGAGGAGCCGGCAGTGTCCGGCCACCTCAGCGGCTCGGCTCAGCGATGTGGCCGGGAGGACATGACGTCTCGTTCCCTCCATCAGGGAACAGAGGTTACATACGTAACCGAGACGTTCCCCGTCTGTCGCTCACTTCAACGTCGTGTCGACGAAGCGACACTAGGGGTCCACTTTAAATCACGCCATGCGCTAAGCCGTGTACGTGTACTGCTGACACAGGAGTGGGCAAGTATTTCATGTGCACAAGCGACCAACTGTGTTTCAGACTGCACGTACCCTTCCCCAATGCCCCAAAAAAGTCATCGGAATCCTTCTGGTTACCCTAGAGGGGAACAAGGTGACGCTTGCCAACCTGGGAACAGGCCAAGCCTGGCTGGGCCTCTTTTCTCTCTATGTTTCTCGGCATAGAGCAAGAGCAGCTGGGGCCCTTACACGCATTGTGGGAAGGGGGTCTTACCCAGTTTCCTATTCTTTCAGGGGAAAAAGACCCTGCAGAGGCCACACCTGCCCAAAAGGGGAGGTTAGGTGGAGAAATACATCACATGGCCTCTTCGGTCACATGTGGAAAAAATGGCACGGTGGTTGATCCAGCCTCGAGGAGGGGGGAGTTGCTACAACACGGCGACTGGAGGGCAGCGAAGAACTGCCTAAGGGAGATGCGGGTCAGCTCGTAAGGTGACCGTACCGTGGAAGTACACACAGGAGGAGTCCGTGTAGGAGGCCTGACCTGTGGAGCACCTTTTCCAGTACAGGGTAGTCTGCAAGTTCCTCCACTGAACTGCGGACCGAAGAGGGCTAGGGAGGAATTGACCAGGAACCTAGAGGGATCTCCTGGGAAAGAAGGCGCACTGTTTTACCTCGGCCGAGGGGAAAAGGCACTGGACACAAGCGATTCACCCAGTCAGACCTTCAGAGTCTACCGAGTTCTACCGGCTCGGACCTGAGAAAACACGGGACGAGACTGACTCAACCCTGAGATTGTAAAATCTTGCAAAGGCGTTAGGTGTTGCCCAACCCGCTGCTCTGCAAATGTCTGCTTGGGAGGTGCCCGTAGCCAGTGGCCACGAGGATGCAATACTCCTTGTTGAGTGCGCTCGGACCCACAAGGGCGGGCATGGCCTGGGTGCGATAGGCCAGTAAGGTGGGATCCACCACCCAGTGGGAAAGCCTTGTTTGGAGACAGCATTCCCTTTCCGCTGTCCCAAAGCAGACAAAGAGCTGCTCAGAGCACCTAAAGCTCTAAGTGTGGTCCAAATAGGCATGCAAGGCATGTACTGGACACAGCAATGAAGGGGCTGGGTCTACCTTCTCCCGGGGCAGCGCTTGCAGGTTCACTACCTGGTCTCTAAAGGGCATGGTAGGAACTTTGGGCACGTAGCCCGGTCGTGCTCTTAGGATCACATGTGTGTCTGCCGGACCGAACTCCAGGCAAGTGTCGCTAACAGAGAACGCTTGCAGGTTCCCGACCCTCTTGATGGAAGCGAGCACGATCAGCAGGGCCGTCTTTTAGAGAGAGGGCCCTGAGCCAACTGATTCTAGCGGCTCGAAGGGGGATCTCTGAAGACTGGCGAGGACCACCGAGAGATCCCAGAAGGGGAACAGGCTTAGCCGGGCACCTCTTAGGAACCTGATATTTAAGTCATGCTTACCCAGAGACTTGCCGTCTACTGGGTTGTGGTGAGCTGTGATAGTGGCAACATACACCTTCAAGGTGGAAGGGGACAGCCTCCCTTCCAACTTCTCCTGTAGGAACAAGAGCATTGACCTAACTGCGCACCTCTGTGGGTCTTCAGCCAGGGAAGAACCCCAATTCACGAACAAACGCCATTTCAGGGCGTAAAGTTGCCTGGTAGAGGGGGCTCTGGCTTGGTTGATCGTGGCTACGACCGTGGGTGGTAGACCAGCTAGATCTTCTGTGTCACATCCAGGGGCCAGACGTGAAGGTTCCAAAGGTCTGGATGCAGATGCCAGAGCGTGCCCCGTCCCTGAGTAAGAAGGTCTTTCCTCAGGGAAATTCACAGGGAGGGGCTGTTGCAAGGAGTACAAGGTCCGAGGACCAGGCCAGGGTGGGCCAATAAGGAGCCACAAGGGTGACTTGTTCTTTGTCCTCCCTGACCTTGCACAGCACCTGTCCAAGAAGGCTCACTGGGGATATGCGCAGCCCCACAGGCCAGCTGTGTGCCAGTGCGTCTGCCCTGAGGGGAGCCTCTGTTTGGGCATACCAGAGCGGGCAGTGGGAGGTCTCTTTGAAGGCAAACAGGTCTAACTGGGCCTTGCCGAACCGTTCCCAAATCAGTTGGACCGGCTGGGGGTGAATCCTCCACTAACAGCGGGGCAAGCGTTGTCGTGACAGCAGACGCACTATCACATTGAGGTTGCCAGGGATGTGAGACGACGGGCGAGTCGTGACATGTGGCGGGAGTGTACGCTGCCTTGGCGATTTATGTATGCCACCGCAGTGGTGCTGTCTGACCTGATCAGGATATGTTTGTCTCGAACTAATGGGAGAAACTTCTGCAGAGCAAAGAAAACAGTCAACAACTCCAGGCAGTTGATGTGCCAGTGCAGCGAGGTCCCTTTCCAGCAGCCTGTTACTGCATGCCCATTGCACATGGCGAACCAACCCAATCTGGAGGCGTCGGTCATGACGGAGACACGTTGGAACACCTGCTGCAAGGGTACTCCTGCCCATAGAAAACAGAGATCTGTCCAGGGATTGAGTGCTTGGCGGTAGGCGGGGGTGATCGTCACATGGTGCGTGCCACGGCGCCATGCTCGTCTCGGGACTCGAGTCTGAAGACAGTTCTGAAGCGGTCTCATATGGATCAACCCCAGCGGCACATCTGCCACGGAGGATGCCATATGCCCCAGGAGCCTCTGGGAAAGTTTTAAGTGGACCGTTGTGCCCGGCCTGAAAGTGGCGAGGCACCTCAACACTGACTGCGACTGAGACTGACTGTGACATTGAGACTGAGTCAAACTCCATGCTGAGAAAAGAGATGCTTTGAACTGGAGTAAGCTTGCTCTTTTCCTGGTTGACCTGAAGCCCCAAATGGCTGAAGTGCCTGAGCACCTAGTCTCTGTGAGTGCATAGTAACTCTCGTGAGTGGGCCAGAATGAGCCAGTCGTCGAGGTAATTGAGTATGCGGATGCCGGCTTCTCGGAGAGGGGACTTTCGTGAAGACGTGAGGGGACAGAGACATGCCGAAGGGAAAGTGGGCCATTGAACGCAAACCGTAGAATGGGGCGGTGTCGAGGCAAAATTGAGACGTGGAAGTACGCATCCTTCAGGTCTACCACTGCGGACCAATATATATGTCGAACGCAGATTAAAATGTGTTTCTGCGTGAGCATTTTGAACGGGAGTTTGTGCAACGCTTGGTTGAAAACTCGCAAGTCCAAGATCGGTTGTAAGCCGCCGACTTTCTTGGGTATGATGAAGTAAGGGCTGTAGAGACCCTTCTTCATCTCGGTTGGAGAGACAGGCGCTATCGCGTCTTTGAGTAAGAGGCGATTTGCGAGCGTAGGGACTTGGCATGTTTGCCGTGTACTGCGGAGAAGCGGACGCCCGTGAAGGGGGGCGGAAGCCTGGCAAACTAAATTGCGTAATGAAGTCGGATGGTCCGGGCCAGCCAGCGAGATGGGTTGGGAAGTGAGAGCCACACGGCCAAACTCCGCGCAAGGGGCACCAATGGGACGATTTTTTTTGACATACCCGGCAGGGCCGAGGAGCGGCGTGGAGCAGGTAAGGCGGCGTCAGGAGGCAGTGATGCGTCCCTAGGCTCTGGTGCTGAGAAAAAGACTCAAAGCACTTATCTTGCTCCGCACACCCGAAAGGGGGCGAGTTAGCAACTGAGGAGGAGGTCCAGGGTAGGCGTCCTCTAGACTCATCGGAAAGGCCAGCCGGGGAACATTCGTGGGGGCTGGAGGCGGGTGGGCCACGTCCAGGATGCCGGACTGTTGAGATCTGGCGGCAGAGTGCCGTGAGAACGGCATTTGCGGGCCAGGTGACCCAGAGACAAAAGGAAATAGCTCTGTTACTGAGAATGTGAAAATGTGAAAACTAATTCAACAAAAAATTCTCCTCCCGGCCCTCCACCGGGGGACGGAGCGGTCTTACCACCCTGGGTCGAGTGTCTCCGGAGCGCCTGGGAGCCTTACGGGTCCTCGAGGGGGTCCGTGAGATGGGGGCATCTGCTTCTTGCGGAGTGCTCGACGCTGGGGCTGAGAGCTGGACCCGGGTGGTGGCGGAGCAGGGTGTTTGAAAGCCGCAGGAGGATGCCCTTGGCGAGCAAACGGGGCATGGCCCATGGCGGCAGGTTTGCGGCGGGGCAGGATGTGAGATGGTCTCCGTCTGCTTCACCACTGAGGACTTCATCAACGGCGGCGCCGAGTGGACGGAGCTGGGAAACGGGTGTGGGAGAAGGTGGGCCTTGTCTACCTCCCGCATTTCGACCAGGTCCGGTCCATAGATTGCGTTTCTGGACCACAAGGGTGGCCATCGCCTGTTCGAGTGCCGGTGCTTCTGACCTCCGTGGCCCAGGGGCGCGGTTGTGCACATCTGGAAAGAAAGGAACCCGGGGGGGGTTCCCATGACAAAAGAAAGCCACGACCGCAATGCTAGAACGGCCATGTTCTCGCAATGAGGAGATGAACCATTGGAGAGAATCGCTCATCCCGAGCTCAGACAGAAGCAAGCAAGTGTGCCGGGGAGGCGGGTGGTTCGAGGGGGTTTACCCGGCGAACACAGCCCGTCTTAGTCCCCAAATCGCCTTCATCGCCCGCGGCGCCTGCCTCAATCCCGCAGGAAGGAGGCGAGGCGCGGGGGGGCAGCTGAAGTGGCTTTCTCTCATGACAAGAGAAAGCCGCGACCGCAGTGCTGCCAATTCTTGCACTGAGAACATGAACCATTCATAAAACGCTGCCTGCGTGTGATTGCAGCCCAGGTACGCGAGGCAGCTTTTATGACCGTGGGGAGAAATCACCGCATCCAGAAACTACACAGGGGCGGAAATGACATCTTTATAAAGATGCGTCCTGAAAAGGAAGTTCAATGCTGCTGTGTAATGCTCTTGCAGAGAAATAAACTCTTTTACAGAGAAAATCACTCTTTCAATATAACTCTTTCAATTCTCTGCGCTGTCGAAGCGCCCAGGGGCAAACTGCACTGCCATGCAGAGAAGGAGAAAGCCGCTGAAGTGCACCGCAGATCCAACAGCAAACAGAGCGTCAGAGGAACAGAAGCAGGAATCTGGTGTGTGTTACTCGCAGCTGGCTGCATACACAACGATCGGCTCCGAAGAAAATTTCTGAATGAACGTGTAGTATTTCCTCGCCTTTATACCCGTATGTCCAGGGGCGGGGTATGCAAATACTGTTCGCCAACTTCTCATTGGCTTTTTTTCATAGATCAGAGGCATATTCGGCGCTCAAGAGAGACCCCTAGTGTCGCTTCTTCGACACAACGTCGAAATGAGCGACAGACGGGGAACATACAGCTAGACCAGTGTAGTTCGGTTACCAAACTAATGATTGTTATAAACTGGTTCTTTTTCAATCTACAGCACTAAACATACAGCACAGCCAGTGTAGTCCAATTCCTGAATGAATGACTCTTATGATCCGGTCTACACTGTGAAACACACAGCATGACCAGTATAGTCAGATTCATGAACGAATAACTCTGTTATAACAATGAGTTGTTATAATCACATCTACAGCATGAAACACAGCATGACCAGTGTAGTCCAATTTTTTAACAAATTACACTTATGAGCCGGTTGATTTCAATCTACAGCATAAAATACACAGCAAAACTAGTATAGTCCGATTCCTGAAGAAATGACTCTTATGAGCCGGTCCATTTCAGTCTACAGCATGAACATACAGCGCAACCAGTGTAGTCCAATGCCCGAATGAATGACTCTTATGAGCAGGTTCTTCTGAATCTGCACTACAAAACATACAACGCAACCAGCTTAGTTTGTTCAGGAATTGAATGACTCTTTTGATCTGGTTCTTTTGAATCTACATCAGAAAACGTACAGAGTGAACTCCAGAACTATTTTGTCTTATTATCTAGTTAATTTTAACTATGAAATGAATCAAGAACTATTGCCAAGACTTGTGCAAAATAAATCAGTGTAATTACTGGATGGTTGTTCACCATAACCACAATATACTTTGAGGGGGACAAGTCCCCCCCAATAATCAGATATGGCCAGATTGTCCCCCCAATAATTGATATACTTGTTGCTGTTCTGCTGCAGTTCAGTTTACTCTCTCATTTACTCACCTTTATGTTGTTCAAAATCCATATGTTGGGTTTTTCCTTGGAACATAAAAATGTATATTTTAAGCAGTCAAGCTTCATTAAGGACAAATACTATAAAGCACTATTAAAGGTTCAGTATAAAGACATCATAAAAGTAGTCCATATGACAAGTGCACTATGTTCAAAGCTTTCTGGGGCCATAGAAAAGCTTAGTGTTGTATGGACTTCTTTTATGATATTTATATAATGATTTTTTTTTCTCTTTGGACCTTGACAACAGTGGTCAATATGAATATGAATATGAATATGTTTTTGTATGGAAAAAAGCAGTGTTAGGAGTCATTAAGAAAAGATTGGGTTAAGATTCTACTGGGAGGACAAAACAACGAGGGACTACTTGAGGGCAGTAAATAATTGTGTATTTTATTTTTGCCAGCCAGCTGACACACACATGTCATTTTACAGATACATCAATAATGAAATTCAAATTATTTTCATGTTTTCTTTGAGACAGCACAAAATAGAAATAAATTATGATTGAAACAGGAAAATAGCTAGCAAAGCAGACACAGTGTTTGTCTAGTAATGTGAGAACTTCAAAAAAACCAAAAATAAGTTTGGGCCTTTATCACATTTCAAGCCTTTGTTCAGAAAAGTATTGCATTCCGCACCTTTACTATTTTAAAAGGAACAAAGAAGACCATTATATCTGTTACCTCAACACCCGTGAACCCCCACTCCCAAAATGGTTTGGTCCCCCCCAATATTCAAGACATGGTTATGGCCATGGTTGTAATTAGTAGTATTTTGAATAAATAAATTAATAAATTAATAAATAAATTAATAAAAATAATTTAATTTAAAAAAGTGTACTACAGTATGTAAACACACATTTTCGCAGTAAAGGTTCTTCTCAGATATGAAGTGTGTGAAGTGTGAGCTATGAATGGGACTGTTGAGGAATCAGAATGGTTAAGGAATTGTAATGAATTGTAAAATCGAAAAAGGTCAATCTGCCAATGGTTTACTCTAAGTTAATTAACATGGGATAGAAGAAAGTATTTTAACATTGAAAAAATTCCACACTTCACCATTAATATTATTACATAGAAAAGAGCAGACTGGATTAATTTGGGGTTGTGCTGTGGTAAAGACACTTCCACTTAATCTCCTCACTCTTAAAGGCACCACAGCTTAAAAGGGCACCTTTACATTTATGAATGAAAGAGGCCCCTGTATCCCCCTGTTCTGAGCACATCAGTTATGTGGATGAAAGATGAAAACAGGGATAGCACTTCCAGGAAGCATAATGGACACTATATGGAACGTAGCCTACATATTTTTTTGGTTAAATCTCAGGGGGCTAACAATATTCCGGTATCATATCCAGCTAAAACGAAAGTGTCAAGAGTTGTAGCAAACTACTATTCTTTCTAAAATAAAGTGATTTATCACAACAAATGTAATTTGATTTAGTAAAGGCATAAAAATTAGCTCCGTAATGAGCTCCAAAAGTGTAATACAATCTGAAGCTTGCAGAACAGCCAAGCACTTCCTCTGTGTGCAGAGTATTTACATCCAGTAATTATACAGTGATTTACAAGTGAGAAATACAGCAACACAAGTGAATCCAGAGCACAGACTACCACCAGAAGGCGAAGTGGGACAGTTGCTCCATGACTCTTTTATCGCCATCCGCAGGGCGACAAAACATTACTGAGAACCCTTCACACAGTACTGATTTTTTTGTAAATTATCATTTATTTATATATGTATATATATATATATATATATATATATATATATATACAGAAAAATATACACAGAAATAAAAGAGTCGATTTTCCTCTAAAAGTTTCTTCTAAACATATGTGTCTTTTTGAAGACGCCTCTTTATTTGTTTGTGTTTTCCTGGTTGCGATCGTTACCTCTCCGCTTCCCACAACCACTATCACTGCCTCTCGTGTTGGGCACCCCCCACGTGGGGACAGTGAATGTGGACAGGTCATGCTCTCACTGCGAGGGCATGATTTTGGCAAAGTTGCGGTCATGCCTTTCTTTCATAAGAGGGAAAGCAACTCCAGTGGCTCCCCGACTCGGTCCTCCAACCCACAGGGATGAGGCAGGGTTGGTTAGCACTGGGGACGTTTTGGGCCTTCAATGGGAGCTTCTTCACCAGGAAATCCACCACAGACGTTGTGTTGAATGTAGTGACCGGACGGTTGTGCCACGTTACCAAGTTCTACCAGCTCGGACCTGATAAAACACAGGACAAGACAGACTTAACCCTGAGATTGTAAAATCTGGCAAAGGTATTGGGTGTTGCCCAGCCCGCTGCTCTGCAGATATCTGCTAAGGAGGTGCCATGGGCCAGTGCCCAAGAGGATGCCACACTTCTCATAGAATGTGCTCGAACCCGCAAGGGGGCGGGCACGGCCTGGGTGTGATAAGCTAGGTACTTGCCATCTACTGCATCATGGTGGGCTGCGATAGCAGCTACATACACCTTCAAGGTGGAGAGGGACAGTCTCCCCTCCAGCCTCTCCTGCAGGAATGAAAGCACTGACTGAACTGCGCATCTCTGCGGGTCTTCGACTCGAGAAGAACACCAATTCGCGGCCAATTGCCACTTTAGGGCGTAAAGTTGCCTGGTGGAGGGAGCTCTGGCTTGGTTGATCATTTCTACGACTGCAGGTGGTAGATCCACTAGATCTTTGCATCCCATCCAGGGGCCAGACGTGGCGGTTCCAGAGGTCTGTGAGCGGGTGCCAGAGGGTGCCCCGTCCCTGAGAAAGAAGGTTCTTCCTCAGTTGAATTTTCCAGTGAGGTGCTGTCGTGAGGAGTGTATGATTCGAGAACCAGGTCTGGGTGGGCCAGTAAGGGGCAAGCAAGCGTGCCAGGGGGCGGGTGGTTCGAGGGGATTTACCTGGCGAAACCGAGCCCGTCGTCATCCCCAAATCGCCCTCATTGCCTTCATCACCAGCTGGGTCGTCCTCAATCCCATAGAAAGAATGAACGGCGCGGGGGGTGGATGAAGTGGAGAGAAATCAACCGCATCCAGGAACTACACAGAGGCGGAAAGACATCTTTAAAAATGCGCGTCCTGAAAAGGACGTTCAAAGCCTTCTGTGTATTGCTCTTTTATGAGTGGGAACTCAAACTCTTTTAGAAGAAATAAACATTTTAAACATAAGCTTTTAACATTTTAAACATAAGCTTTTTAGGAGGAGAAACACTCTTACAGGCAATGAAAGCGCTGTCGAAGTGCCCAGGGGTGTAGACTGCACAGCGTGCAGACAGAGAGAACGCCAGCTGGAAATGCGTCATAGATACAACAGCAGTGCTTCTTGCCAACAAAGGTGAGTGGAACATTGAACTCAGCTTTGCTGTTGTACAACCGTTTGGCTCCAAAGAATAATTCTGACTGGCACTCACTGCCACGCTTCCCTTTATACCCGTATGTCTGGGGCGGGGCAAATCAATTCTGTCTGCCAACTTGACATTGGCCTTTTCTCAGGTTCAGAGGTACGTTTGGCGTCCCAGGAAGACCCCATGTGTCACTTCATTCAACATAACCTCGAACGTCAGAGGTTACATCAGTAACCATGATGTTTTTGACATTACATATGTTATCCAGCAGGTGGTGGCAAAAGATAATTTTGGTGTGTAATATGAGCCAGTTAGTTGATGTGAAGTGAATCCACGTCAGTCAGTGTCTATAAAACAGCTCTTCATGATCGCTTGTCTAAACTTCTAATGTCAGGAAATTTAAACAGCTTTAAACAAATAACGGCACATCACAGCTGAGAGACACAACAGACTGATTAATTACACAATGGGTGCTGTTAAAATGTCGGAGGAGATTGCGATTTCTATAGTGATCAGCTCTTGCACACCGGCTACCACGAAATAGGGAGAAATAGCCCTGCTTGGATGTTATTTTTTAACTGAGAAAGCTGATTTTCAGAAAGTTGACATCATCTCTGCTTGGGAGTGGCAACAGTTGATCTCTCTCTCTCACTCTCACTCTCACTCTCACTCTCTCTCTCACACACACACACACACACACACACACACACATACACACGCACACATCCATCCTTGTTTATCCAATAACTTTTTCGAAACATCACACACCTACAGCACTTGACCTGCGGCCGAATCACAGCAGTGCTGATGTAGAGCCATATCTCACTTTTGCTCATGTGATATTGCTTAAATATATATATATATATATATATATATATATATATATATATATATATATATATATATATATATATATATTGGAATATTTATATTTTATACTGAATATTTTTTAACTGAACATTAGAAGGTAAATATTTATTGATTGAAAATTTTGAGCAAAATGTTATTAACTGACATTTTTACTGTTTAAATATACAGCCATATGAAATTGCATTCCCAAAAAAATGCATCATTAATACAATATGTTTATTTTTGTAATAGTGATTGGCTATTGGCTGAACTCCAGGTATTGGTCAGATCTTGTGTCAAACGTACTAAAAAGGCAGAATTATCCAACTTGTGCTAAAACTTGTGATATTTCATCCCAAAAAATCTACTTGCATTCCCTCCTGCAGGTCATAGAGTAAATATTTCATTAGCTCACTGCTGGATTTTAATGCAGAACCACAGGTGTTTCGCAAGTGAAAAGTTTTCAGAAATTGGCTAAGTCGAAATTAATAGACTTCGAGTGCTAATGCATTTCTTGGCTTGCAATGACAGTATACGTTTGTCATATCATTTAACTACTGCAAATGATAGATGATTTTTATTATTAAACCAGGTTGCTGCCTATCCAATGCCACATTGCTACACAATTAAAAGGGATTCTTCTCCCAAAAATTAAATTTCTGTCATCAATTACTCCAAAACAATTGTTCCAAAACAATCTTTTTTTCCTGTGGAACACAAAATGAGAAGTTTAGCAGAATGTTCACCTAGCTCTTTTCTATACAATGAAACATCTAGGTTACTAGACGGGGGTTACCCCCGTTCCCTGATAGAGGGAACGAGACATTGTGTCGATTGTAGTGACGACAAATGAACAAAGGAAATATACTGTAGACAATATTATGAATTTGTTGAGCTGAAAAACAAATACATTTCTGTTAAAAGTGTTTTAGGAATGTAGCTTAAAAGTGATGTACTTATGCGGTGTGGAGTGGATTACCAACATGCATGGCATTGAGAATGAGAATGAACCTAGTTTACACCCCTTCACATAAAATTATTTTTATTTACATTTTAAAATAATTAGAATAAAAACAATTAACGCATCAAGTGTTGAATACAATGTAGGATGTTGACGCTCCCCTCCTGCGCTCACATAAAATCATGGTAATATGTGACTTGAATCCATTAAGACTCAATCATGTACTAAAGTCTGCAGTACCTGCAGATTTATTTTTGGCTAAAACACATAATCCGCCACTTAGCAGCAGACTTGTTTATCTAAAGGAAATTATAGGTTCAATTTTGGGGGTTGGTCCCACTGGTGTAATTTACAATTTACAGCGAAGCATCTGATCACCAGCACTGTGATGATAAAGCTGGATTATGATCTCAAAATCTGACCTGAGATCAAACCTCCAACCTTTTAGAGATCAGCTCAGATCACCGCAGCAATTTTTTTGGGTGAACTATCCCTTTAAGTTCATTGAGGACAATGTTAGAAAATAATTCTAAAATCAAAGAGCAGTTTGGAGTTGCATATAAAGCAAGTCATTACTCTCCATTCACTGTCAGACTTAATCTCTGTTAAAGGCTATGAATATGCTCAAATCATAATCATCTTAAAAACTCATTTTCTGTAGGTTCCCATTCTTAATGACTCTGTCTCTGAGAAAATGAAGTGAAAGTCTGGTGTAAGGGATATTAAATATGTAACAAATGAGCTGTAGCCAACAGAATAGAGCCGGACAATTGAACACTCTGTCTCAGGAGATGGCTACGACTGTTGGATTCTGTGTCAAACGTGATAAGATTGTTGAAAAGACACTTCACTCTGCACTCAGATAACTGCACTGATTAGTCAGTGGAGCTCATTGATTATGAATTTGTGTTGTTAATTATGTATGTTTGTCCTGTTCGCTTTGTGCAGATGAATGTTCTTATCTCCATTGTATGCATTCATCTCTCGCGCATTTTCAGAATATCACGCAGCAGGCCACAGCCTAGATGTTTCATGTAACACTCAATTTAAAATTCAAAAATAAATTGTTTAGCATAATTTCCTGAAAAGACCTTATTTCCTTGACACACACAAGTGTGACCACAGAACTGAATAACTATGCATGGGTTTCATTTGTTGTAGAAGAGAAACATTAGCAGTGAGGTTAAAAGTTAATTGGCTGCAAACAAAACAGCTATAATAATGTTTATGATTGCTAATAAAGGTTATAATGCAACTTTTTGGTAAAAAAATGTTCATCGGTTTAGAGTTTGTTAATTCACTTTGGCACAATCGATGAATGACTATTTAACTTCATCAAACAATATGTCTAACTATATGAACATTAGGTCATTAGTCATTTATAATTGCTTTGCCACAAAATGCAGCCTTGCAGATCAAAATTGTTTGCCTTCATTTGATATTGAATGACATTACTCTCAAATGCAATTATACACATGTTCATTGTGTAAATCCCTACATGCTAAATAGAACAACCAACAATCACAATAACCTGTCACACATTTATAGATACATAATAGTTAGGTGGTTTTGTTGGAATAGTTGTCAGATGGATGGCTAAATGGGGAACAATTCAATTTCCTTACAATTAAGAGCAATGTATGTACAGGTAAGAATTCATCATTGTACAATAAACAATGTTGTAATCTCCTTGTCTTTCGGTATTGACAAGTACAACCTGTATATGCAGAATATATTACACAATGTGGGATAAGTGTAACTGTATGATTTACAATATCTACTGTAAATTATTTCCTAAATTGCTTTCCTATCTTTTATAGAGAGTGATGGAGCTGGAGGCTGATGAAACCCCACACATTTTTGTGTATGTTGATGAGGCAGGATTCAACTTGAACAAAGTCAGGAGTATTACGTGGCCGTAATATGATTGGTCACCTTGCCACTGTTGATGTGCCAGGGCAGCGTGGAGGGAACATTACAATGTATGGTGCCATATGTGGGAATGCATATGTCACCTCAATTTCCATGAAACTCTTTACTGGGATCTCATTCCTGAGAAGGAGAGGGGGTTGGTATGAAATGACTTGCCAAAGTATGTTATAGTTTAGGACAACATAAGTTTCCATCATTCAAACATAGACAGGGAATGGTTTGTTGCCCACCCACGATTTTTGTTGGAGTTTCTCCCACCATACTCCCCATTCCTATATCCCATTGAGGAGTTATTTTCAGCATGGAGATAGAAGGTCTACGATCACCATACTCACGACCAGTTGTCCTTACTGGGTGCAATGGATGCTGGTTGTGAGGATATCACAGCAAATTTTTTCTATGAGATCCAAGAACCAAGTCCGGGTTGGCCAATAAGGAGCCACCAAGGTGACTTGTTCCTCGTCCTCCCTGATCTTAAACCGCACCAGTGCAAGAAGGCTCACTGTGTGCCAACACGTCTGCCCCGAGAGGGGCTTCTGTCAGGAAGTACCAGAGCGGGCAGTGAGTTTTGTCCTGGGAGGCAAAGAGATCTACCTGTGCCATGCCAAATTGGCCCCAAATCAGCGATTTGTGTACGCTACCGTCAGATCAAGACGTGCTTGCCCGAATCAGTGGGAGAACCTCCGCAGGGCAAGGAATATAGCCAGCAACTCTAGGCAGTTGATATGCCAACGCAGCCAGGGCCCTGTCCAGGAGTCAGCGGCAGCGTGCCCATTGCATTGAGAATTCTCCTCCTGGTCCTCCACTGGGTGATGGAGTGGTCTTGGTACCAGCTCCGGAGCGGTTGTGATTCACCTAGAAAGCTGGTTGGTTCTGTCCTTAACTATTTTATGAAGGATTTCCCCTTGGGAAAAAAAATATATATATAAAAAATAATTAAGGAACCATGACAGCTGGAAAGTGAATTACTCTTTGACTTTGTGAAGATGAGGAGGGTGGGGCCGGGCCATGACTACACACCCCCGGCCCCAAGTCAGGCTAATCAGCCGTGGAGAGTGACACATGCAGCTGCCATGTGTACATATATGTTTTTGTGTCTTTTTGTTTAAGTTCTTTTTAAAATATTACTTTTACTGTTCAGCCGGTTCCCGCCTCCTCCTTTCCCATTTTAACCATGTTACAGACTTGTACACACTGAAGTCTAAATGCTAAAAATATGACTAGATTCACAAAATGTATTATTGCTCAAGAAGTTGCTCATTCAGTGCTCAGGAGACTTAATGCATGGAGTTCTTAAATTAAGCTGAATTGTGTAGTTTTTCATCACTAGAGCTCCCAAATGAAATTGCTAAAATTATTAAAGTTTTCAGCTTTCCCCAACATTCTTCCCATCTTCAATTGGCTGGAAAAACATAGTTCCGTCCCAAATTCACACCATTGGTTAAGCCAGTGTTGATGTGTTGGACTAGAGACAATGCTCAAACAAATTAATGTTTTTAAAAGCACCAAAGGTACACAGTTTTTTTACAATTTTCAGGGAAATGTACCAAATGTACCGAAGTTTACAGAAACAAAAGAGATGTTAAAGAGATTTTGATGTGTAATATCAAGATCACTGATGCTCCAATTAATGACCGACTCCCTTTTCCTGATACAGATAGCAAGGAAAACATGGATCTGAAATACCATGACTTTCTAACTGCATCAATGAGATCCAAAAGCTGACAGATGGGCAGGGACGTCGTTAGGCCTATTTTAGGGGGGCTGAAGCTACCCCAAAATGTTCCTAAGCCCCCCTAAATGATAATAAGAATAACAATAACAATTCGATTTATCAGTATCCTCATTCATATTTAGAATTAGACGCAACAAATTATATATATTAATCCAGCTACAAAAAATAGCCGAAAAGTCGGAAGTTGGACAGAGGTACAAAGAGTCATTGTGCTATCAAGATGATGTACCGCAGCGTCTCGTTGCATTGGTGTGAACTGTGGCAGCTTTCAGAGCGTTGCAGACCGGAGCGCTGCAAGTAACTGGAGGATTCATCTCGTCTCGTCGTTACTCTAGTTTGGTATGAAGTTGAACTCGCTATGCACCCTCCCGCCCACACACACCGATACACACGCTAATGGTGAAAGGAAGATTGGTAAGTGTCGTGATACAGAGTGAAAAGTTGTTTTTAATTAGCCTACCTGCTTACCTTTAGCTACGTTTTCTTGAGGTAAAGGAAAGGGGATATTTTGGTTTGCTATGGAAAACTGTAGTCTAGCTAGAGTGAACAAGCAAAATACAAGAAATGGTTAACTTAGCAAGCTAATCACAACTCTTTATTCTTTGCCAATAATATAACCTATCTCTATAATAGGCATATAAAACAATATCAATCCCCATAGATTGTTGTTGTCACTGAAAACTAAATGTCATAGGGTCCCTGTTAATGATATTACCGTTGTATCCTTCTTGTATACATCATTTGGCAGAATAAATCATCTTTAATTGAGAAACGCTCAAACCTGTGTTGTCAAATTTCATTATGACCTTAAAATTCTGGTTCTTGGGTTAAACTGTATGCAAGCCAAACTACACAGCGATATTACACTCTGATTGAGCCAATCCACAGTGCAGTTACAGTAATTAAATAGCATTCTGTAAACAACTTATCTTATATAGAGAGGAATTAGATATAGTATGCTATTAATTTATCATACATTTACATGAGCAGTGTTGATGTGTCTAAAAGCTAACATTACAGTAACTTTTCTTTAACAGAGTAGAAATGGAAGAAGAGGATATGTCTGTCACGTTTTACTTGTTAACATCTTGGTTTCTTGACTGGTTGTTGACATAAGTGTAGCTCTAGATGTGAGTGCAAAGATTTTGCAAACGTAAGTTACAAATACCCTGGGGCTAAGCCCCCCCTGTCTTCCAATCCTAGTGACGTCCCTGCAGATGGGTCTGCCAGCTGTGCCATTGATCATTTATAGCTGTTGTAATTTCCTTCTGTAACTGAATACTTTGAGTTTGCATGTGTATATCCTTCTCTATTGGACAATGCTGTGTTGTTTGAAAGGTGTTGCAGTAGCTCTGCTCATAGGAGGTGTTGGTTGACACACATACTACACTAAAATGTTGCCACAACAGAGTCGTCTCTTCATCAGATGAAATAGATCAGGTGCGAGATGTACAGTTCCCATGTAAGGCATTCTACTCCTAATTCTAATAAGTTGTGGACACTCAAGAAAATTGATCACATATTCCTATCCTCTCTTATTTGGCCAGAAGAGTCATCTTCAAATCTTTAGGCATTAACAGAACTGACCTTAAAATGGGTTATCCACTGCAGCTTTATCACACCTAAGGGTCCTACTCCGTAAACTGCCAATGGAAAAAAACATTTTTTTTTGCGTTATCTTCACTTCAATAAAAAAAAAAAACATCTCGGGTTACATGTGTAACCCTTGTTCCCTGAAAAAAGCGGAACGAGATGCTGCGCTTTGCTAAGCGCTATGGGGAACAATCTTATTGTGAACAGCTTTGAATATGTGTGCAACACGTCAATGAAAATTGACTGGAATTTATAGCCTCGGCTGGTGAGATCATTGAATGCACCTGTGACTAGGCTATAAATAGAGGCGTCACCAGAGTGTCGTCAGATATTTTTCTGAAGAGCAGTCCTGGGACGTCCCAGTGCGGCAAAGAAGCGCAGCATCTCGTTCCGCTTTTTTCAGGGAACAAGGGTTACACATGTAACCCGAGACGTTCCCTTTACAAAAAGCTTCACTATGATGCTGTGCTTTGCTAAGCGCTATGGGGAACGGAATACCCAAGCCGCGGGGCACTGGGCCTGTCCGGACCCCTACGGTTGTGAAGTGTGCTCACAAAAAACACGAGAGGTCTAAGACATGAGCTTGAGATGTTGACTCAAGGGCGTAAGAGCCCGGAGTAGCTAAAACATCTAAACCATAAAATTTTATGAATGTGTGCGGAAAGTACCAGCCTGCCGCATCACAAACGTGTTCAGACATGGGCTTGAGACATCGACCCAAGGGCAAACAGCCCGGGGTAGCTAAAACATCTGAACCAAAAAAAAAAAATTGATGAACGTGTGCGGAAAGGACGAGCCTGCCGCATCACAAACTTGTTCAGTCATAAGGATCTAAATCGTAAGATTTAGGAATGTGTACGAAAAGGACCCGCCTGCCGTACACAAACCTTCTTAGACTTGAGATCATAAATGAACACAAGGGAATCCAGATATGGGGCCTGAAGAATGTGTGCGGGAAGGACCAGCCTGCCACATCACAAACTTGTTCAGGCATGAATCGTAAGATTTTAGGAATGTGTACAGAAAAGATCAGCCTGCCGTACACAGACCATCTTAAACTTGAGATCAGAAATGAACTCAGGGGCATGAGAGCCCAGACATAGGGCCTGAAGAATGTGTGCGGGAAGGACCAGCCTGCCACATCACAAACTTGTTCAGGCATGAATCGTAAGATTTTAGGAATGTGTACGGAAAGGACCAAACTGCCGTACACAGACCATCTTAAACTTGGCATAAAAGGAGTTTAGCCAATAAATTCTGAGAATGTGCACGGAAAGGAACTAGCCTGCCGCAACACAAACCCAACTAAAACTCCTACCCCCGGACCTAAGGGCCCAGAGTAGCTTGAACACCTAGACCATGAGAACACAGGAATGTGTGCGGAGAGGGCCAGCCTGCTGCATCACAAACTTGTAGAGGCATGGGGTTGAGATGTCGACTCGAGGACATAAGAGCCTGGCAGGACATAAGAGCCTGGAGTAGCGTGAACATCTAAACTATAGAACTTGATGAATTTGTGCGGAAAGGACCAGCCTGCCGCATCACAAACTTGCTGCAGAGGGACACCTCTAGCCAAGGCTTTAGAGGAAGCGACACGTCTGGTGGAGTGAGCCCTGATACCTACTGGCAAAGCTTGACTGCGCGCCTTGTAGGACAGGGCAATAGCATCCCTCACCCAATGTGACATAGTCAGTTTGGTAGCGGCCGCCCCTTTGTTGCGGCCCCCAAAACAGACAAACAACTGCCCTGACTTACGCCACTGGCTAGTGTGGTGGACATAAGTCTGAAGGGCACAGACAGGACAGAGTCGGTGAAGTCTTTCTTGCTCCGGCGTTAAAAATGGCAGGGAGCAGAAGGCTTCCAGAGTGACAGGATGTACTGTCAAAAAAGGCACCTTGGGGAGATAGACTGGATGCGGATATAGAATAGCTTTTAGCTGTACCTGGGGCAAATTCTAAACAGGCCGGCAAAACAGACAGAGCCTGTGGATTCCCAACCCTCTTGAGAGAGGTAATCGCCATAAGAAAGACCATCTTTAGAGTCAGAAGTCTGTCAGATGCTGACTCTAGAGGTTCAAAGGGGGTCTCAACTAGACCTTCCAGGACTATTGCCAAGTCCCAGGAAGGAGTTCTAGTCCTGACAGGGGGCCTCAACCGCATGGCTCCACGAATGAAGTGAGCGAGCAGAGGATGTCTCCCTACAGGCGCCCCATCGATCAAGGCGTGGCAAGCCGAAATGGCGGCCACATAGACCCTGAGAGTGGCGGGGCATATGCCTGCTGACAGTTTTCCTTGCAGAAAACCCAGAACTGAAACAATTTGGCAGTTAACTGGATCTGCATCATGTGAACTGCACCACTTTTCAAAGACACCCCACTTATTGGCATAAATTCTTCTAGTGGAAGGGGACTTGCACTAAGAATGGTCTCGATAACCTCAGGCGACAGCCCTGTGTTCCTCAGTTGGTACCCTTCAGGGGCCAAACATGAAGATTCCACAGTTTGGGACGGGATGAAGTATCATCCCCTGTGCCTGAGACAGAAGATCCTTCCTGATTGGAATTGCCCAAGGCGAGCCGTCGAGGAGGAGCATCAGTTCTGAGAACCAAGTCCTGTTTCGGCCAATAAGGCGCTATCAGCAAGAGGCAAGACCCTTGTTAGTGAACTCTGGCTAAGACCCCCGGGAGCAGAGAAACCGGGGGAAATGCATACAGGCGCATTCTGGGCCATGTATGTGCCATTGTGTCCAGACCCAGGGGGGCTGGGTGATTCAGAGAGAAGTAGAGGGGACATTGCGCAGTCTCTTGAGAGGCGAAGAGGTCCACTTCTGCACTGTAAAATTTCTCCCAAATTTATTCCACTACCTCGGGGTGGAGTTTCCACTCGCTCATCGGCAGGTTGTGTCTGGACAGAAAATCTGCTCCCACGTTTAGGCGTCCAGGGATATAGATAGCCCTGAGTAACAGGAGCTTGCCCTGGGCCCAAAGGAGAACCTGACGCGTCATAAGTACAGCTGACAAGAACGTGGATCTCCCTGATGATTTATGTAAGAGGCTACCGCTGCATTGTCCACCCGCACCAAGACATGGCAGCCTCAGGAGGAGGTATTTCAGGGCCAGAAATACAGCCATCAACCCGAGACAGTGACTGTGACAACCGAGCTGACGACCCTCCTATCCCCTTAAGCTGGACGACCACTTAAGGCCGCTACCCCGCCCGTCAGGGAGGCGTCTGTCATTAGCAACCTGCGACAACAAGACGCACCTAGTGTGGGACCCAAGGCAGAAAACCGGGGTCTGAACCACGTAGAAAGGGAACGAAGCCTGAGGCGCGTAACCCTTATTAGCCTAGGGGCTTTGGCCCTTGGAAGAAAAACCCTTGGCTTTGAGCCACAACAACAACGGTCTCATGAGCAGAAGGTCCAGAGGGATCACCGAGGACGTGGTCGCCCTGAGACCTGGAAATCGTTGATACTGATAACAGTGCAACCTTGGCCTAGCCTGACTTTGCTCAGGGTGATCTGAATGGAGTCAATCCTAGCGGGAGACAGTTGTGCCCGCATTGTGATTGAACTCCATACGATGCCCCGATAGACAGTGTTCTGGGTGGGAGAGAGGACGCTTTTCTTGGCGTTGAGCCTCAACCCCAGCGAAACCGATGAGCTAAGACGATGTCCCTGTGCTGAACTGCCAGTTCCTGGAACTGCGCTAGGATCAGCCAGTCGTCTAGACAATTCAGAATGCAGATGCCCCGGAGTCACAAGGAGCCAGCACTACATCATGCATTGTGAATGTGCGGGTAAAAAGGGCTAGGCCGAATGAAAGAACCTGACACTGGAAGACTTCGCCCCCGGAAGCGAACCTCAGGAACTTTCCATGTTGTGGCAGAACTTCTAAATGAAGTATAGAAGTGTGTCACAAGATCAATGGTGACCAGCCAAACGAGTTGTAGGGCTTGAGACACGACCGTCTTGATAGGCATCATCTAGGACTTGAACACCCATGGGCAGTTCAAGCTTTAAGATCTAAGCCAGACTCCACCCCTCACCCTCCATGGGAAACAGGAAGTATTTTGTGTAATAACCCAACTCTCTCTCTGGAAGGGGAACACATACCATGGCCCCTTTAACCAGGAGATTTTTTTTTTTTTGCTATTCATAGCAGACATAAAAAGAAATCCGGTTTACGGTAGTGAGACCACACCGTTGAAACACGGAAAGGCGGCGAGTGAATTAAATCTAAATAATTTCAGCACTTCCTGTTGAGGGGGTGTTGAGTGTTCCGTGTCCTGGACTAAGGCAGGAAGCAACGGTACACCCAACTTTCTGTCGGAAAACTCTGTCACCCGAAACACCAAGGGTGGCGGGAGTGAAGGGTTTTCTTGAGGGTATCGGGAGGGCCGAAGTGAATAAAACACGCGCCCCTTCCCAAAGGGAACTACCCCCAAAAGGTTGGGTACAAGACCATCAGGGTTTTTTTCCTTTTGTAAATTATAGCCCTGAGGTCTTGCTTAGGGGGCTGCTGAGGACGACGAGCCTGTCCCCTGTCTCTGCGAGGGGGAGCACGACTCGCCACGCTCTGTTTTTGAGCTTCCCTCCTAACAGCCTTGGGGCGAGACCGGGTGGCCGACGGCCCCGCCTCCTGAGTGCGGCAAGGAAAAAACTGCCCAAAGGCTTCCTCGTGGCTTTTTGCCTCCTGAAATCTGGAGATAACCGAGTTCATGGCGTCTCCAAAGAGACCAGAAGGCGAGACCGGGGCATCGAGCAGGAACACGCGGTCCTTGTCTCTGATGCCCGAAAGGTTAAGCCATAAATGTCTCTCCGTGCTGATTAAAGCAGACAGAGACCGGCCAATGGCACGGGCTGACTGCTTGGTCGCACGGAGAGACAGATCTGTGGCTCGGCGAAGCTCTAAAAATGCTTCCTCATCGAGCGTTTCACCCGCACTCAGGTCTTTTAGCAGATCAGCCTGGTAAGCCTGTAACACAGCCATGGTGTGCAGCACTGCACCAGCCTGACCTGCTGCTTGATAAGCCCTTCCCACTAGCATGGAGGTAGTTCTGCATGGCTTAGAGGGGAGGGCGGGGCTTTTTAGTGATGACGCCGAACCCGGCGAGAGATAGCCCGCAAGCGTCTCTTCAACCGGCGGCAACATTGAATAACCTTTTGCGTCAGCGCCCACGATAGTCGAGTATAACGACGTCGAGGGCACGTGAACGCGCGAGGTATAAGGTTTTCTCCATGAACGAGCGAGCTCGTCGTGGAGATCATCAAAGAAGGGAAGGGACTGATAAGGCGTTCCCTTCCCTCGGCCACCAGACAGAAATCTGTCCTCTAATTTGGAGTGTTTGGGGGTTTCTTGGTCGCGTGGCCAGTCTAATTGAAGCCTGGCCACTGCACGAGTGATCACGTCGAGCAACTCCTGAGAAGATTTAAAATCGCGTTTGGAATGCTCTGACGCGGGTAACTCACACTCCGAACCAAGAGATATAAGGTCCTCCCCGTGAACCGAAGAAACGCCGGAGCGCGCTTCGAGATCGCATGAAGGACCGGCTGGGTCTGGGGAGAGAGCAAGCGAAAGGGACGAACCCGTCTCTCGCTCCTCAGGCAGATCCATGCGAGAGCCCCACGAGTGAAATGTGGGTGCTGGCTCGTGAAAGTAAGCGAGGCGAGCGCGAAGCATTCCGACCGAAAGTAGGTCACAATGAGCGCACCCGCCCTGCCCCAACGCGAGAGCAGCGTGCTCTTCCCCCAAACAAACAAAGCAGAACTCATGCGTGTCCTTGTCAGTCATAGACCGCTGGCAAGGAAACACGCATCGTTTGCCTTATTTCTCCGTCATTTTCTCTCTTTTTCTTTTTTTTTTCTTATATATATATATATATATATAGAGAGAGAGAGAGAGAGAGAAGACTCTTCTTTTTTTTTTTTAGAAAGAAAGGAAAGTTCTGCGCACTGCCTAACAATTTCTAACTCCTAACAAAAGGGAAGAAAGAGGTTTTCAGCAGGTTTGTGAGACACACAGTCATAGTATGCTCTGAAGAAAAATCATCTGACGACACTCTGGTGACGCCTCTATTTATAGCCTAGTCACAGGTGCATTCAATGATCTCACCAGCCGAGGCTATAAATTCCAGTCAATTTTCATTGACGTGTTGCACACATATTCAAAGCTGCTCACAATAAGATTGTTCCCCATAGCGCTTAGCAAAGCGCAGCATCATAGTGAAGCTTTTTGTAAAGGGAACTTCATTTCAGTAAATTGAAAGTGTCTAAACATCACAATTTGTCATGCATTGGGGGCTCCCTGTCTGCCGATGTAGTGACACAAGTGGTTCGCTCTTGAGAACCCCAATCACCTTTGCTTTTTTCAGAAAAGCCCAATGAAAATTGGCGAGTGGAATTTGCATGCCACTCTCCGCCCCGGACATGCAGGTATAAAAGGAGATGGCGTGCACCACTCATTCAGACTTGTTCTTCGGAGCCAAACACATCTGTGTGTTCATTCCGATATCTTGCTATCTGCTGGAATTACGGCGCATATCAGTGGTCACACTCGCATGGTCGTGTTGTGCTTCCCCTCTCACTGCAAGAACATGCTCATTTAAATGCTCCAGTCACGGCTCTCTTCCTTCTTTGTGAAGCAGAGAGCCACCGCGGCTTTTTAACGACCCAGTCTGTCATGGGTTGAAACTCAGGTGGTTGGGGTCGGCGAGCACCGTGAGTGATCTGGATGTGGATATTGGAGTGCTTCCACCAGCTCAATCCCAGCGGTCCTCCCACCCTCCAGCATGCTTGTTCTGCCCGGTAGAGTTTACGAGCAATGCAAGCAGTCCGTCTCGGGGCAGATTTAATGTCTCGTTTGGGGTTCATGATGAGGATCAGTTATTAGTCACAGCATTGGAGGGTGGGCTTCTGCTTTCAGAAGTGGATGGATCTTCTGAGCTCAAGCCCTCGGATGGTAGAGCTCAGGATGAGGCGGATGCTGAGATGTCATGCGTGCTTGCCCGAGTGGCTGTGAACATCGGGCTTGAGTTGAACCCTCTGTGCTGCCTGAGCGTTTGTGGCTGAATTAGTGGTTTCTGGGATCGGAGCGTGACTCACGGCCAGGCCCAGCCCCAGTGCCCTTCTTCCCGGAAGTGTACAAGGAGCTCGCGAATTTGTGGAAGGCAACTTTTTCTGCCCGTACACACTTCACCGGCTCGTTCACCCTAACCACCCCTGACGGCGGTGTGGCCGATATGTCGTGCCATAAATGCACCGCGTGTGGTGGTGTATTTATGCCCGCAGGGCGCAGCCACCTGGAGGGGCCGACCAATAATGGCCGGCCATTATTATTGGCGAAGTCTTTCAATGTCGCTGGTCAGGCCGCCTCCACCCTACACGCCATGGCTATCCTGAAGGTCAACCAGGCCAAGGCATTTAAGATCTGCAAGAGGGTAGGACTGACACAAGGCTTATGCAGGAACTGCGCACCACAACCGACCTCGCTCTATGGGTGACGAATGTCATGGTGCACAGTTCCTGCATAAGCCCTGGGTTGGTCGATGTCCACCTTGGTGGTCGAAGAGCTCACCTGTGGCTCAACCTTGTGGAGATGCGTGACGGCGAGAAGGTTTGCTTTCTCAGTGTGCCCATCTCACAAGGGGGGCTCTTTGGCGACACTGTCAAGGACTTCGACCATCAGTTCTCGACAGTGAAGAAGCAGACGGAGGCCATTAAACACATTCTGCTGCGGTACGACTCAGTACTACAGGCCTCCAAAGTCCCACGCCCCATCTGCCTCTTGCCAGGGACGTTCTCCTGCGGCGTCTGCCCCGGCTCCCCCACCACCAGAACCCGCACATCAGTCTCTGAGAAGAAGAAGGTGGCACCACCTGACCATCAGCCAGCCATCAAGAACCCCAGACGGGCTTCAGAGCGGCGCTGAGACAGGAGACCCAAGTATAAGGCGACTGACTGACCCGACCCAGGTGAGTGCACGGGCCCCACTTCCGCACTTGGGACAGCAGGAAATGAGTACCCTCGTAACATCACTGGGTGCCTTCTGGGCCCCGGCACCCAATTTGTCAGTAAAAGAGCAGTTTCCTCATTCCCTGGGTCATTTTAAAATATTCAGCCCTTCTGGCCATTGCGCTCGCGACGGCCAGGCGCTGAAAGTCTTTCCTGTGAACGAGCGGGACATGAGTATCTTGCATTCCCTTGTTCTCCATCGAAAGTATGCTGGCAAATAGGTAAGTGTGGCAGTTCTTGGGGCCGCTCGCCTACCCCAGCCGCCGGCCACCGTTGCGAGCTCACGGGGACCTTTCTCAGCTAATTTTTGCTCTACTGTCAAATTATGCCACCTCACTAACAATGGAAGCTATTGTTGCTTTACAACAAGAGAAATGGCCAGAAACCAAAGCTGCACACTGCAAAAAATAAATAAATAAATAAATCCAATATATTTGTCATGTGTTCTAGCAAATATCGAAACTGAGAAGGAAAATTATCTATCTATCTATCTATCTATCTATCTATCTATCTGTCCATCCTTCCGTCTGTCCGTACGTACATACGTATATATACACACTCACGAAAAGGCAAAGACAAAGCAAATGATTATTTTTCAACATATGGACAAATAATAAATTACTGTGAGACGTTTAATGAAAAGAGCATGTTGTGATGGGCAAGTCAAGCTCAAAATAATGTCAATGGGGACGATAACACGCTCAAGTTCATGTGTATGCGTAATGACAATTACCTTCCTTGAATGATAATCTCAGGTACTTCAACATCCATATTCATTAAAATAGCATTTTATAGGACTTGCTGTCTATATGTACTTCTCACATGGAAAAATATGAAAAGGTCTACTTTGAACTTTAATATTATAAAATGAACTGTGCCACACACTGACAAATAGACATGACCTTTCAGTGTAGCATACAGTAGCCGATTTCAAGGAAGGAAATCTTCTGGGTTCAATACACGTTAAGCTCATTCGACAGCTTTTGTGGCATAACATCAGGGGTGTAGCAGGTATTTTAAAAGTGTGTACAGTGTACAGTGCAGTATTTATATATTATTATATATATTACGGTATATATATATATTATAGTATATATTATTATACAAATATGAAATGAGTATTATATTAATATATAAGTATTATATACTTGTAGTACTTGTAGTATTTTAAAGATTCAAGTATTGCAAATTAAGTGCAAAATTAGCTGCAAAAATAAAGGGCATCTTGTGGAGCATTTGCTTCTGTTTCACGCAATGACAACAAAAGACTGAGCACAAGTTGATCCTTGAATAAATTATTTAATCAATTACAATATTAACAATTGTGCATGTGCACAATTACAATTTTCATACTGTGTTTGTGCACAGATATATTGTTCAGATCTGATTTTTTTGTTTGACTGTTCACATTATTTTTTTAAACATGGCAGGTATCAGCTTCCAGTGTGAACTGGTCACAGTCCTAAACTGACCTGCATGTGCAAAAGAACAATAACAAAGACATCACAAGCAGCACACTGTCATACAGAAGTAAGCATGGAGGCCACTGAAGTCAGCATTTACGTGTTCATTTATAAGGTGATGTGCAGTGGAAGCCAGCAAATTTGTGAGCAGGTGATAAGGGGGATGAGGAGAAAGAGAGCAAAATTTTTGCTGTTCTCTCAAACACAGACCAGTTACGATACGACCCCTCAAGTTTAGCATGTATAGAGCTGTCACCTCAAATACTTATGAGATCTAACACCTCACTGTCCCTCCAATGACTTCCTTTCACAGCTGTCTTCCATATTCACAGAGTGACCAAAGAACTACTAGTAATGTAAAATCTTTGGAGTGCCTCCCGCCAGCGCAGCATTGTGACAAATATAGAGAGTGACGTGAAGTTGTATGAATTCCAATATGCCTGTTCAGACTGAGGTCGTATTGCAAAAAAATCAGACCTGTATCTGATTTAGGACCACATATGGAAGTGGCCCAAATCAGAATTGAATAGATCAGATTCCTTGTTATTTTTGCTGTCCACACTGTTATGAAGAAAGAAGATCTGAGTCACATAAATAAACCCAGAGGACCAAAAGACCACTTTTGTCTGCAGTCTGAACGTAGCCAATGAGACATTAGTTGAGATTTTATGCATTATAAGAACAAAGCAAATCTATCATTTCCCCTACAGTTTGTGAGCTGCTGAGCAAGACGTTTATCAAAAGACAATGGTAACACTTTAGAATTCTATTCATTCATATACAAGTAACTATGCAAGAATTAATTCAGGACAAATGAGTAGTTCTACATTTACACTTAAGTCATCACAATTAACTAATATGGAAACACGATTAACTAATCAGTAAGTAATTACAAACTGATGACTGTATTAGAAAATCAATAATTACTGAATTTTATTTGCCTTTTAGAGAGCTAATAACTAACTATGGCTAAATTAAAATAACTACTAATTAATAATTCATCACCACATTAACTCCTCAAAATAAAGTGTCTTAAATGTGAAAAATTATATTTTTATTGTCAAATTGAAAATGCATCTTCATGATTGTGCCTCTGATTTCTTCAGAATAGAACTGGATCAACTTAATGTAACATAAAACGTGTCTGGTATCTGTATATGGGTCAATGACAGATAAGGATGTCAGAGATGTTAAATAGAAACATCTTTTTAAAAATCTAGATTAAAGGTTTCAAATATTTTTTTAAGGAAAAAAATATTTTTACAATACATTTCTGAGTCATGGAATATGTTTGAATATGTTTATCACAGAGTAGGTGCATTCCAGTCATTTTTATATTTAGCAGTTTTATGTATTTTTGAATTACGTAATGAATCTAGTTGAATAGAATAATAAAAATATTAAAACTACACATCCATCACACCTCTAATCAAATCAGCATTCGCAATACTGGGTGCTGGAGCTGAGGAGTTGGGCGGAGCTGAATGGAGGAAAAGAATACTCCACGCTTCTTCTGTGTTGATCCGACCTCAGGCCACTCCGCCCAAACGTGCGCTGCGATGAACACATACACACAGATAAGATACTGTATGTTTAGTTCAGATCAAAAATAGGCAAAGGTAAATATATTTTAGATGCATTTTAACTGAACTATATCCTGCTTTAAGTTTCACAAAAGATATTGTAAAGCAGTAAATTGTTTATTATGAATTTATGTTCAATTAATTTAATGTCAAAGACATATGTTTTGAATGTTTTACATGTTTATGCAACTGGTTTATTTATCTGATTAAATGAATACGTTGTAGAACCGAATACTTGAATATTCAATATTAACTTACAAGTAAAACCTCAGTTACTTTTAATGGTTTATAATGAATTTTCACTTTATAATAATGTCAAAAGTTGTTCCTTTAAAGAAGCATGTAGTAACACTTGTGTCATTACTAATGGGTTACCATGCTCTTCACTTTAGAATACTGTTCCAAATAGTAAGTAATTCCTTCAGAAGGATATGGTAACACTTCAGTCATTACTAGGGGGTTACCATGATTTATAGTAGTTATAAATTAAAACCTATAACCCCAAAACTCAGAGACAGCATGCTCTTTTGAAATGGTTAAGAGAGATATCCAGAAGAACCATATATTATGTGAGGTAAGATGGCTAGTTAAGATATTCTACCAGGCAATGTGGATTCTACCAGGCAATGTGGATTTCTCAACGCCCCTGTAATCGAGTCTTGTCGGTTTCATTCATCTCGACCAAGTTCAGCCATTGATGACGTTCCTGGACCATGAGCGTGGCCATCGCCTGCCCGAGTGACTGCGCTGTAAGCTTTGTGGCCCTGAGGACGAGGTCGGTTCCTGCAGCACATCGTGATCAGGGCTACCCACGTGCAGATCTTTAAGCGCCTTGGCCTGGTGGACTTGCAGGAGGGCCATGGCGTGCAGGGTGGAAGCGGCGCATCCGGCAGCGCTGTAGGCTTTAGTAGTCAGTGTAGACGTCATCCTACAGGCCTTGGAGGGTAGCACAGGGTGACCGCACCAGGTGGTCTGGTTTCCGGGGCACAGGTGGAGCGCAACAGCCTTATCCACCTGGGGAATCGCCGTGTGCCACTCCGCCGTCGAGAGTAGCAAGAGCGGATGAGCGGGTGGCATGACGAGTGGAGAGCGGCACCCTCCAAGTAGACGTCAGCTCATCATGCACTTCCGGGAAAAATGGGACCGGGGGTGTGCGCGGCTGTGAGCGGCGCGGTGTTCCCAGGAGCCAATCATCAAGCCGCGATGGCTGTGGGGAGGACGGAAGGTTCCAGTCCAGCCCTACGCTAGTGGCGGCCTGGGCAAACATATTTTTTTTTCCGGCGGCCCGAAGGCGGCAGCCCAAGGGAGTCATCTGCGTCAGACGCCGCTCTCTCCGATGCAGTGGCGAGCTCATCCACTTCTAGCTCTAGAGGATAGGCAGGCTGGCCGTGAGGCCGCTGTTGCCTCTAGCACGAACGGGCTTCAACAAGCGTGCCGTGGGGGCGGGTGGTCCGAGGGGGCGTACCCAGCGGAGCTGCAACCGCTGCCATCCCCAGATTGCCTCCAGCGCCAGCGGAATTGTCCTCAATCCCGTGGGAAGAAGGAGGAATGCGGGGGGCGGCTGGAGTGGCGTGCTTTCTGTTGAAAGCGAGCCGTGACCGCAACATTGTCATGGTCATGCTCTCGCAGTGAGAGCATGAGCCATCCACATATGCTGCCTCGGTGTGATCGCAACCCAGACACACGAGACAACGCCTGTGGGCGTCTGAAGCGGAGAGCACTCTACCGCATCCAGGAACTACACAGGGGCGGAATGGCATCTTTATAAAGACGCATCCTGAAAAGGACGTTCAACGCCATTGTGTATTGCTCTTTTTAGAGGAAAATACAATTTTACAGAGAAAATCACTCTTTTTTTTATTTAAAACTTTTTTTTAAATTTGCATTGTCAAAGCACCCAGGGGCAAACTGCACTGCCATGCAGAGAAGGAGAAAAGCCAATGATGTGCACCGTAGATCCAACAGCAAGCAAAGCATCAGAGGAACAGGAACAGATTTGTAACTCGCAGCTGACTACTGACACGACCAAGGCTCCAAAGAAAATTTCTGAATGAACTCATAGTATTTCCTCGCCTTTATACCCATATGTCCGGGCGCAGGGTATGCAAATACTGTCTGCCAACTTCTCATTGGCCTATTTTCATGCATCAGAGGCATATTCGGCACTCAAGAGAGACCCCTAGTGTCGCTTCTTCGACACAACGTCGAAGTGAGCGACAGATGGGGAACCTCACAAACATAATGTGAAAACCATTACTTAATGAAGACGCAGGTGCTGATATAAACTCCACATACAATGTGTACTTAAAAGGATTGTCCTTTGTTTTGTTTGTTTTTTGCAGTGCATTTCACGTAATGCAGCCCATCAAGAACAATATGCCGTTTGTGTGTTCCTCATCTCTAGATTATTAATTTGGAACATGGATAAAATGAAAGGAGCCACATTGATTAGATGATCTGATTGACGGCTTATTATGCAAGGGTTGTTTTTTCTCATGAATCTCACCTCTGGTTGGCTGGATGGTTGCTTAATCAGCCCAAAGTAACAAAATGCAAAGAAAACTGTATACAAATCCACTATTTGGTCTCAGTATGGGTTTAGCTTGGAAATGTGTGGGGGACCGAATCATCATTTTTTAAAGAGTGTGGGGCCCTTGCATAACGTTGATTACCACAAAAATGTATTTCGACTCATCCCTCCTTTTCTTTAAAATAAAAAAGAAGTTACAGTGAGGCACTTACTATGGAAGTAAATGGGGGCAATGGAAGTGGATGTGGTCAATTTTTGGAGGGTTTAAAGGCAGAAATGTAAAGCTTATAATTTTACTAAAGCACCTACATTAATTCATCTGTTAAAATTCATGTATTATTTGAGCTATAAGGTTGTTTAAATTGTCATTTATACAATCATTTTAGTGTTTTGGGTGTTGTTGACATAAAATCTTCATGGCAATGAAGTTGTAAACTGGCTATAACTTTACACAGAAAAGGTTTGTAAGTGATTTTATTACACTAAAATCATGTTTATACGCATATTGTTTATGTCTTGAGGCTAAACCTTTAAAAACGTGAGTATTTTAACATTAAAAAATTGGCACCCATTAATATCCCCTGTAAGAAGTGTTGGGGGTAATGGGTAAATGCAATCAGATTACTTTTCAAATAACGAGTAAAGTAACAATATTTTTTTATTTTAGACCATACTTTCTGAGATATTTTTTTAAATAAGTAACACATTGCTTTTGTACACCTCTCCTTTCCCCATATTTTGATAAATCAGGAGTAAAAGTGTGCAAACTTTGAGGAGGGACATGATGGTATTTGTAGTTCTAGAGAGTGGGAGGCTTACCTGAGATGTTCAATAAAGTTGTAGTACGCGTGCGCATGATGGGTATTGTAGTTCTAGAGAGTATGAGCCATACTTATCAGGCATGATAAGATTGATGGGCAGAGCACAACAAGTCTTCTTCTAAACCACCCTGAGATTTATGTTTTAAAAATGTCAAAATATTGCTGGTAAAGGTATGTAAATCTGAACGCTTCAGTGGGATACAGTTGTAGCACAGCTCCGCCTCCTCAGGTCCACAACACACCCTGCCGGAGCTCAGCTCCATCTCCTTCAGCACCAAATATTGTTATTCCACTTATTATTTTTCATCTCCTGACTCCTGGCAAATACATGGCATATTAGACTGAATAATTAGCAAGACTACACAGAGACACGCAGGCTACATGGAATTATCATAAATGCATTAATCACTGGTTCAGCACCCCGTCCACAGCCATCAAGGAAAAACTGTCACAATTCTAAGCATAACAGCGACATTACCATGGAAATCCGCTAACGGCTAGAGCGATCGAGCATTTACCATGAAGTCCTCTTTTCACAGTCTTGAACCTCTGTCTGCCTCTTCTGGACAGATGGTGCTTCTCCATTGCTCCGGTAAGTGATAGGAAAACAATAAAACTAGGTAAAAAAAAAGTTTGAGCTGAAAGAAATGTTAGCTGTCTGTATGTTTAACCGTTCAATTGAGCTAACGTTAATGTTAGCGTGCTCAGTAACGTTAGCTACGTTAGTTGACATTGACGCAAAACCGCGACAAGATCCACCATGGTAAAGTTGGTTTTATATTGGACGTTGGATATTTGACACATTAGAAAAATCTATTATGCTGTTTAACCTTCTGACGTACCCTTGTCAAAACACTTTTGGTGAACTCAGCTAACTGCCTTACACATAACACAAAGCTTATTTTTTCAAAAAACCCACCCTTTGATTTTATAAATATTTTTTAATGTTAAAAAATGCTATAAATCTCTCTCTGTTAATAGTTAAAAAAAAAAAAAACAAGATTAAACATAAGCTGATTGTGTTCATTCAGACGCTGAATAAACATGAAGCGGACCCTGGAAGATTTTTTGGGGGGGGGGGGTAAGTTAATGCTGCAATAGCCATATCAAAAGAATGATAGAGATTGAAGGTGTAAGCCCAGAAGTGTGCAGAATCAGTAATTCTGATGTATGGAACTATTTAGTAGAAAAGCCCTAAAGAAAGGCACAACCAACAACCCAGCTCTCAGCAATGGCAGTGGTAGCAGCAGGAGCCCAGCGTCACCCCTCAGCAGCAGTAGCAGCAGCAGCCCAGTGTCAGCCTTCAGTAGTCATAGCAGCAGTAGCCCAGCATTAGCCCTCAGTAGTCATAGCAGCAGCAGCCCAGCTTCAGCACTCAGTTTGCCAATTCGATGGACTCTGGCCCAATATGAACACTTCATATCCAAATACTCGTTCATATTCCTCACTAATAATGCTCTGGGATGTGAAATATGCAGAGATGCAGGGTCACCAGGTGTGCTAAGATCTGGTTCAAACAAATACACTTTTTCATCAGAGTGGCAATATGGCAGAGTTAAACCATATGGGGATACTAAAGACAAGCAGATGAGATTGTTACGAAAAAAATATGCGAGCATGTAACATCGCATAGCCACAAATTAGCCGAGTCGATCTGTGAAAAAAAAGAAGAAAGTACATTAGATGCCAGCTTCCTAAAAGCACAACAAGAACAGCTGTGCACCACTGAGAAGGTGTTTAGGACGGAATATTACATTGCCAAAAGAAATCGCCCATACACAGATCACCCTTCGCTCATCGACCTACAGCACATGAATGGTCTTAATATGGGGAGAGTTTTGCACACTAATGTCACATGCACAGAGATTGTTAATTTCATCTCAAAAGAAATGAAACATGCCCTGATGACCATCATCAGGAATACAAGGCCCAAAGTGTCCATCCTGATAGATGAGAGCATGACACTAAGCAAAAAATCTTGTTTAGCTGTATACGTTCACGCATCGATCCAAAATTCAGACCCACTCACTTTTTTCTTAGAGGTTATTGAGCTAGAACAGACTACTGCAGATGGCATCACTGATGCATTGCTCGAGTGTCTCATGGACAATGGGTTAGATGATGAGTTTCTGAAGCAGTGCTTTCTTGGCTTCTGCTCAGATGGGGCATCAGTGATGCTGGGTAGAAAGGTAGGGGTGTATGCGAAGCTAAAGGCCAGATATCCAGCAGCGGTTGGCTGGCACTGCCTTAATCACAGGCTAGAGCTCATCCACGGCCAACATGCACAGTTGAGAAAAATAGGTTGTGTGTTAAATGTGAGATGGGTTGCCTCTTCCTACAGGACAGTTGAGGCTGTCTGGAATATGTGTGGTACTTTGTACCAGCACTTTATTAGTGCTGGTAAAGATACATCCAGGACCTCAGCTGAAAGGTGCATGTATGATGGATTTGCAGCTAAATTATCCTCAGAGGGTTTTGTTGTCAATTTGGGACTAATGTTGGATGCTCTAGAAGAGCTTAAAGACTTGTCTGAGGCATTACAAAACAGAGAAATTCGTCTGTCAGAAGGGTTAAAAAAAGTTAAACGGCAGGCTGATGTTTTCTTAGCAATGATGGAGACACCAGGCCCTCATTACCAGATTGCCTGTCAGGCTGTTCAGGATGGTGTTTTTAAGGGGATTCCATTGAAAACTGGTGGGAGACAAATAAAAATCAATCACTAAAAGTTTTTTTTATGCACTTAGTTGTAGCATGCAGTCCAGGATGGTCCCAGAGCATGATCTGGAGCTTTTTGATCAAATAAATGTGTTGTCACCTGACACCTGGCCCTCTCCAGTTCCACTGCTGTATGGAGAACAAGAATTGAGGCAGCTGTGTAATAGTCTGGCAATGAACTACTGTAGTGTCAAACAAGGTTTCAGGGACTACAAGGAAAACCCAAACATGGCAATTAAAGAGGGTCTTCTGAAATTAAAACACACAGTAGATACACTGGCTGTGAGCACAGCTGAATGTGAAAAGGGGATTTTCAGCGATGAATACTATTGTTTCACCACTGAGAAATCATCTGAAGATTATCAATGTGTCCTCTTTGATGTTCGTAAAGTTAGTGGGTCCACCACTAGAGTTGTGGAACCCAACTAAGTTTGTTAGGAGGTCAGCAGACCATGCTGCCTGTAGACAAAGGCAGCATAAACCAGAGGAGCCTGCCTTTACTCCTATTTGGAAGCTGATGAATGCATGAATTGTAGTATGTGACTAAGTAAATGTGATGTATTTAAAGTGTAAACTGTTATGTCTGCACACAAGTGCCTCAAGTGTTGTTCGGGTTGTTTCATAATGCATTGAGTTGAGTAATTACCTCCTGTGTCGGTGTGATTAAATCAAACATAACATAAATTGCCAAAGAAATTGGCGCTGTGCTCATATTATACTAATTTTCAGGTGCATAATTGTATTTAGAGGTTGTACCAGAATAGGTTTACATGGTTTAATTTTCAGAAAACACCATATTTTTGTTGTACTGCACATTGCTGAAGCTCCTCTTTTCACCCTGTGTGTTGAGCTCTCTGTTTTAGCGACCGAGTGAGGCATCCCACTTCTGTTCCATCTTTGTTGGGAGTCGCACATGCTCAGTAGCTATATAAGCACCGCTAGCTAGTCAGTTGCAGAGTATGAGGACGTGCCATGCTAGCAGCTAGGTGAGCATTATAATGTGTGTTACAAAGTGATGCACGCTGGTCACGGAAGTAAAGGCTGGACTACAAGAGAGCTGTTTGGAGCAGTTTGTGAACAGTGTTTTCTGTTGGAGATAGTAAGTCCCTATGGGCTGGACTTTGTAAACCTATAACATGCACAAAAATATATATATATAACACAATAAAGGAAAGAGGAAAAGCTAAAAAAAAGCATAATATGAGCACTTTAAATCAACATAATTTTTTTTGTATAAAAAAGATGTTTACATATTTGCCAACCAATATTTTCAAACATGTTCATTTCATAAATTTTCTGAGGGTGAAAACCATTGACAGCCTGTTAACAATCAAGGTAAAAAATAATAATGAAGTAAGTGAATTGTAAAGTATTTGTCTTTGTTTGAATAACTACTCAACCCTACCTTACATATTAATACTGGAATAAGAGACCCTTTGGTGTAAAAACACATTAACTCATTTTACGGTGGGATTTTGAATGATGAACATTAATGAATGATGAACATAAATAAGGGCTCCCCCTCCCTACAAAAGCCAATTTAACCACTGGTACTCATCATTTGCAGCGGTGGATTTTTTTGTGTACTGGAGATTAATTGAGCAGACATCATAAACTTCACAGCAAGATTTAAGAAATAGAGTTCATGAGGCAACATTTTGTAAAAATGTAACATTCGGGTAAGTGATACTTCGATTATTGCAAATGATTCATGTAGGCTGCATTTGAAAGTGTTCAAGCACACATTTTCATGCCAGAAAAGTCTTCCTGTGGTCACGGCAGGATTGTACAGACACATACACCAATCATTTACTGTTTGTGCAGCCGAATTGATTTGTTTTAAAGCATATAAATGCATCATTCGGTTGAGTGAAACATGGTTGATTCATGTGTAAATACATGCATACTGCGTTAAAAAAATCAGTAAACTCACTTGTATAATCCTGCAGAGGGATTATAAAACTAGACTTCCATGGGCCATGGCATGATATACAGGGGGAAATACTTGCTCAATTCACTGACTGTTCACACTGACAGCAACATGCAGTGACAAAACGACCTCATCTCAATTATTTTCAATGAGAGCTGGCGACTTCCGGCAAATGAAGAGCGACTTTCGGGAGCAACAGCCAATATTAGAGAAGGTGGTAGGGCTCACATGATCCTAATATCTTAATAATAATATTAATTATAAAGAAATAGTGCTGTTTAGACTCTCCAGACACACCACTAGCGACCTAACCGCCAGCCACTGGCGACATACAACGACAAAGTATATGTGGCAGTGTGAACGTAGCTTTATGCAGCTGAACTGATCCATGTTACAGCTCCCCTTAACTGGGAGAATGGGTTGAGAAAAGCTGAATCTGGATCAGCCCCTGCAAGCAATGGTTTGTGTCCGCAGAAAAAATTTCTTAATTTCTTAAAATATTAGACATTTTTGTTCTATAATGAACAAGTACTTTGATTTGTGAAAGTTTTGAAGACATTTTGGTAGCATTAAAAAGGATTCCATTCAAGTTGTATCATCATTGCAATTGTATGCGATCAACCACTGGTGTCTGTACGCAATGTGGATCAGCTCAAAACAAGTGTGCACTGAGATGACTTAAGAAAAAAAAAAAAAATATTCTTCAGACTTATTCCTTGGACATATTAGGTTGGCATTCCCCACTGAATTTTATCCAGACTTCTGAAAAACATTTCAAGTTGACTCTGGCATTGCCAATGGGCACATGATGACATATATAATGTAGGTTCAAGTGTTGGACTTTGCTGCTTTAATTAAGGCAGTGGTTATTCTTCATTATTCATATTGGCTGCCATGTCAATGGAAAAGAAAATCATGCATATTCCAGTTATTGAGTCTTTATTATAATGATGATTATATGATTATGATGATATTATGACATGAAAACCTACTGATTGTAGACTTTCTAAATATCTGTTTGTTTAGTATGTTGTTTTGACATAAATATTTTTTTTACGAACACCAGTGAGGACGCACCCATTACCATTCACCGATCCGCTTCACCTGAATTCTAACTCACACTGATTACCTAACAGCTGTTGCCCATCATCTTCCCTCTACTAAAGCCTCGCTTCCCCGTGCCCTCACTGCGATGTCTTGTTTGCCCCAGCTGCATTACTGAGCGTTACTTACCTGAATTCCTGTCTCTTGTTGAAGCCAACCTTGCACGAACTTGACCATTCTTCTGACCGCCGCCTGCCCCGACCAAACGCCTGTCTGACCTTGAATATAGCCGCCAGTCCTGATCAAACGCCTGCTCGACAACGAACCCGATCACCAGTCCAGAGCTAAAGCTTCACTGACCACGAACTCTGTTGCCAGCTAAGTTGTTGCCCGTGTTACTCAAGTTAAATTACCTTTAAATAAAAACCGCATATGGATCCCAACCTCTCTGAGCTTTCATTACAATTTTACAGTAGTTATCATGACCTGTAATGTCTCCTACATATCTCTTGTATTGAATTTGTATTGAATGCACAGCAGAAGAGAGAGTGGTGGTGAGAAAAAAGTTATGCAAAAGTAACGTTATGCTTTACTTCCCATAAAAAGTAACTTTTACTTAATTTAGTTACTTTTTTAAAAGGTAACACAATATTCTAATAAATTACTTTAAAAAGTATCATTACCAAACACTGATTGTATTTTTTAAAGAAGAGGAGGGTCATGTCAAAATAATTGTTTGTGGTAATCAAAATTATGGCTCAAATGCTGTTGATTGAGCTTAACTTGATTTGAACCTGGAATAATCCTATAAAGGTTAGTTTCTAAGGGTATGCAAACTGACTAGCCTACACAGTCCGCAAGTACAAATTTGACCGAATGACTAGAATGTCTTAGAAGCAAGCCAAGGAAATTTCTTCTGCCGATCTTTCAGAAATAGCACAATATCTCATTTAAATTTCCTCATTCATATTTATTTCTTTAATACAAGTGACTGAAGTATGTCAATAATCTGTAATACGCTTCCCTCATCTCATTCGAAACCCTGATGTTTTCATTCTTCTGTGATACACAACAATTATTTTTCCAATTAAAATTATTATGAGGTTTAGAGTTTGGGTTAGTTTGGGTTAGGGGTGAAGCTTTATGAAAAAAAAAAAACGTGAAATTGTTCGTTGGTAAAGTAAAAGTTGTACATTTTTGTATGTAACGACTCATAAGATTTCGCCATATTTTACTATAATAACTTGTCATTTGTCTCAGGCTCAAGATACCAAAGTCTACAAACAGAAGACATAGATTTCAGTATGAACTCAAACTTTTTTCAACAGATTCTTCCAAAGACCAAAATTACCTAAACAAGATTCTTCATCTCAATAAAACATAACTGAGAACTCAAAGTCTCCTGAGCTACATGAAAGAACAACCTTTGAGCAATACAATTTGCTCTTGCAGTTGAAAGGCTTAGGTTTACAACAGACCCAGTATGGGCACATCTAAAAGTAGTATTATTCCTATTAGTATGAATTAAAATATAATTCACTGTGCGAGAATTATGGTTGACTTGGTTCTCACCGGGACTTGTACGTAGAGTATACTGTGTGTTTTCATGCTTTACAGCCCGTTCACAACACATAAAAGAACTCCACACTTTCCTTAATGGAGACATAAAGCTTTCCAAAAGGTGGCTCTATTTTAATGACCATTATGCATCATCGATGACAGTGGCTGTGGGCTCAAAACCTCCAGTCCAATGAAATGCCACACCATTGTATCACAAAGATTTGCTTGTGTGTTGTGACTTTTAATTAATGTTGTTGGGGATTTCACCAAAGGTCCCAGAAATGCAGGATTGATTAAATCAAAATGGACCGTATAGGCCTACATGCTCTTGGTCTTTCTGTTTACAATTTACTGGGGCATTTTAGTACACAGAAGAAACCAGGAAGTAATCTTGTTCACATAAACAATGGTGAGCATTCTTATATTGTATTTCTCGCTCTATAATTTAATTTTTACTCCACTGACGGTTAAGATGAGGGTTGGGTTTTGGGTTAGGAAGTAAAGTTAATAAAATATGAATTCCTGTTGGCTGTATTACATCATTTACATCTAAAAATACAACTCTGTTTTGGCACCCCTCTGTGGACATTTCACCCAGAAACTGCAGCTGACAAGTGCTCATACATTTAACAACACTTCAAGCTTCGGCAACTGGGGGTCAGTGATTAAACTTTCAATAAGCATAAAGCAATTTCAGCTGAAGAAATTTTGACCTACTGTCACCAAATTTACAGTGAAATCAGCAGTGGAAATGGTGTGGTGGCATGGAAAGCTTGGGATCTCAAAATGCCACTATGCTGATGGGTAGCACTATTTTCATGGCTTTTTAAAATGTCTACATATAGTTAAAAGCTTGTTTATTGGTAGCGAGAACTCTTGAGGCATATCGGCAAAAGTGATTGTTCTCTAGAGTTGTCATTCAAGTCGTTTACAGCCCATGTGGTTGAACAGAGGTTCAAGGGCAAAATATATTATAATATAATATATTAGCTTTTGTTAAAGGGATAGTTCATCCAAAAATTTTAATTCTCGCATCATCTACTCACTCTCATGCCATCCCAGATGTGTATAACTTTATTTCTTCTGCAGAACACAAACAAGGACTTTTAGAAGAATTTTTCAGTTCTGTAGGTCCTCACAATGCAAGTGAATTGGTACCAACATTTTAAAGCTTCAGAATGCACATAAACACAACATAAAAGTAATCCAGAAGATTCCAGTGTTTAAATCCATATCTTCTGAAGTGATGTGATAGGTGTGGATGAGAAACAGTTAAATATTTACATCCTTCTTCTTTTGTTTTTTGTGATTTGCATTATTGGTGCACATCACCCCCTACTGGGCAGGGAGGAGAATTAATGTTAAAAACTGACTATTTGTATTGATCTGTTTCTCACCCACACCTATCATGTCACTTCAGAAGATATTGATTTAACTATCGGAGTCTTATGTATTACTTTTATGCAGACTTTAAGTGCACATTTGGAGCTTCAAAATTTTGGCACCCATTCACATGAATTGTATGGAATTACAGAGCTGAAATATTCTTCAAAAAATTTTTGTTTGTGTTCAGCAGAAGACATGTGGGGTAGTAAAAGATGAGTGAAGATTCATTTTTGGATGAACTATCCCTTAAACATAAACTTATTTAAATTCTACCATTTTCTTGGTCCATGCGAAGGTAAGCATTACTATTTTTATTGCACATACTTCTTCATCCCAAAGCAATGGCATGTAACTCACACTGCATCGTTTGTGGTACAAATACGAATGATACCTCAAATCCTGTAGCTTGTTGAGAGAAGGTGAGCTATTATTTTTCTAAGAGATCAGACTAATGATATTCAGCTAAAACATTTTTAGGGTTAGAATATCGTAGAGACTTGGGAACAGGTTTTTCTTTATTTTTTTAGCCAATTAGCAACCACCTAGAACACACTAGCAACCATATTACAATGCTCTTTTTACAATGCCATATTACAACATCCACTTAACTTGCCTTGCCTTGGAACCACCTATAAATGCCTCAGCAACTGCCTAGAAACCACCAATGTGCAAGCAGTCACCCATAATATCTAACCACTCAGAACACCTTAGCAACCAATAACACAGAACACAGTGGGAAAGTTTTGACTATTTGATGCATCAACAACCCATAACATCATAGCACCATCCAAGCAACCAACTATCAATGGCCTAGCAACTTGAACCTGAACAACCCTAAAAAATGTACAGGAAATGCACAGAAAATACTGGGAAAGTTTTGAAGATTGCATATATCAACTACCTTGGCAAAGCCTGGAAACACATAGCAACACCTTAGCATCCACCCTGAATACCCTAGAAACCATATTACAATGCCATAACAACCACTTAACTGCCTAGCAGCCACCTATAAATGTCCAAGCAACTGTCTAGCAACCACTCAGAACACCTTAGCTACCAATCACATTGAAAATACTGAGAAAGTTGACTATTTGAGGCATCACCAACACAGTTCTGTGTTTTTTTGTCTTGGATGTTGTCTGCCTTATTGTGTACGACAGACAAACGCTTTTGGACATTGGTTCGGCAATCACACACCGAAAACCGGACTTCACATTCCTCAATGCCGACCCGCGGTTTACAAACACGCCAGCGGAGCCCTTTGTTTGGGCTGCCCGGCCGCGGAAACGCAGACGGAAAAGAGGAAAAAGAGCCGGCGTTCTCATCAGATTAAGACGTCGCGCAAATCGCCCCCCGCTACCCAGTATACTACTGGCAAATGTTCAGTCTCTGGACAACAAGCTATGCGAGCTGAGAGCGCGGATCTCTTTCCAACGAGAGACGAGAGAATGCTGTGTTATCTGTCTTACGGAAACCTGGTTGTCCGCGGAGATTCCAGACTCGGCCATCGAACCCACGGGTTTCTCCGTGCACCGAGCGGACAGCGCGAAAGACCTCTCAGGTAAAAGCAGAGGTGGAGGTGTATGTTTTATGATCAACAAATCATGGTGTGATCAGAGGAATGTACATTTTATCAGGTCTTTCTGCTCTCCTGATCTGGAATTTCTCATGCTTCTGTGTCGACCATTCTGGCTACCGAGGGAATTCACAGCGGTCATTATCACTGCTGTGTACATCCCCCCACAAGCCGACACAGACCGGGCACTTAGGGAACTGTATGGCAGTATAAGTGAGCAGGAAACCGCGCACCCTGAGGCCGTGTTCATTGTTACCGGGGACTTCAACAAAGCCAACTTCAAAACAATAGCACCAAAATACCACCAACACATCAGCTTTAACACACGAGGGGACCGGGTTTTGGATCATTGCTATTCTCCTTTCCGGGATGGCTACAAATCCCTCCCCCGCCCACCATTTGGTAAATCCGACCACTCTTCCGTTCTGCTTCTGCCCGCTTACAGGCAGAAACTGAAACGGGAATCACCCACCATTAGAATGATCCAGTGCTGGTCGGACCAATCAGACTCTGCGCTACAGGACTGTTTTGATCACGCGGACTGGGAGATGTTCCGGTCTGCCTCCGATGACGACATCGAGGTTTACGCTGATAGCGTAACGTGTTTCATCAGGAAGTGTGTAGAGGACGTTGTTCCGACGAAAAACATACGGATCTACCCCAACCAGAAACCCTGGGTTAACGGCGATGTTCGCGCGGCACTTACTGCGCGGACCACCGCTTTTAATTCCGGGAACGCGGAGGAGCGTAAACAAGCCAGTTATGCCCTCCGTAAATCCATCAGCACAGCCAAACGCCAGTACAGGCACAAAATTGAAGGTCAGTTCAACACCACTGACTCCAGAAGTATGTGGAAGGGAATTAACATCATCACGGACTATAAACAGAATAAAAACTCCGCCATGAACACCGTTGCCTCTCTCCCGGACGAGCTTAATACATTTTATGCTCGTTTCGAGAACAACAACAACACCGCCCTTGCGGAGAGAGCACTCGCGGCCGATACTACAGATGATGGTTCACTCTCCGTCTCTGTTGCGGATGTAACCCGATCCTTCCGACGGGTGAACGTTCGTAAAGCCGCGGGTCCAGACGGCATTCCGGGCCGCGTCATCAGAGCATGCGCGAACCAACTGGCTGGTGTTTTTACGGACATTTTCAACCTGTCCCTCTCCCTGTCTGTAGTCCCCACATGCTTCAAAACATCAACCATTGTGCCTGTACCGAAGCAAGCCAAAATCACTTGTTTAAATGACTGGCGTCCTGTTGCCCTCACCCCCATCATCAGCAAATGCTTTGAGAGGTTGATCAGAGATCACATCTGCTCTGTTCTGCCCACCTCTTTGGACCCATTGCAGTTTGCCTACCGTAACAACCGCTCCACTGATGATGCTATTGCATCTACAATACACACTGCTCTTTCCCACCTGGAAAAAAGGAACACGTATGTGAGAATGCTGTTTGTAGACTACAGTTCAGCATTCAACACCATAGTGCCCTCCAAGCTTGATGTGAAACTCCGGGCTCTGGGCTTAAACAGCTCGCTGTGCAGCTGGATCCTGGATTTCCTGTCAGGCAGACGTCAGGTGGTTAGAATGGGCAGCAACATCTCCTCACCACTGACCCTCAACACTGGAGCCCCGCAGGGCTGTGTTCTCAGCCCACTCCTGTATTCCCTGTACACACATGACTGTGTGGCGACACATAGCTCCAATGCCATCATTAAGTTTGCTGACGATACGACGGTAGTAGGTCTGATCACTGACAATGATGAAACAGCCTACAGAGAGGAGGTGCACACTCTGACACGCTGGTGTCAGGAGCACAACCTCTCCCTCAACGTCAGAAAAACCAAGGAGCTTGTGGTGGACTTCAGGAAGAAAGACAGAGAACACAGCCCCATCACCATCAATGGAGCACCGGTGGAGAGAGTCAGCAGCTTCAAGTTCCTCGGTGTCCACATTACTGAGGAACTCACATGGTCCGTCCACACTGAGGCCGTTGTGAAGAAGGCTCACCAGCGCCTCTTCTTCCTGAGACGGCTGAGGAAGTTTGGAATGAACCATCACATCCTCACACGGTTCTACACCAGCACCGTAGAGAGCATCCTGACTGGCTGCATCACCGCATGGTACGGCAATAGCACCGCCCACAACCGCAAAGACCTGCAAAGGGTGGTGCGAACGGCCAAAAACATCATCGGAGGTGAGCTTCCCTCCCTCCAGGATATATATAACAGACGGTGTGTGAAGAAAGCTCGGAGGATTATCAAAGACTCCAGTCACCCGAGTCATGGGCTGCTCTCACTGCTTCCATCAGGCAGGCGGTATCGCAGCATCAGGACCCGCACCACCCGACTACATGACAGCTTCTTCCCACAAGCAATAAGACTTTTGAACACATGATCTCTCACGATCAACAATCAGCACTGCACTTTATAAATCCTCATTCTGTCAATATATTCTCCCAATTCAGTTAGTGTATATATATATATTTATACCCGTATCTAGTGTGTGTATTCTACATTGTGTGTATTGTGTACATTTGTTATGTAAATTGTTGTGTAGGTATGTGTACATTTGTTATGTAAATTGTTGTGTAAGTTTGTTATGTAAATTGTTTTGTGTAATATGTTGTTTATTGTAAAGTGGTTTATGTCTCGTCACTGTCATTACTGCTATGTTGCTCGGAACTGCACACAAGAATTTCACCTGCTGTTGCACTCGTGTACACAGTAGTGTGACAATAAAGTGATTTGATTTGATTTGATTTGATTTGATCAACAACCCAGATTGCTGGTGTGCACCCGAGTTCAGAAATTCACTATCACACCAAACAAACCAACTGAACTGTGACATCAAACACTTAGATTCACGCCAACTGCTCTGATGTAATAACGCTCTTACTTTCCATATACAAGATCCACACAAATGCTTAACAAATAGCCAAACAATGCAAGTTTTTACTCAAAAATGCTATCTAGCGTACACTGACAACTGGATGCTTGCAACTGTCTTGTTGTGTGAATGAATTTGACAGTAGATCGAAGACAGTAAGTGTGATTCATTTAAAGCTGCAGGTTATTGACGTCACAATTGCAGCTAGTGTGAAAACTACGGTCCAGGCCAGCATGTTGATTAGTTATAGAATTAACCATGGTTCAGGTTCCATAAATCATCCATCTTTGCCACAGTGGCACAGGTGGCACCTTCGTAATGCTCTGATCTGTCATGATAAATGGCCTTTGTGTCTGCCACAGACAAAAGCATCATAATCACCAAGAAACAGGAAACAAGTAAAACATTGTTGCCATTTTACCTGTGAACACTGACACTAGACTTATTAATTTTGGCCTGAGTGTAAAATTTGCTGATGTCTAATATCAAGTGTCATCTGCGTGCTCAAGTGCTGTAAAGTTTCAATTGTCTGCTTTTGATCGTCTGAATGTTTCAATCTTGAATCAACAATGGAAATTTTAAAAGGGGGAATGGAAAAGTACTATTTCAATCATTTTATGCTGTTTAGTTTCATAGTCTACAGTGTTTCATTAGTTCCAAGTGCTTTATAGACCTCTATTTAATATTTGTTTATTTTACTTTGTATTTTCTTATTGTTAGATTTCATTTTCTCCACTGCTATTTTAAACTTTAGTAGTTTTCAAGTTGTAAGTTATAAAATCTAAGTTAAACAGTGAAAACAACACTTTTGTGGCACTGTAGCTCACTTAGTTAACTAAGTGGGACAAATTTGGATCTTAAAAATCTTGAATATAAGCAATGTTCCTAGTAGAACATTGAGAGAATGTTGCACAATGAGGATAAAGTAACAATACAAAAACATTTTCAAGAACATTCCTATAACCAAACAATGTTTCTAGTAGAAGGTTTGTAAAATGAGAAAAAAACACCACAATAAGGTTGTTGTTTTTTTCAGAACATTCCTATAGCTTAGTAAAGTGCCTGGGAAAATGTTGAGACCGTTTGCTCAGTAAAAAAAAGTAATGCTGCAATAATGTTTTTCAGAATGTTATTATAGCCAAGCAATGTTCCCTGTAGAACAATTGTATAACAAGAAAATAACATTTCAATCACATTTCCAAGAACGTTGCCTACTATTCTAAGATGCCAACTTTGTCTCACTATTCAATTCAACAGCAACTGGAAGCTGTGGGAACTGAATTTCTCTGTTGGCGAGCATGTCTTCAGAGAGCTCATTAACATGAGAGAGTGGCAAGCAAATTGCCAAGTCACCGTTCTGAATGCTGATTGCTCAAGGTAAAATAGTAATACTAATAGGGTTTCCTGTCTAGGCATTCAGTGCAACTCCTACCATTAAGAAAGCAGTACTTCATATATATATATATATATATATATATATATATATATATAGTAAGGGAGACTGGGGTTAGTTGTCACACAGGGGAGTTGTCCCAAGGGCTACATCTCAGTAGCAGTAAGATTTGGAGTCAATGTTGATGTGCATTCATGTGTATTTTGTCTAGCAAAACCATCATATTTAAATCAAAACCATCGTATATCTTTTTTTTTTTTTTTTGCCAGCATTTGTGGCATATGGTTGTTTACCACAAAAAAAAAAAACAGATAACAAATCAAAGAAACAGTGAAGCACTTACAATGGAAGTGAATGGGGACAATATTTGGAGGGTTTAAACGCAGAAATGGGAAGCTTATAATTTTATATACACACATATTCATTCTTCTTTAAAAGTTGTGTATTATTTGAGCTGTATAGTTGTTTAGATCATAATTTTAAACCCGATTTAGGGTTTCAGGGTTTAAAATGTTATGTCATCATCAGGGGCTAAATTGGGCCGGTATGCTCAGAATGGTGTTCCAGCCCCTTCGATTCCATAAGAGAGAAAAAAAAATCGACCAACACACTGTAAACTGTTTTACTGTTATGTGTATATATATATGTGTGTCCTCCATTTTTGCTGAAATGTTTTCTAACAAATATAGTTACAGTGGGAGTCACTAGTGAAAATGTATATGTTTTAAACTCTTTTATAATTTAATGCGAACGTTTTCATCACAAATGAGATTATCAGAATAATTCGAGTAAAAAGTTGTTTGTAGAAAGTGTTTTTTTTTTTCCCTGTTAAGGACAATGTGCATTTATTATTAACTAGTAACATAATTAGTTTTAAGAGTAGCATGTACTATAAGGTGATTCCTTATGGCAAGAGGACGGTAACTTGTCCCAGCTGTCATCTAATGTAAAACACAAACCAAATATTCCATGTAATTATGTATTTTCACAATTCAGTTGAATAATTACATACATAAATAATAACAGAAAATCATTATCCCAGTAAAACAGAATCATAGTAAAATGTATTCATCTGAAATAACAAACTTCTATGAATTACATACCATACAAGTCTATTTATAAATCCATATTTAGACACCAATGAATTTTATTAAAACTTTATTCTTTTCGAAATTAACAATACATTTATTTACGTACAGTCTCTTCAATGTGTTGTACTACAGTTTAAAGTGTTTTTGGATAGTTCTGCAGATAAAATATTGATAAAATATCTGTCCAAGGAAATTTTTTATATAAAGAACTCCCGACAACGTGAGTTGTGGAAAATCAGATGCGTTCTAGGGCCAGTAGCGGTTTTAACCACCGCGCAAACCACGCAATTGTGTGGGGCCCCGGACGTCAGAGGGGCCCCCGCCCTGGTAGGAAAGCTCCGCAAAAAATGCTTAAGAATTGACATGTTGTTCTGGGAACACGCGCAAATATGCTGTTGTCGGCGCTCTTAGAAGCAACATGTTAGAAGCCACTGGGGTCGGGACAGCTGTGTTTTTTTATGTTGGGTTCGGGTTTGTACTTCATGAAAAAATGTATAGGCCTACCGAAATTGTTTCATGCACTCGTTCTCACTCACAGATACCTGCAAACAGATGAGTTAGGGGCTGTGTAATAAATAACAACTGAATACCAAAATGTTACTGGGTGAAGTAGCAGGTTTTGCACACCCTGTTCAAAAATCTTTTTTTGTATAAATTTATGTAGGTAAATATTGCTTTTTTTTATTACTATTTTGTGGAAAACTTGAAAACATGCATTAACAATCTTTAACTATATTTTTATTTCATTAAACATTTTGAATGCCAAAATCCATTGTGCAAACTTGGCCGTGCCATTGAAGAGATGGTAAGTCTAGCAAAAACAGCCTCTTTGTCATTTCCATTAAAAATCCAAGATGGTGCTAGCGTGAATAAGGACTTACTTGTGTTGAACCCAGAATATTCCTTTCACACTTTGGAATACTTATTAATTTGTACGTACATTAACAAGTTTTCCATCCATATTTATTTTAATTTTTTTTTAGAAACTGAGGGATGAGTCTAATTATTTTCTGTGGTAATCGACAACTGTAACAGATGTGCCTTTTAAAGTGATTATGCATAGCCTACATCATTAGTGTGAAGAGCCGTGGCACACCAGTTGCATTCAGCAAGCTCTGTGCAAGCTCGTTTATAAACGCTTCACCGTTTCAGCATTATAATTCATTAGCAAAATACATTTTTACATGAGAGATGTGCTTTCAAGAAAGACACTTGGATCAATGCCCTAATAATGTTCCATAATGTGTACAGTGTGGAAAGTAAATTCATAAACTGACGTCACCCCCACAGACCTCTTAAATAAAAAAAGATTAAAAAAAGGGCAGAGTTTACTCAAAAATTAAAAATCGGTCATTACTCATCTTCGTGTTGTTCTAAGAGTCATTTAAAGAAAGGTTGTGATAAAAAATTTGAAATCTTTTAAAATATAAAACACAAGTGTAAAGTTAGTAAAAATAAAATGTCTCGGTTACATATGTAACCTCCGCTCCCTGATGGAGGGAATGAGACATGTGTCGAAGAAGCGACACTAGGGGTCTCTCTTGAGTGCTGAATATGCCTCTGATCTATGAAAAAAGGTCAATGAGAAGTTGGCAGACAGTATTTGCATACCTCGCCTTCGGACATACGGGTATAAAGGTGAGGAAATACTATGAGTTCATTCAGGATTTTTCTGAGGAGCCGGGAGTGTCCGGCCACCTCAGTGGCTCGGCTCAGCGACGTGGCCGGGAGGACATTACGTCTCGTTCCCTCCATCAGGGAATGGAGGTTACATACGTAACCGAGACGTTCCCCGTCTGTCGCTCACTTCGACGTTGTGTCTCAAGGCAACGCTTGCCAACCTGGGAACGGGCCAAGTTGGGTGGGCCTCTTTTCTCTCTATGTTTCTCGGCATAGAGCAAGAGTAGTCAGGGCCCTTACCGCATCGTGGGAAGGGGGTCTTACCAGTTTCCTATTCTTTCAGGGGGAAAAGACCCTGTGGAGGCCACACCTGCCTAAAAAGGGGAGGTAAAGGTGGCGAAATACATCACATGGCCTCTTCGGTCACATGTGGGAAAGGATGGTGCGGTGGTAGATCGAGGCCTCGAGGAGGGGGGAGTTGCTACAACACGGCGACCGGAGGGCTGCGAAAAACTGCCTAAGTGAGACGCGGGTCAGCTCATAAGGTGGCTGTACCGCGGAAATACACACAGGAGGATTCTGCGAAGGAGGCCTGACCTGTGGAGCACCTATTCCAGTACAGGGTAGCCTAGGGTACCCGTAGTGGACTGGGTCGGCAAGTTCCTTGGCTGAACTACGGACCCAAAAGTGCTAGGGAGGAATCGACCAGGGACCTGGGAAGGATCTCCTGGGAAGGAAGGTGCACTGTTTTACCTCGATCGAGGGATGCAAGCGATTCACCCGGTCAGACCGTCGGCGTGTACCGAGTTCTACAGGCTTGGACCTGAGAAAACATGGGACGAGACTGACTCAACCCTGAGATTGAGAAATCTTGCAAAGGTGTTAGGTGTTGCCCAACAAATGTCTGCTAGGGAGGTACACCTAGCCAGTGCCCACGAGGATGCCACTCTCCTTGTAGAGTGTGCTTGAACCCATAGGGGGGGGGTGGCACGGCCTGGATGTGATAGGCCAACAGGATGGCATCCACCACCCAGTGGGAAAGCCTCTGTTTGGAGACAACGTTGCCTTTCCGCTGTCCCCCAAAGCAGACAAAGAGCTGCTCAGAGCACCTAAAGCTCTGAGTGCAGCACATAAGGCACGTACCGGACACAGCAATGAGGGGACTGGGTCTGCCTCTTCCTGGGCAGCGCTTGCAGGTTCACTACCTGGTCTCTGAAGGGCATGGTAGGAACCTTGGGCACGTAGACCAGTTGGGATCTTAGGATCACATATATGTCTGCCGGACCGAACTCCAGACAGGTGTCGCTAACAGAGAACGCTTGCAGGTCCCCGACCCTCTTGATGGAGGCGAGCGCAATTAGCAGGGCCGTCTTTAGAGAGAGGGCCCTGAGTCTCGAAGGGGGATCTCTGAAGATCGGCGAGGACCACCGAGAGATCCCAGGAGGGGAACGGGCTTGGCCGGGAGGGATTTAACCTCCGGGCGCCACTTAGGAACCTGATAATTAAGTCATGCCTACCCAGAGACTTGCCGTCTACTGGGTCATGGTGAGCTGCGATAGCGGCAACATACACCTTCGAGGTGGAAGGGGACAGCCTCCCCTCCAACCTCTCCTGTAGGAACTGGAGTACTGACCTAACTGCGCACCTCTGTGGGTCTTCTGCCCGGGAAGAACACCAATTCATGAATAGATGCCATTTCAGGGCGTAAAGTTGCCTGGTAGAGGGGGCTCTGGCTTGGTTGATCGTGGCTATGACTGTGGGTGGTAGACCAGCTAGATCTTCCACGTCCCGTCCAGGGGCCAGACGTGGAGGTTCCAAAGGTCTGGGTGCAGATGCCAGAGCATGCCCTGTCCCTGAGAAGGAAGGTCCTTCCTCAGGGGAATTCGCCAGGGAGGGGCTGTCGCGAAGAGGCCCCACAAGAGTGACTTACTCCACCTGTGCAAGAAGGCTCACTGGGGGAAATGCATACTTGATCAGCCCCGCCAGCCAGCTGTGTGCCAGTGCGTCTGCCCCGAGGAGAGTCTCTGAATGGGCATACCAGAGCGGGCAGTGGGAGGTCTCTCGGGAGGCGAACAGGTCTACCTGGGCCTTGCTGAACCGTTCCCAGATCAGATGGACCGACTGGGGGTGAAGCCTCCACTCACGTCCGCTATCACATTGAGGTTGCCGGGGATGTGAGTGGCACGCAGCGACTTGAGTGGCATGCAGCGACTTGAGTCTGGCTACAGAGGAGGAGGCGACGGGCGAGTCGTGACAGGTGGCGGGAGCGTACGCCGCCTTGGTGATTTATGTACGCTATCGCAGTGGTGCTGTCTGACCTGAAAAGGACATGTTTGTCTCGAACTAACGGGAGAAACTTCCACAGGGCAAAGAAGACAGTCAACAGCTCCAGGCAGTTGATGTGCCAACGCAGTGGGGTCCCTTTTCCAACGGCCTGCTACTGCATGCCTGTTGCATACGGCGCCCCAACCCGATCTAGAGGTGTCGGTCGTGACCAAGACGCATTGGGACACCTGCTGTAAGGTTACTCCTGCCCGTAGAAAACAGAGGTCTGTCCAGGGTTTGAGTGTTCGGTGGCAGGCGGGGCTGATCGTCACATGGTGCGTGCCGCCGTGCCATGCACGTCTCGGGACACGAGACTGAAGCCAGTGCTGAAGCGGTCTCATGTGCATCAACCCCAACAGCGTGACCACTGCGGCGGATGCCATATGCCCCAGGAGCCTCTGTAAAAGTTTTAAGGGGACCATCGTGCCTGGCCTGAAAGTGGCAAGGCACCTCAACACTGACTGCGCACGCTCATTGGTGAGACGTGCTGACATTGAGACCGAGTCTAACTCCATACCGAGAAATGAGATGCTCTGAACTGGAGTAAGTTTGCTCTTTTCCCAGTTGACCTGAAGCCCCAAAGATGAGGAGCCTGAGCACCTGGTCTCTGTGAGTGCATAGTAACTCTCGCGAGTGGGCCAGGCTGAGCCAGTCGTCGAGGTAATTGAGTATTCGGATGCCGGCTTCTCAGAGCGGGGCAAAAGCTGCCTCTGCGAATTTCGTAAGACGCGAGGGGACAGAGACATGCTGAAGGGGAGGACTTTATACTGATATGCCTGGCCATCGAACACAAACTGCAGAAAGGGGCGGTATCGAGGCAAAATTGAGACGTGGAAGTACACGTCCTTCAGGTCTACGCTGTGAACCAATCTAGATGTCGAACGCAGGTTAAGATGTGCTTCTGCATGAGCATTTTGAATGGGAGTTTGTGCAATGCTTGGTTGAAAACTCGCAAGTCCAAGATTGGTAATAAGCCACCGCCTTTCTTGGGTACGATGAAGTAAGGGCTGTGCCTGTGGAGTGGTGGTGACATAGTGGCTAGAGCACAGGGCTGCTAATCAGAAGGTCACTGGTTCGAACCCCACAGCCACCACCATTGTGCCCTTGAGCAAGGGCACTTAACTACTGGTTCCGGGGGGAATGTCCCTGTAATAAGTGCACTGTAAGTCGCTTTGGATAAAAGCGTCTGCCAAATGCATAAATGTAAATGTAAATAAATGTAATGGCTGTAGAAACCCTTCTTCATCTCTGTTGGAGGGACAGGCTCTATCGCGTCTTTGAGTAAAAGAGTGGCGATTTCCACGTGCAGGGACTGGGCATATTAGCCGTGTACTGCGGAAAAGCGGACACCCATGAAGGGGGCGGGGGCCTGGCAAACTGAATTGCATAACCGAATTGAATGGTCTGGGCCAGCCAGCGTGAGAGATTGGGAAGTGAGAGCCATGCATCCAAACTCCGCGCTAGGGTATGGCAGCGTCGGGAGGTGATGACGCATCCCGAGGCTTTGGTGCTGAGAAAAGACTCAAAGCACTTACCTTGCTCCGCACACCCGGCAGGGGGCGGGTTAGCGACTAAGGAGGAGGTCCAGGGTAGGCGTCCTCTAGACTTGTTGGAACCGGCTGGCCGGGGAACAGTCGTGGGGCTGGGGATGGGTGGTCCATGTCCAGGAGGCCGGGACTGTTGAAATCTGGCGGCAGAGTGCCGTGAGAACGGCATTTGCGGGCCAGGTGACCCAGAAACAAAGGAAATAGCTCTTTTATTGAGAATGTGGGTACCTCAGGGCTACGGCAAATGAAAATTGAACAAAAGATTCTCCTCCCGGCCCTCCACCGGGGGACGGAGTTGTCTTACCATCTCCGGAGCTAACATCTCGGTCCCTGGGTCGACCGTCTCAGGGGCGCCTGGGAGCCTTATGGGTCCTCGAGGGGGTCTGGAAGATGGGGCGTCTGCTTCCTGCGGTGTGCTCGACACTAGGGCTGAGAGCTAGGCCCGGATTGAAGCAGAGCAGGGTGTTTCTCGGCCGCAGGGGGACTCCCTCGGCGAGCAGACAGGGCAGGGCCCGTGGCGGCAGGTTTGCAGCAGGGCAGGATATGAGAGATGGCCTTCGTCTGCTTCTTCACCGTGGAGAACTGCTGGGCAAAGTCCTCGACGGTGTCGCTGAAGAGGCCAAACTGGGAGAGGGGGGCGTTGAGGAAGCGATCTTTGTCGACCTCACGCATCTCGACCAAGTTCAGCCACAGATGACGTTCCTGGACTACAAGCGTGGCCATCGCCTGCCCGAGTGCCTGCGCCGTGACCTTCATGGCCCTGAAGGCAAGGTCGGTTGCTGAGCGCAGTTCCTTCAACACGTCGGGGTCAGGGCTACCCTCATGCAGATCCCTGAGCGCCTTGGCCTGGTGGACTTGCAGGATGGCCATGACGTGCAAGGCGGAAGCAGCCTGTCCCACAGCTTTGTAGGCTTTGGTGGTGAATGAGGATGTCATCCTACAGGCTTTGGAAGGGAGTATAGGACGACCCTGCCAGGTGGTAGGGTTTCCTGGGCATGGATGGGGCACAACAGCCCTATCCACCTGGGGAATCGTTGTATACCCGTGGGCCGCTCCGCCGCCGATGGTAGCGAGAGCAGATGAGCAGGGTTTGTGATGAGTGGAGAGGGGGGCTCTCCACGAAGACGTAAACTCATCATTCACCTCCAGGACCGCGAGGCTGTGGGCGGTGCCCAGACCACAGGAACCAGTCATCCAACCGCGATGGGTTTGGGGAGGACGGAGGGTTCCAGTCCAACCCCACACTGACAGCGGCCCGGGCAAGCATGTCGGACATCTGCGCGTCAGCCTCAGCCTGGGCGTGCTGGCCTGAGGGCGGCAGCCCAGGGGAGGTATCAGCGTCAGACGCCACACTCTCCGATGCAGCGGCGAGCTCATCCAGCTCATCTCGAGCTCCAGAGGATAGGCAGACTGGCCGTGAGGTGCGCCGCTCTTACCTTGAGCACCAACGAGCATGCCGGGGGGCAGGTGGTCCGAGGGGGCGTGCCCGGCGGAGCTGCACCCGCTGCCCTCTCCAAATCGCCTCCAGCACCAGCCGCATCGTCCTCAATCCTGTGGGAAGAAGGAGCAAACTACACTACCGTGCAGAGAAGGAGAAAGCCGCTGAAGTGCGCAGTAGATCCAACAGCAGACAGAGCGTCAGAGGAACAGAAGCAGGATTCTGGTGTGTCACTCGCAGCTTGCTGCATACACGACCATCGGCTCCGAAGAAAATTTCTTGAATGAACTCACAGTATTTCCTCACCTTTATATCCGTATGTCCGGGGGCGGGGTATGCAAATACTGTCTGCCAACTTCTCATTGGCCTTTTTTTCATAGATTTTTCACATATTCGGCGCTCAAGAGAGACCCCTAGTGTCGCTTCTTCGACGACAGACGGGGAACATTTGTATCCATGTTGATTTCACAATAATAACATTTTTTTTTAAAAATAGTTTTTTTTTTTACCGTTTCCGGATGGTTAAACCACATGACATTTTTAGGCTACTTTAAGCCCCAGAAACAAATAAATATAACACTCTGAAATGGAAAAAAAATCATCACAGAAGAGGTGTATTCAAGTAATTGTTTTGTGTGAATTTCATTTTTTATGTATTTTTTAATCATGTAATAAATCTAGAAAGAAAAAAATAAATGTCACGTCATTGAACCCTAAAACAATTACTTTCTTCTGTGAAATACAAAAGGAGAAATTTTGAAGTATTTTCATCCTGCTGTTTTCCTGTGAAGATTTAAAAGTAGTCCACGCAACTTGTTTGACTTATTTTAATCTTATAAAGTCAAACAATAACTGTGATTAAACAGTTCTCTCTCTCTCTCTCTCTCTCTCTCTCTCTCTCTCTCTCTCTCTCTCTCTATATATATATATATATATATATATATATATATATATATATATTATTATTATTATTATAATTTATTTTTTGTTTTTTTTGTTGTTTTTTTTGTTACGTTTGGATAAGAGCGACATGAACATTTTTTAAAACAGACAATGTTTGGTTTTGGGTGAACTATTCCTTAAAGGTTCCAGTCATTTCCAGCTTCTTTGTAAATTTAAGCAGTCAAGAGTAAAGTATTAATGCATTTATGCTAGTTGGTGATTAAAACATACAAATTCTAAATCTCAGTTCGTCAAGTGTTCATATTCAAAGAAAAGTAGTGCAATAAAAATTTTTCCTTTTATTAAACTCCAGCTTTTCTAGCCCTTGAGCGGAGGACAATCGGGCATTGCTCCAGGGATGCTGATGGAGAGGTTAGTTATGGGGCATCCTGTAGTCAGTGTGACAGCAGTGATGAAGAGCCACACATTTAGTCTTACCCAAATAGGTCTTTAGTGAATTCCCTCTGTCCTCCTCTCACAGTCCTGGGCTCTGCTCCGGTGATTAGTCCATTTTCTAGGCATTCGGGACACTGTGACAGGGATGAGTCCATCATGGATTGACCCCAGGTCATCAGATGTCGAAACTCAGACCAGCGGCGCTGTTGAGCATTGGTGTTGTGCAAACAATTAAAATGGTATCATTGCTTAGCAACCGTAGACAGCCAACAGTAATGCTAATGAACTAGAGAGTTGTCAAAAATTCTAAAACTTCTGAAGATCTCAGAACCAAGCCAACAGTTTTGTCTAGTAACACTCTGTACTGTAATCATTCTTAATGTGCAAAATGAACACAAAATTGCCTCTTCCGGAACAATAATCCAAATGACTCACTCCATCTGTGACCGAAAAAAAAAACCTTGTGATTGGCTTTGTAAAACATGTTGGGTTTCACAGGCCAATGTGCTCTTATCAAAAACATCTGTGCCGATTGCTTGAGTAATTTCACTATGAAATCCCTCTTCAACTTAAGCATTCGTCTTTAATTATTGTGCCTGCTGTAATTGCGCATATTTCCATCTCTGATCACTTGCTTTCTAATGGGAAATATGAGCAGCAGGGACCAATAATTTGTGAGTGAATAAAAGACAAGCAGGTGCTGCCGAATCAACATTGTGGTTGCTGTAGGTACCTTGAAAAGAACACCATCAGTGACCTAGGTAAAGAATAATGTATGTGACCAGGATGGAAATTGAAATAAATCACCCTATTCCCTAGTCAACCTAGTCTTCTGGTCTTCCTTCCTAATAAGCTAAAAAGGGCCCAAAACCTCTCTAAAGCCAGCAAACAGACCAGCTTAGACGAGAAAACCAGCCTAGGTTTCGCATCCATAATTCAACATTTCCACATTATGTTGGTTACTACACATGCGAAAATGCCTTTTCGCAACAATGATTGTATGTTTAAGGGGGGAACGTTGATAATTTTCGCCATCAGCAATCATCAAGCAATGCCCCCCATGCCTCACTCCTCACCCCCACCCCCCTACTTACATTAGGTCATGGATACATAGACAATTGTTAGTCAATAACTACTTAAATTGCGGTCTGTTCCTAACACAAAGTTATGGTGTGGCTTCAGAAGACAATGTAGTGGAATGTAGTGTGAAATACGTATAAATTACATTTATGGTGTTTCTTTGGTCTTTTCTGGAGCTTGACAGACGTGATCATGAACTAAGAACTATCTTTGTATGAACAAAAGCTTCATGACAATTTTACAGTTACTGCTATTTTTGAGTTTCACTGAAAAGTAACAGCACGTAAGTTTGGAAAGACATGAGGTCGAGTAAATAATGACAAAATTTGCCATTATTGGGTGTACTATTCCATTAACAATTCTGAGTCAAGGTAACAGAGGTGTCCTTTAAGGTGTCATTAAGTCAGTGAGACACAGCGTAATAGTCAAAGACATCCTTCTTCTGCATGTTTACGTAGAAAAACAATTGAAAATCATAGCGGATGGATGCAGCACATTCGATGTGAATAGTCTCTGATTTTGATTCACATTCAGGACACATGGGAACAATACAGCCACGTACATTAATAAATGACTCATATGAACGATCTTGTCATGATCTGTGCACACTACTGCTGTATAGATATTATTGTACCACCCTGCAGAAGTGAGATGAGTTTGTCATTGATTCCTCCATTCTTATCATGTACCAGAAAAAAGAGGAGGAGATGTCACACCTCCTAGTGCTTTCATCACTGTCATGCTGGATAATAATGACTTCAGGACCACCTCTGAGGTCGCTTGAGGTTTTTTGCTGTCATTAGCTATAGCACTGTCATCTCCTCCATACATTAGCATGTCCCAGATTCTCAACATTTCAGCTTCACTGCTCGAGTGAGTCTAAGAATGGAGTCAAGATTGCGCCAATGACAACACATTAAATAAGTTGCCAGAAGAAGATGAAGACAAGTTGGGTGAGAAGTTACACTGCCATTCAAAAGTTTGAAGAATTGTTTCTTATGATCTTAAAAAACTTTGATCTGAAGACGTATTCTTAAATGTTTGAAATTGTGCAAACAAATTAATTTATTTCATTACAAAACTAAAATATTATTAAAAAAAAAAGTCTTTGAAATGGATGACTTGAAACAAATAATTAAGAAATGCAGCCAATAAGTGCCCAACATAGATGGGAACTACTTTAATACTGTTTAAAAAGCATCCTAGTATGATATCTCAAGGAGTTGGTTGAGAAAATGCCAAGAGTACGTTTCTGCAAAGACTAAGCAAAGGGTGACTGCTTTAAAGATGCTAAATTGTAACATATTTTTAAATTTATTTTGGATTTGTTTAGTCACAACATAATTCCCATAATTAAATTTTTGTTATTCCATAGTTCTGATGACTTCACTATCATTCTAAAATTATAAGAAAAAATAATAATAAAGAATGAGTATGTGACCCCAAATTTTTGAAAGGCAGTGTAGGTTATAGACCAACCTAGACCAGCTGAATTGAAGCTGGTCCAGGTTAGTTTATGTAACTCATATAGTAAGTCCAGGATACTTATGTTGTTCACTAGCAACAATTGCTGGAAGGTGTACCTTAAGCCACATTTTCACTAAAGGCTGAAACGTACTTTATGCATCCAGCAAAAGGTCAGTTTCACAAGTTGTTGTCCAAAAAATTGACATTGACATATGACCGCAGTTCATAACATAAAGCAAGTATGCATTGCATTCTCAACATTGCCACTAGGGGTGCTATGACGAACATTAATGTGAACTGCCTGCTTCTTCAGTGAGATTTTCACTTTGAAGTCAACTTCTGTCATAGCATAGCAACAGTTTGAAGACAAAATTGCTAAGCAAGTTAGTTAAAGTCAATATATTTATAGCAACCTACCTGAATAATAACAAATCCAGTTTAATATCACAACTCTATCACCCCTTTGAGTTCTGAGGTTTGTTACCACCACAGTAACGCAAGAATGCACGTTCAGCGCGTTTAACCTGACCACAAGTTGGCCAAGTGATTGCATCTGCGTTCTTGCATCAAGTATGTTTCTGGCCTAATACACTGTTGTTTAAAACACTAAACAATTCAACTACATTAACGCTGTAACGCAGTTCAATGGAAATGAGGAGGCGAGAACCGGCTTGGAAATATAAATAATATTTTAATGAAAAACTTAAACAAAAGATACACATGACGGACATGTCCATAAACGATCTCTCTATCTTATATCACCGTCTGCAATCGTATATAATCACGACCCGGCCCGCCCTCCGCCCTGTCAAAAACGCCTCCCATCCATACTGGAATATTTTTTAAAAACAATGACATTTGGAAAGTGAAAACTGAATTTTCAAACTAATACAGATTAGTGTGGACATCGCCTACAACACATTTTAATGCTAGATGTGATAGGACCACCCAAAACAAGACCACCCACAGCGCAAGAAATACAACAGAAGGTAGGTGTCTCGAGACTTCTTTTCAAAAGTTGATGGAAACTAAAAGATATGCCGCTCCTACACGAAAAACTAAAAAAAACAGCAAGATGGTCAAAGACGTCAGTCTAATGCATTTTTACACAGAAAAACTATTAAAAAACAAACCAAAATAATTTTTTGTTTGAACGGCCCATAATACTGTAGCACACCTCTCCTTAACATGTTACAAAATTTTAGGTATCATTCATGTACGTAACGCAAACATAACAGGATGAATTAAGCCAAATATTTGTACTTGGGGTTTGGAGTATGTTTAAATCACTCTTGAGTAGGAGCAATAGAAATAGTGATGTTTGCATTAGCAAATACAACTAATAAAAAATTCAGTTTCCAAAGTTTGCTTTAACGTCAAACATGTCTTACTGCCTTTATTGCCTATTATTTTTTAATGCTATTGCCTTTCTTCCATCTTATTTAGCAAGCTGTTAAAATTAGATGTTAAGCAAAACAGAAAATACTCTTATATTGACAGTTTTCAGGAGTTTGCTGTGATTCTCTTTTTTTTTTTTATAAATTTATGATTTATATTCCTTGACCAAATTGCTCTCTAAAAATTAATACTATGTTCCAGCAGTGTTAAAACAACTTTAATTATTCTCTTGAAAGAGCTTTGTGTAAAAAAAAATTTCTTCCCTAAGAATTCCCCCTGTGTGTGTCCTAAGAAGTGGCGACATTCTGTAGGGTTCTTGTTTTATTTTTTCTTGCGATGCCCTAATGTCATGTAACTCACTCAGGCTTGCCTGTCAGGGTTGGAACGTGGAGCAGGCGGCTGTGAAAATAGCCCGCCTGCCAGATGGCTTTAATTTGCACGCTTGTAGCAGCACTGCTTTCGAATGCTTCTGACAGAACCTGGAACCATCTGCATGTTTACAAGGCACCTTTCTCACAGCCCATGTGTTATTTTTGAAAATATATCACAACAAACTAGTAGAGTTTGTGGGATTTTAAGGGTGTTAATCAGTTTGAATAGAGCTGATTTGGCAGTAAACAAAAAAATATTTATTTAAATCCTCAAAAGAGGGGTTAAAATTATTTGGTTGAATTGAATCTGATTCCTAATCAAATTTGCATGTATTAAGTGTGTAATTTTAGAAATATATATAAAAAAAATATCTCAACCTCTACGATGCCTAGACTTTTTTATGTGAGCAAATAAAGGTACACTCCTAATGTCAACATTATATGTACTACAGAATTTGGTTTTATTGGACAAGAAAAACTAGCAGCATTTACACATCTGGTTTTCGACCATTTAAATATTCCCATAGGGAGCCATATTGGGAGCCCGATATCTCTAGGATTTGACCATGTAGGGCCTTAAAAATAGAGATAAAATTGTGTTCTGAACCAGCATCTAAAAGGACATTAGGATATCTGTTATAATTCTGGAGTTATAGACACTCCAACTTAGTAAAAACAACACAAAATAGTGTTTTTTCCAATTTTTCCAACTGATTTTTTATTTATTTATTTACCTGTAGTTCCCCTTCTGTAACTCACTCAACGTTGTGCCGAATGAAGTGACACAAGGGGTCTTCTTGGGACACCAAACGTACCTCTGAACTTGAGAACTTGAGACAGAATTTGCATGCCCCGCCCCAGACATACAGATATAAAGGGAAGCGGGACAGCGTCTGTCAGTCAGAATTTTTTCTTCAGGGTCGAACAGTTGTGCAACAGCAAAGCTGAGTTCACCACTGTTCCACTCACCTCTGTTGGCAAGAAGCACTGCTGTTGGATCTACGGCGCATTTTCAGCTGGCGTTCTCTCTCTCTTCACGTTGTGCAGTCCACTCCCCTGGGCGCTTCGACAGCACTTTCATTGCCTGAAAGAGTGTTTCTCCTCCTAAAAAGAGTTGAATTCCTCTAAAAGAGTTTGAGTTCCCACTCATAAAAGAGCAATACACTGCAGGCATTGAACGTCCTTTTCAGGAAGCGTCTTTTTAAAGATGTATTTCTGCCTCTGTGTAGTTCCTGGATGCGGTTGATTTCTCTCCACTTCTGACGGTCATAAAAGCTGCCTCAGTGCTAGAACAAAGCCATGGCAACATTGCGGTCACGGCATTCTTTTCTCACAAGTGAAAGCCACTTCAGCCGCCCCCGTGTCGTTCCTTCTTCCCACGGGATTGAGGACGAAGCGGCTGACGATTTGGGGAAGGCGATGGGCTCGGTTTCGCCAGGTAAATCCCCACGAACCACCCGCCCCCCGGCACGCTTTCTTGCTTCCGTCCGAGCTTGGGATGAGTGTGGCTCGCCTCACGGCCAGCCAGAATTCTCCCTTAAGCCCCTGTCATTGGATGACGACATCGCCGCTGCATCGGAGAGTGTCACAGCAGGGTCTGGTACTGATGACTCGTCGCCCAGTCTGAGGCTGACGTGCAGATGTCCGCTATGCTTTCCTGGGCCTCCGTGAGAGCTAGGCTGGACTAGAAACTTCCGTTTCCCCCTTATGGCTACTCGATGGGTTCCTCGGTTCAGGGCGGTGCTCATAGCACCCACCCCACCCCCAGTTCCTTTCTTTCCAGAAGTGCATGACGAGCTGACGCAGTCATGGAGGGCACTTTTTAGTGCATGGAACCGACCCCTCCGCTCATCCACTATCACTACCCTGGATGGCGGGGCGGCCCACAAGAACACGGAGGTCCCCCAGGTGGACAGAGCGGTTCTGATTCACTTGTGTCCCGAGAATGCAGTCACCTGGGCTGATGAGTTCCAAAGATGCCTCTCTAGGACCTCTAACCCCCCTTGCGGGTTTGAGCACACTCAGCGAGAGGTGTGGCATTTTAAAGTGTGGCAGTACAAGGCACTGGCCAACGGCACCTCCCTAGCAGACATCTGCAGAGCAGCGGGCTGGGCAACACACAATACCTTCGCCAGATTTTACAATCTCAGGGTTGAGTCAGTCTCGTCCCATGTTTTGTCAGGTCCGAGCCAGTAGAACTCAGTAACGCTGCACAACCAACCGGGTTTTCCACTTGCACACAGAACCCTTCATCAAGTTGATCCAGTGTGCCTTTTATCCCAGGTTAGCCACTAAGCGTCGCTCCCTGGTTGTTCTCCTCCCTAGCCTTCTGGCCTGCGAATTCAGCGGAGCAATTTGCGTCCAGACCCACTACAATTCACAGGTGCTCTGTACTGGGGTCTGGCTCCACGGGTTTAGTTCCCTTCTAAGGCAAACTCCCCGTGATGTATTTCCCGTGGTACAGTCGGCGTTTCCCTTGGGAAGCCCAACTGTCCTGGTCGCCATGCTTGTAGGGCTCCCCGCTCATTAGGCTGGACCTACCACAGTGCCACTCCCACGTATGGCTTCACAACACTCGTGGTGTATTAGCCACATGTTAACTCCTCCTAGATTGGGCAGGATGTGGCCTCTGCATGATATTTTCCCCCTGAAAGAATAGGACCGGGAAAGGCCACCTTCCCCGACACATTTCATAGCGTTAAGATTGCCCCAGCCACTTCACGTCCTATGCAAGTGACAAAGTGAGATAAAAGGCCCTATGCTAGTCATGTAGCATCTATCCCCCCCTCTGGGGTGTGGGGAACCTAAGGTCTGTATATGACATCTCTTTTAGGGGTGTTGGGGAGGGCTACGTGCAGCCGACACAGTTGCCGTTTTTAGATGGGACCCCTTGTGTCACTTCATTCGACACAACGTTGAGTGTCAGACAGGGAACGTCATGTTACTGTCATAACCTCCGTTCCCTGAGGGAGGGAACAAGATATTGTGTCCTTCCTCCCACAGCACTGCACCTACCACTGTAAACGGCCGTGCCTTATTCTCGGCTCCTCAGTGCAAAATCCTGACTGATGGACACTGACCCGCTTCCCTTTATACCCATATGTCCGGGGCAGGGCATGCGAATTCTGTCTGCCAATTTGACATTGGCCTTTTCTCAAGTTCAGAGGTATGTTTGGTGTCCCAAGAAGACCCCTTGTGTCACAACGTCTCGTTCCCTCCCTCAGGGAATGGAGGTTACAACAGTAACCATGAAGTTTTATTCTAAAATCATATGCAAAAGTTGGATGGCATTAAATATTTTGGCTTTGATTAGCATGTATGTGTATCTGACAACAAAAATCAAGATCAAGTCTCTGAAAAATCAAGTTTCTGAAATTTTGTTGATTTGACTTAAAATAATACAGCTCAATAGTTTTGAAACAGTGCTGTTGACATGTACAAATGGTTTTGATAAACATGTTTGTCTTTTTCCATACGTAAATTTTAAAGAACTTTTTCATTTTTGAACGCACAATATACCTGTTGAATTAAACCAGCAGTATCTTCAAACACTGTCGGCCTCTGAATTAAGATTCAAAGTAATGCAGCGTGTCAAGACAGGCAATTAAGACGCATCACCGCCTCAGGGTTTTTGTAGGTTAGACCCATAAAAACGAACCTGACAATGTTTGTTCTGTTGTCCATGTCTGCTTACTTGAAGTTGAGAACTACAGAAAATGTCATGATTAAACTGAGAGTTTGTTTTTCCCAGTATCTCTAAGATGAATAGTAATCTCTTGACCATCAAAATGGATGTTTGTCCAAATTAAATTCATAGATACAAACTCAGAAAAATTATACCCTTTAGACACCTAAAGAGCAGGGTTCAGCCTAACGCTGTAGGGACTGGAAGAGTTTGGGTGAAAATTGACAGAGTAAACTGTATATCATTGCCCTTCACATTATTGTTGGTGCATTTTACGTTTAAATTTGATATCAAAACAATACTCCTACTGATGAAGTTAATTCTGTTAATTTTACCAGTGGATGCTGAGTGCCATATGATTCCACATCAGGGCAAATTTAAAAACTAGATGTGTTTCATAGGGAGTCTTGTATTTTCTTACACTTATCCTTTGTTAATTATTGTCACAGCACCCCTATTTTCACCAACTGGGTGCACAGCTGAGCCGTGCTGGTCTGTGTTATGAGCATTAGCACTTTAAAATGTCATAGGTGCTGTGGCTGCCCATCAGGGTGCTGCAGGACAGCAAATCTAAGCCTAGAATACAAAATAGGCGAGCTATAGGAGCATGCCAAGCCAAAGGTTCTTCTAGGACTCTCTATGACTTTAAATAGTTTTTCAGCCAGAGCAAAAGAGTTAGCTGAGGAATTTATATAAATGTAATGGGGAGATTAGATATTATCTGCTACCTGGTCACATAGAAACACAATTTAATGACCCTACATTTTTGCAAATGGATCTTTGTATGTATTGTGGCAGTTTCCTGGTGAAATGAAGACTAAAGTCGCTATAACAACAATTTCTTTTTGTCGTTTTCACACAAATCATGAGTAAAATGCACTAATCTTTTAATGTATCTAAATGAATACAGTGTTGCTAATTTAGTCAAGATTTATCACACTTTAATTTGAAGACAGTGAAATATTACTAAAAATCTGACAACCACTTCAGAGAAAAATAACTGATCTTATATTACACATTTAAAAATGTATCCTCTATTGGAGCTGAGACCACAGAGTTGGGGAGCAGGTTTGTCATGTGCTCAAAGTTGATGGGCAAATCACAGGGGAAACATCTGAAAAAGATATGATGATGAATGAAACACTGTCAGGTGTTTTGATCAGACAGGTGACATTAAGAACTGTAATTAAGGCTTTGATGACACAAACACATACTTCCCATTAAGTATCTACAGGGGTGGATCCATTTGCCTTTGGCATGCCACCCTAAGAAAAAAACATAGCCACCCCTACATAAGTTTACAAATGTATTAAATATAAGTATATTATAGTTGATGTTGACATTGTGTAGTGGTTTATTCATGTAAACTGCCTAAACTCTCACCGAATGCACAAATGACTACAGACCCAAGGCCTTCTTGACTACAGCATCGACCAATCCTATGGTTATTTTCAGCAGCTGCAGTAGCCAGTCACAACATCAACCAGTCACCTACCTGCTATTGCAGCACGTATACAGTGTTTGGGCTTTTCCTTAACAACAGTGACCACATGGACAAATACATGTAACAACAGAGGTAAAAGATGAATTTCTCAGTTGATTCCAAGTATTCACTGAATGATTATTAAATACATTACTGTCAGTTATGGATTGAAACAGATGAGACCTGTCCTCACGACTTTTTTAAATAGCTGTTGTCAGAGATGTGTATGATTCATATTAAACATTTCCAGTTCTGTTGTATGAGTTTATATTTCAACTGTGTGTGTTTGACTTCCAATCCAGCATTGGAATTAGTTATTTTTAATGCTATGATAATTGTTTATTGCGGCTGTTATCAGTGCCGTTAGAGTTGGCAGTTTTTCCTCAACTTGCGCTCTTTTCCGTGTACCCCAGTGTGATGACCTTCTTGACTGTATTGTTTGTGTGTTTGTAGTGTGTGTGTTTGTGTGTGTTGTCTTTCTCTCTTTCTCTCTCTCTCTTTAATTGACTCTCAGTTGTGGGGTAACCAGGTGAGCTGATTGTTGATGGGATGCAACGGTGTGCAGTGTGTTTCCTCCCTATATACAGGAAACTGAGTGTTTCATAGCTGGGTTGTGTGATGTGAGATGGTTGTTCATGAGCTGCGTCATCACGTTCATGGGCACCCAGGCGCATATTTACCCTTTTTAAACTGTAACACCCATCCACTGACGTTCAGATGCAATCTTGTTTTATTAAAATAAAAAGTTATATTTTGGTGAGTGAATTAGAATCCAAAACCTCTAAAAAACTAAAGGCAAAAAGTTACTACTAGATCAATCAGTCATGTTCTTAATAAAAGTGCTGATCTATGTATTCATCTACTGACTAATAAAATCCTAAGACTGACAGTGGCAGATGTAGAGATGAAATAACCATATTTATGTGAAGTATTTGGGTACTTGAATCGGTCATTAAGAAGCAAAACGCTGTTGAGCAAAACAGGTCATTTAAAATAATCTTTTACTGTGCAGAGCGTAAGCATAATTAATATGTGTGAGGTTTGCAGCACTGCCACCCACAGTACAAATTTCTGTACAGTTTATTTTTATTTAGACCTAACTTTGTGTTAATCTTCACTTTCAAATTACTTATTCCAGCTGTTATGAAGGTGATAGGCCTACAGGACTTATAAGCAGAATAACATGGGATATGCATTCATTTTCCATCCATGTGTACACTTAGCAAAATAAAACAAACTGGCCTGCATAAGGTGGTGATGTTTAGTCCAGATTACCGGGCCTATGTGTGAAGCTTAGGAACATTTAGAATTTGTAGATTTGTTTAATAGACAATGTCTTGGTGCTCTGGAAATATACATTTTGTTATTTATTTTTAATTATGCAAAACATCTCGGTTACTATCATAAACTCTGTTCCCTGATGGAGGGAACGTGACGTTGTGTTGATGAAGTGACACTAAGGGACGCTCTTGAGAGCCCCAAAACACCTCATACAGTATATTTGAGAAAAGGCCAATAAGAATTGGTGATTGGAATTTGCATACCACTTTCCTGGACATACGGGACATAAAAGGGAGCTGGAATAGGGAGTTCATTCAGGTTTTGTGCTGAGGAGCCAAGACAGGGTCCCGGATATTTCAGCGTGTGGCAAGAGGGACATAATGTCTCATTCCCTCCATCAGGGAACGGAGGGCAGGAGCTCTACAAACACAGCGACCAGTGAATAGAGGGCTGTTCCCAAGTGAGACAACGGTCTACCGAAGGGAGACCATACCGCAGAAGATATATTACATGAGTTTACCAGGGTAATCGACACCTGTGGAGCACTTACGCCAGTACAGGTCATGTTAGCACACGTACTAGGTCTGACTACGATTTCCTCTGCTGAATTTGTGAGCCAGAGGGCAAGAAAGAAGGACATCCAGGGTTCACGGTTTGTAAACTCGCATGGGGAAGAAGAGTGCACGGCTTCACCTCCTGGAGTGTAAAGGCACAATACTCAAGTGGTAAACCCGGCCAGCTGCCCCGCATTACAAAACGTACCTGTTCATACCTGACAGAACACGGGACGAAACCGGCTGAACCCGGAAATTGTAAAATCTTGCAAAGGTATAGGATGTTGCCCAGTCTGCTACTCTGCAAATATCTGCAAGAGAGGTGCCATTGGCCAGTGCCCATGAAGATGCCACACTCCTTTTAGTGTGCACTCAAACCTCTGTTGGGAGACAGCGTTCCCTTTCCACTGTCCACCAAAGCAGACAAAGAGCTGCTCAGAGCATCTAAAGCTCTGCATGCGATCCAAGTATATGCACAAAGCACGCACTAGACACAGCAACGATAAGGCTGGGTCTGCCCACTCCAGGGTGGCTTGCAGGCTCACCACCTGATCCCTAAAAGGGGTCTGGGCATGGGTGCCATATGCTACCCCATCCCTGAGAAAGAAGGTCCATCCTCAGGGGAATTTGCCAGGGAGGAGCATGAGGTCCGAGAATCAAGACTGAGTGGGCCAATACGACATCACAAGGGTGACTTGTTCCTCATCCTCCCTGGGTCTGTGCAAGTAAGCTCACTGGTGGGAATGCATATTTGCGCAGAGACGTCAAATTATGCATCCTTCAGGTCTACCGCCATGAACCAATCTTGATGCCGAATGCATGTCAAAATGTGTTCTGCGTTAATATCTTGAACGGCAGTCTCTGCAAGGTCTGGTTAAGAACTCGGAGGTCCAGGATTGGCTGCAACCCACCGCCCTTCTTAGGATCTATGTTGAGCTCTAAAATACTTGCCTCACCTCGGCTGAAGGGACAGGCTCTATCATGCCCTTCTGCAGAAGGACCGCGATCTTCGCAAGCAGGACAGCGGCATTCTTGGTCTTTACTGACGTGAAGTGAACGCTGTGGAACCGGGGGTGGTTGAATCGCATAGCTGAGTCGGATGGTTCTGGCCAACCAGGGTGACAGGTTGGAAAGTGATAGCCACGCATCCAAACTCCGGGCAAGTGGCACTAACAGAAGAATCGCATCTGACGTACCTGGGGGTGGGGCCTTGTGGCGGGGGGGAGCAGGGAATGCGACATTGGGAAGCAATGCGCTGATCCTACGCGGTCACGCATTCACCCCCTTTTGATCAATGGGGAATGTGTGGAGAGGGTCCAGGATTTCGGGTTCCTGGCCATGCACATAGAGGAGGACCTAACATGGAGCACTAACACCACAGTACTGGGAAAGAAGGCAAGGGAGAGACTTTACTTCCTAGGGATCCATAGGAAGAACCACCCCTCCCCTCCCTGGAAGATTTTTACAGTTCCCGCTGCCTCAAAAAAGCCCAGAACATACTTAAAGATCCATCTCACCCTTGACACTTCCTGTTTGAACTGCTGCCCTCGGGCAGACGTTTCAGAACAATGAAAACACGGACAAATAGATTAAAAAACAGTTTTTATCCAAAAGCAATAGCAGCACTAAACACTACTTGAATGCATTATTAAGGAGATGTTTCATGCGGTGAACTGTTGGGTATGTGTGGTATGATGTGTTTTCATTTCCTTTAGAATTTTTTTCTTTTATGCATTTTTAGAGCTACTTTTAGAGGCTACTTTTAGTCATATACCTGTTGCACTTTAATTGATGTTGCACTGATCGGATTGCATCCAATATAGTTGTATGTGTACAATGATAACAAAGATTTAAAATTTTAATTTTAATAATTTAAAATTCATTTAAATTTAGCAGACCGCTACCACTTTGTCTATGTAAAAAAGATGTGGCATGGGCCGTGGCCATGTGTAAATCTGCGGGAGAGGGAAGGCAGTTTAGGCTCATCACCTGGTCTGTAATTACTCTAACACCTGTCTCTCGTTATAGTGATGGCGAAGGGAGACCTGATAAGGCATGCCAGAGTGTTAGAGTGGGGGAGAGTGTAACCAGAAGACACAAGAGAGAAAGAGTGCCCAGTAATTTAGAGAGTATTCCACCAAATCTACAAGTGTTTATGTTAATTCATGATTACCGTCGAGTGTGTGTTTAGCATTAAAAAACTAACCTTGAAACTGTTTAGTTGTCTCCTGACTCCTCCATTACCCCACTTCATCACAGAGGTGCCAATAACCCGGCTTTGGAGGAGAATGCCATTATGAAGTCTTAACCGCTGAGCGAAGTCTTCAAGACCCACGGCAGCATCCCACAGAATCAGCATCAAGCCCTCATGGAGTTACACCTGGAGCATTTCCAAGTCCTGCTCCAGGCACAAGCACAGGACCGGCAGGTGCTCCAGAGCCTGATCGCCAAAGAGGGGGCTGGCGCTGTGATCTCCCCAGAGCCCACCCCACCCATGGCCCTAATGAAGATGCAGCCAGATGAAAACTGCGGAGGTATTGAAGTGACCTCCCGGCCAATGGGCGGCCCACCTATTGCCCTTACTCTCCGGGGTGGTAAAAATTTTTTTTCTTTAAACTAGGATATATATTATTTGGTTACCATGAACATGAACAATAATCATAAGCTTCAAAGTGAAATAAAAAGGATAAGGCTATATTAGCAAATGCTTGTGCAGAATGGGAACAATTTAATTTTCCGCTCATCTTAACATGCATGCCAAAAGACACAAACAGACAGTGTAGTGGTGGTGGCGTAGTGGGCTAAAGCACATAACTGTTAATCAGAAGGTCGCTGGTTTGATCCCCACGGCCATCGCCATTGTGTCCTTGAGAACGGCACTTAACTCCAGGTCGCTCCGGGGGGATTGTCCCTGTAATAAGTTACTGTAAGTCGCTTTGGATAAAAGCATCTGCCAAATGCATAAATGTAAATGTAAATGTAATAGTCTCCCTAACACTGTTCAAGATGCAGACACTCTCACTCAGTTTAAGTCTAGACTAAAGGCTCATCTATTTAGCTAGGAATACACCTAATTTATCCTTCAACTCACAATTAGGCTGCTTTAGTTAGGTCTGCCAGAACCAGAAACCAGAAACATTGATCATGATCTAACTCTCCAATAAATTGAATGGTATCTATGCTCAAATTATTCTATTTGTTTCCCTGTCTCAACCTCGGAACTCCTATCCTGAGGTCACAAGAACTGTGTGGATCCAGATCCATTCCTGCTTTGTGTTGGACTCCACTGCTATGTATCTCTAAGTGATGATGGCTAATAGCAGCCGGTGCCAGCCAAACATCACTTCAGTCTATTACAATGGACATCAGAGGATGAACTGATGCCAACTTCAACCATAAGACATGGGATACATCATATGCCATTGCCTGAACTTTGAAATGACCAGCCGGTTGAACTGCGATTCACCTCACTGTTCTCTGCCTGCACCACCTTGGTTTATGATGGACTACACTCTTATAATTGAAAACATAGACTATCAATTAATTGCCAACAAAACCCTTCATCAGCCAACTAACAAGGACATTGCATCTTTGTGAACTTCTGCAGTTAATCCAGGATGGACTTCAAAGACATTAGTCTTACAGTTCATACAAAATCTTTGTTTAAACTCTGACCCTTCCCACTTACTTAGTTTAATTATTTTAAACCATGACTTACACTATACATAAGTAATATTGGCATTATATTCATGATGTTAGAGAGAGTAGAGAGTAACTGGCCCTCACAGTGAGCCTGGTATCTCCCAAGGTTATTTTTCTCCATTAACCAACATCTAATGGGGTTTTGTGTTCCTTGCCACAGTCTCCTTCAGCTTGATCCCTGGAGTTCTAAATACAATTATTATTTAATTACTTCTTTTTAAACACAATTCACAATCGTATTTTATCACACTACATAATGATGACTCTAAAACATTATAGATATTACAATAAAATTTTCTGTTAATGCATGATTTTCTGTAAAGCTGCTTTGAAATTATGTGTGTTGTGAAAGGCACTATACAAACAAAATGATTTGTTTACAGTGCTTCTGTTAAATGCTATTAAATTTCAATGCCTATTTCATTGAGCTGTGTCATTTAGTGTTACAATCTGCTATGTTAATATTAACTAAGGTTTTAAAAACTTCCAGATACACAGGGGCAGAACTAGAATTGTTTTGATGGGGTGTCAAGGGGGTTGCATGCAGCATATGAGAGGTGGTAACATCAAAGCTAGCGCCCATGCGTAGTTCTTATGGATTAAGGTGTAGGGGGTGACAGCTGGGTCCTCAATATGGCTATTGAAGAATAAAACTCAGAGTCAGGTTTTCCAATAATCAATTGAGAGCGAGTTTACTGATTGTTCTCTGTAGGTTCATTAGGCATTGCAAGTTGTTGAGATACAACAGTTAGAAAGACAGGAAGCAGAGGAACGGGTTCCTAGCCAACTGCCTGGTGCGTTCATGGCCCCAACCAGCCACTACATGTGGCGGGGGTTAAGAGAGGACCGCACACCGCGAGCAGGGAGGGGCTCCCAACCGACCACCTGGAGTGGGAGTACAGCTGCCAGGGGTGAGGGAGAACCCTTCTGTTCCCTGAGAATGTGGCAGGGTGTTCCATCCGCCAGGGGCTGGAGGACGGCCTCAAATCTGCCCGTGGAGGCGAGGCTATCGTCCATTAGAGGGTGGAGGAGTTGCCGGGGACCAAGCTACGGCATATTGGAGAACCGGCAAGTAAGTGTATTTTTTTTCTCTCCTCTCTCTCTCCCACTGCAGCTCTGCATTAGCCTTTTCCCTCTCTTTTAAATTTTACTGTGTTTTTTTTTGTTGTTGGTGGTACTTTACTGTTACATGAAGTACCCCCTATTTGAATCATTATTATTTCCCTCCCCCTGTCCCCTCACAGATTCAGGAAGGCGGGGATGAACTGCTGGCAGACGGGGCGTTAAGACACGCCCTCCCCCAGGGAAAGAGGGGGGGGGGGGTGTGCGTCATGCTGGGGGCTACCCAGCCTGAGAGAATGAGGGAGGAATGTGACAGGGCGGAGAGCAGGGTCGGGTCATGATTCTATACACTCGGCCCCTTATCAGGCTAATCAAGCCTCCGAGAGGGATAAAGACTGACTGCGGACGAGAGAGAGAGCATTTACAGGCAGATGTCCGACACCTTTGTGTGTTTGTGTCTTTTCGTTTAAGTTCTTTTTTAAAAATCATTTATATTATCAAGCTGGTTCTCACCTCCTCCTTTCCCTAAATACCTTTACAGGGTGTCATCGTTCCACAATTTCTAACATTCTGTTAGGTTAATTACTTCAAACATTTCAACATATTACAAATATGGACTGTTTCCGTTTTCGTCCAAACAATAATTGTTAGCTACAACATGAATGAGATCCCATTCTTGGTTGAAACAAACTTGGTGAGCATTTCAACTCTGAACAGTGTGATATGTGTAATGAGCCACAAAATTGTCACCACAGTCACATATTCTTCATGAGGTGGGGCAATAGGTGAGTTTGTAAAACCTGTAGAAATTACACACTTCACCTTTAAAAGTCAATATCAAAATTAAAGCTATTTAGTTTCTTAATAAATGTTCCTGGTCTTATTGTGCATTATTCATCAATGCACGTTATTCTAAAGAAAAAGTGTCTTTGTAATTTTTTAATGTTTTGCCTCTGAAATGACGTTCCTTTTCTGGTGATATCATCTAGGCCACAAAGGCTATTTTATGAAAGCCAAAATAGTTAAAGTATGTATTGGCCTGGATAAAAAATAAATGTAACATATAATCGCGATTTTCATTAGAGCGATCACGATATTGATTTTTAAAACCATAAAATCGATCTTTTACTTAATGCCAGGCGTGCTCATTACAATGATTGCAAGACAACCACTGATTGATCTCATTAACAGGTAGTTGAGGGAAATCACTTTTTATTTTCTTATTTCGGTACCTGCGCACTGTTTGACTGAGTGAAAGGTGGCTTGTGTGTGTGTGCTTTATGTGTACGTATGCTCTGAGTATGCTCGTGCAGTTGCAATAATGTGGATGGGCGTCAATACATTAAAGGGAACCTATTATGCAAAATTCTCAGAACAAGCCATTTGCAGATTCTGTACAAAGTGACATCACTTTGTACAGGCTCTGCCCACAACTGTTGATGGACACTGCCGACGGAAATGTATGTTTGTGTGTGTTTTTCATTATAGCACATTTCGACCATTGTAACAGTGTGTGTTGCTCATCCATTTTTGCAAAACTGATGAAAACAAATAAATACATTTATCAAATGACCATTCGGAAACTTCCTGGTTCATTCTCAAAGTTGCTACTTCTGACGCAGTCTCTTCCTCATCAGTGTCTGCCTCTGGTTCAAACATATAGGGCTGAACACCACTACTTGAATGTCCTTTTCAGTACACGTCTTTATAAAGATGCCATTTCCGCCCCTGTGTAGTTTCTGGATGCGGTGATTACTCCCCACCTCTCACGGTCATAAAAGCTGCCTCGCGTGCCTGGGCTGCGATCACACGTAGACAGCATTTTATGAATGGTTTATGTTTTCAGTGCGAGAACATAGCCATGGCAACATTGCGGTCGGGGTTTTCTTTTGTCATGAGAGAGAGCCACTTCAGCTGTGCCGCGCCTCGCCTCCTTCCTACGGGATTGGGGTAGGCACCGCAATTTGGGGATAATGATGGGTTGCGTTTCGCGGGGTAAACCCCCATGAACCACCCGCCTTCCCGGCACGCTTGCTTGCTTCAGAATTGGATGACATCACCGCTGCATCGGAGAGCGTTACAGCAACGTCTGATGCTGATGACTCGCCTGGTCCGCCACCTTCGGGTTTGCTCGCCCAGCCTGAACCTGACGCACGGAGGTCTGCTATGCTTTCCCGGGCTACTTGATTGGTCCCGGTGGCATGTGTGCCGCTCACAGCCGCGCCCCCCTATGGTTCCTTTCTTCCCGGACGTGCATGACGAGTTGAGTAAGCCACGGCTTCCTCGCTCCTCCGCTCTCACTACCCTCACGGTGGAGCGGTCCCAGACCGCTTCCGCCCTGCACGCCACGGCCCTTCCTGCAACCAACGCCAGGCCAAGGTGCTTCAAAACTTGCACTTGGGTAGTCCTGTTCTTAATGTGCTGCAGGAACTGCACTTGATGACCAATTGCGCCCCCCGGGCCATGAAGGTCAGAAGCGCCGGCACTCGAACGGGCGATGGCCACCCATTTGGTCCAGAAAACGCAATCTATGGACTGGACCTGGTCAAAATGTGGGAGGTAGACCTGTGGAAGGTCAGGTAGGAGGAGGAACAAGTCACCCTTGTGGCTTCTTATTGGCCCACCTGGGCCTGGTTCTCTGACTTCGTACTGGGATCACATTACAGATAATTAGATGAACAGGTAAAAAATGTATATCGCTTTGTTTCAAACAGATTGCATTGCAGGAGAATATTTGTTTTAAATTTGATCTGGTTTATTAAAAAGTATACATTTTAAGCTTTCTTTAGACATATGTTTTCACGTTTGTGTGATAAGTATTCGCAGAGTTTCAGTTCATTGTTGTGACGTGTTTTTGAAATATGCTTGTGAACACAGAGACTACTGAAAACTCACCCTTTTTATTTTTTTTATTTTACAAAAGCTCAAGGTTTTGTTGTTATTGTGAGTGTACACAAATAAAAGTAGACCCTGTATAGTCTCTAATGATGTCTTACACTTATCTGTATACCCAAAAATGACGGAATATTTTAAGTTGTTTCTGCTGTAATGATGATAATGACCCTCTGGGGTCACCGGCGCGTCCAATTTATTAGATTATGGTCAGAAACTAACTTGTTGAAAAGTAGTTGTAAGGAACTTCACAGCAGAAAGGAAGGAGAACACAGTTAAGTGGGTTTTCCAGGTTCATGCAAGACTTTTATTCAGCAACTTCAGTGCTTTACAACTTTACAAACTCATCAGCTTCACAGGCACATAGTTACTTAAACAAATCAGTTTCACAAACACAATAGAGTAAATGCTATAGCTTCAGAAGCACCGCAGCCTTCCTTGTGCCAGACACTCTCTCCTCTCTGCTAGTGGCATGGCTGCTTATATGCCGCTCTCCCCATGGTCACTGGAATTAGAAACAGATGTTAAACATAATCTAGCTCAGGTGCAAGCGCCCTTACTGCTTTCTCTCTCTCCGGATGGATGCTTGACCACGCCCCCAAAGCCACATATCGCCACCACCCAACTCAGGCTGGGGAGACATCCGGCCTATCTACCACCCCCCACCCCCGCCCAATTTCTGGAAAGGACGTCAGTGGCAGCCATCTGTGCTCCGGGCCTGTGGACCACCTTGAACTTAAACCTTGAACCAATGTGAGCCAGAGCGCACATTGGTATCCTTCATGTGGTGGAGCCATTGGAGTGGGCCATGATCCGAGCAGAGGGTGAAGGCCCATCCAAATAGGTAATACCGAGAGTGAGGACCGACCACTTGATGGCGAGACACTCATTTTCTACAAGCACCAGTCGCTCCTCCCCCACCACCACCTGTGAGAGTACGGCCCCCAGTCCTCTGTCTGATGTGTCCGTCTGCAAGACAAAAGGGAGAGAGAAATCGGGTGAATGTAAAAGCGTCCCCCCTCGCAAAGTGCGTCTTTAACCTGCGTGAATGCCTGTTGACACTGCTCCGTCCACTGTACCGTGTCTGGAGCTCACTTTTTTAGTAAGATCAGTCAGCAGACTGGTGACATCCGAATAATTACGCAAGAATAATATATATATATAATAGCAAGCAAGCCCCAGGAACTGTCTCACCCCCATTTTGGTCTTGGGCCTTGGGCAGGTCGCAATTGCCTCAGTCTTGTCAATTTGGGGACTCACCTGCCATGGCCAAGTGGACCCCAGATACCGTACCTTCACCCGCCCAATCATGGGTTTGCTATGAGTGCCACTCGTCTCAGCGATCTCAGAACCGCCCTCAGATGCTGAATGTGACACTGCTAATCATTGCTGTAAATGATGATGTCATCTAAGCAGGCAGCGGCGTAAGCCAAATGCGGCCTAAGGATTCGGTACATGAGACGCTAAAACGTAGCCAGGGCTCCAAACAAACTGAATGGAAGCATCACAAATTGGTGTAATCCAAACGGTGTGGAGAAGGACGTTTTTTTCACTGGAAATTGGTGTCAAGGGGATCTGCCATAAGTTTTGTCATCTGCGACACGATATTGAGAGAAGCCCAGTTAAATGACTCATGTGGTCTGCCTTGCGCTATCACCGGAAATCACATATTACCTGCACCTGTGTGCTCCAGAGATACAGTAGGATAGAACAGAGCAATGTGAATCTCACATATGTGATTCTCGGTGGATCGTACAACCTTCAAGTGAAACCAGTCTTTAAGTACCCTGCGCTCATCCACCTTCCAGATGAGAAGCATATTTAACGCTTATAAATTGTGAATAAAAAGATGAATTTGAAATTTCGGCTGCCGGAAAACATTCAATTCAGGACAAACCCTGTTCTCACAAAAGCAGAGGAATTAACAGTTGATTTAATACTTTAAAACGTACAACATGAAAACAAACTGGAATGTCAGCCATCCCTCTTCACTGAGAGTAATACTGAAATATGGTATATCAACCAATTGCACAATTGACACTCAATTGGATTGGAAGCATGCTTCAGAATTTTATGCTTAATAATAATAATAATAATTATTATGTAACTATTTTTTTTAATGGACCCCTCCTTCAATCCCACTGTCTCCCTGCGCCTCCCCTGCCCTCATGCCTCCCAAGGGGGGTGTGCCTCACACCTTTGAAACCACTGACCTACGTCATTTTAAGCAGTGTCCGAAGCAAACTCAAAACAAGCCAGTACAGATGACTTTGTTGAAAATAAAATGATCAGACACATTCCTTGATCTTGTGAAAAAGACTCTCTCTACACTAGATTTTTTTCCTATATAAAAACCTTTCAAGTCATCGCTTCATGATGAATTCATGTTGGTGCAGGACTTCTTATTATTACAGTGTATGCAGGTCCAAGCTATTCTGTTTCAGTTTAATTTTACTTTGGTGAGAAAGACAGATTATTTATTATCCAAGTTTGCAGTCTTGCAGATTTAATAAATCAAATCGTCATGGATACTGTTGTAACTGCCGTTCCCCGAGGGAAGGAACGAGACATTTGTCGAATGAAGTGACACAAGGGGTCTTCCTGGGATGCCAAATGTACCTCTGAACCTGAGAAAATGCCAATGTCAAGTTGGCAGACAGAATTTGCATGCCCCGCCCCGGACATACGGGTATAAAGGGAAGTGGGGCAGCAATTGCCAGTCAAGATTTTGCACTGAAGAGCCGAAAATAATGTACGGCCGTTTACAGTGGTAGGTCTAGTGCTGTGGTAGGAGGGACACAATGTCTCGATCCTTCCCTCGGGGAACAGAGGTTACAACATTAACCATGACGTTCTCCTTTTGTCACTCAACGTTGTGTCGAATGAAGTGACACAAGGGGTCCCATGCACTGATTGTGTTACGTGAACTGTCGAGACAGGTGCAAGCAGGCTACTGCGTGCTAGCAGAAACTGTGTCGGCTGCACGTAGTCCTCCCCGACGTCCCCAAAGAGATGTCACATACAGACCTTAGGTTTCCCGCAGCCCTGAGGGGGGGAACAGGTGCTACATGACTAGCATGGGAGCAAGCCCAGCAGCCGCAGCCTTTTCACTCACTATGTCTCACACATCTTAACGCTATGAAACGTGTTGGGGAAGGCGGTCTTTCCCAGTCCTATTCTTTCAGGGGGAAAAGACCCTGTGGAGGCCACATCCTGCCCAGACTAGGGGGAGTTAACATGTGGCAAATACACCATGAGTGTTCTGAAGCCATACGTGGGAAATAGTGTGGTGGTAGGTCCAGCCTAATGAGGGGGTACTCTACAGCACGGCGACCAGGGCAGCGGGGCTGCCCAAGGGAAACGCGGGTATGCCGACAGGGGAGTCACAGGGAGTTTGCCTGAGAAGGGAACTAAGCCCATGGAGCCCGACCCCAGTACAGAGGACCTGTGACTCTGGCTAGGGAGGAGAATATCCAGGGAGCAACACTTACTGGCTAACCTGGGATAGAAGGCACACTGAATAAACTTGGTGAAGGGCACTGTTTGCAAGCGGAACACCTGGTCGGTTGTGCCGTGTTTCCAAGTTGTACCGGCTCGGACCTGACAAAACATTGGACGAGACCGACTCAACCCTGAGATTGTAAAATCTGGCAAAGTTATTGGGTGTTGCTCAGCCAGCTGCTCTGCAGATGTCTGCTAAGGAGGTGCCATGGGCCAGTGCCCACGAGGATGCCACACTTCTCATAGAGTGTGCTCGAACCCGCAAGGGGGCGGGCACGGCCTGGGTGAGATAAACTAAGGAAATAACATCAACGACCCAGTGAGCTAACATCTGTTTGGAGACGTCGTTCCCTTTCCGCCATCCACCGAAGCAGACAATGAGCTGCCCAGAACATCTAGAGCTCTGCGTGCAGTCCAAATAGATATGCAAAGCACGTACCGGACACAGCAACAAGAAGGCTGGGTATGCCTCGTCCAGGGGCAACTTGCTTGCAGTTTCACGACCTGGTCCCTGAAGGGGGTTGTAGGAACCTTGGGCACGTAGCCGTGTCGTGGCCTCAGGATAATGTGAGAATGTGCCGGACCGAACTCCAAGCAGGTGTCGATGACAGAGAACACATGCAGGTCCCCGACCCTCTTGATGGAGGCTAACGTGATCAGGAGGGCCGTCTTCAGGGAGAGGGCCTTGAGCTCAACTGAATCAAACGGCTCGAAGTGGGGTCTCTGAAGGCCCGAGAGGACCACAGAGAGATCCCAGGAGGGCTAGGCCGTGGAGGGTTCAGTCTCCGGGCGCCTTTCATGAACCTGATAATCAAGTAGTGCTTACCTAGGGACTTACCATCAACTGCGTCGTGGTGGGCTGCAATAACAGCTACATACACCTTCAAGGTGGAGGTGGACAGCCTCCCCTCCAGCCTCTCCTGCAGGATTGAAAGCACTGACCGAACTGCGCACCTCTGCGGGTCTTCGGCTCTAGAAGAACACCAATTCACGAACAAGCGGCACGTTCTCGGGACACAAGTGGATCGCAACCACTCTGTCCACCTGGGGGACCTCCGTGGCTATGAGTGGCGCCCTGACCCATCTGACCCGCTGTTTCAAGTCCAGCCTCGCGCTCAAGGCGGCCCGGGAAAGCATAGCGCACATCTGCACATCAGCCTCAGACTGGGCGAGCAGACCCGAAGGTGGCAGCCCAGACGAGTCATCAGCATCAGACGATGCTGTGACGCTCTCCGATGCAGCGGCGATGTCGTCATCCAATTCCCGGGGGCTCAAGAGAGAATGCCGGCTGGCCGTGAGGGATGGAAGCAAGCAAGCCATTGTCCTGGCCAAATTCCCCCCATTGGCCCTTATCAATCATGGCATCCTAATAATCCCCATCCATTAATTGGCTCTATAACACTAGTCTCTTCTCTCCTTCAATAGCTGGTGTGTGGTGAGCATAGGTTATTTCTGAGCATATGGGGGCCCTAAGTGAAATCCTACTTGAATTTATTTTATATGGAAGCAAAAATTTACATTACAACCAAAATATACCCAAATAAATCAGAATCTAATTGTAATCGAAATCAGAATCAATTCGAGAGCTTGAGAATCTGAATCGAATCAAAACAGGAAATTTGTGTATCGATACTCAGCCCTATTTATTACAGTATTGAATAATTAGCAAGAGCTTATATAATGTCAGATTGTATTATCAGCTTTAAGTGTTATGCTGCATTCAATCAAAAGCGGGTTGTGGAATATTTTTTTCTTAATAAGCAGCTTTATTGCATGATACTCGAAATATGACTTCAAATAGAGTTCAAAATGACTTGCCAAGTTGATGAGAATGTGGTATTAGGGGACATTCACACCGAACACGTCCATGAGGTTAACAAAAAACAAAAAACAGACACAGTGTGCAAATAAAGCACAAGCAGGTGTCTCAAGATGCATTTGAACAGTTGAAGAACAGTTGAATTTCATTTTAACTTGAGGGCATATGTCTGAGTCTACAATGTAAATTATGTAAATTAAATATTTTTGGGTGAATGTGTTTTAATATGTTACAACAATAACAATGTGCATTCTCAGCAAACGATCACGCATAGGGCAATGGTTGCCAATGAGGATAAGGCCAAGAGTGAAATTTAATCAAAGCAGAGAAATGAAATAAAGGTTAAAGAGGCCCCACAAATGCCATCAAAATGCCATTTAAACAAGCCCTGCTCTTTCATGAGTTCAGGAGAACGCCAGTGATATCCATGTGAAAGGCCGCTGTTGCGAAGGCTTTGATGAAATCTAAGTTTTTCTAATTAGCATCACTGCTACTCGCTTGATATCTATGATGAAAAAATGGGCTGTATTTAGACATGGACGAATGTTTGTAAAATATATTTTGAGCTAAGGCTGCACTAAAGCATCTGAAAGTCAATTATCTCTCTTTAAACCATTTCTCACTAGAGGTCAATGATAAACGAGCAGTGAAAATGTATAATTATCATCATTTTTTGAGAGTAAACATAGCTATACATCACCCACTTCATTCCAATATCCCCTATAACACCACAGTAAGCAATAGTGTCTGGAATATGCATATTTCTCATCTTTGACTTTGACATTATTTCAAATTTGCTTATAGAAATGACATTAAAATGAACATTCTGCTGTCAAAAAGACTTTTTTGAAAATGCATTTTCAATTTGATTTATTCTTCTCTTTTTATTATATGCAATATCATAAAGTTTTAAGAACTTGAGAATTGACTATATTATATTGCACTTTATATTTGCATGTTCATGCTAAGATCATGTCTATACGTTGTGACGTGTAAGTGTTCTTGCATTGTAAGACTAAAAGTACTGATAAAAATAAATGTTATAAATAGAAAATGTTGTATTAGTCTACATTCAGTAAATAAATTATACAATAATATTTTGTACATATCTTGTTGAAATTTAACAATATTTGTTCACTAATAAAACAATGCAGCCTTATTTTCTTAAATAAAAATTAATTGGAAAAGTATGCAAAATGCTACAATAAGTCAGATTTCATGTTTAATTTTGCAAGTGGCATCTAGTTAATAGATGTTAATAGTGCGTGAACGATTATTGTTTTTAATGATTTTTTTCAGTGAATGAATCATTCTCATTCACTTCCATTGTTTCAGTCATAAATTATTCTGTTTTTAACAAATCAGTTGAATCAATGATTCAGTGACTCAATCATAACATATAAAAGATGCTAATTTGTTGCCACCTACTAAAGATGTGATCTGTAGAAATTGTGACTGAACAAGTCAGTGAATGAATCTGAAAGAATATCTTTAGTGAACGAATGTATAAGACTTGAGTGAATGAATCAAAATCCCCACCACTACCAGTTATCATCTTGAAAATAGATTATTTAAATTTTTATTTCAGTCAGTTATTTAGCATGTTGCATCTCAGAGGTCCGGGATAGAGAAGTTCTAAAATCGATAGCATACTTACAGTGCTGTCTAAGGAACTTCACACAGAGACGGTAAAGATTTGATGACCATTCAGTGAACGGCCACAGAGTCCCGGGTCTGAATCTGCTGCACTGATAAGCTGGATGTTGATGGGCTTCACCAGGCATTCAGATCCCCTTAAATATCAGTGTATAATGGTTAACTTGTACAGTATGCGTATATGGATATTAAATCTATATTTTCAGCATATTAATACATAAGGGTTTATCAAATATCAATTAAACTAGATTTGTATATTTTCTGATGAAAATTGTGCGAAAAAACTGTGCAAAATTTGCTTCTAATCTCTAACCCCGTTCTAAGTATGATAAAAAGTAATGGTCTTAGAAAGCATCAATAATTAGTCTTCAGAATGAATTTGAAGATATTGTTTGAAGTATTTCAACATGTTTGAGATCTAGGATTGGACTAGTTACCTTTTATTTTATTTATTTTTTGTCCCTTTGAAACATTTTATGTTATTTATTTTTTGTCTTTCTGCACGGTCCATTTACAGCCCTGTGATAGAATAGAAAGCCTAAACAATAATGCTTCTGCCAGCATGCATTATAACTGCTTATGTTGTATTTGTGAAACATGCCATTGCAGTCAAATCACTGTACCTTTGATTTAACAGTCCTGATGTAATCTTAGACTTTGTTTGGCAAATTTCATACTGAAAAAAAAATTACCACTTAAATGTAATTTTTTTTTGCACATAGTTATTCTATATAAAATTAATTGGTAGAAAATTAAGATAAAATTCACTTAACATCACACAATATTGAATAAAGTAAGTAAATCTAACTGAAATATTTTAGCAGCATAGAAAATGAACTTCCGAATGTAGGAATTAATGGTAGTATAAGTGTACACGGTATGGATTAAAGTGCCGCAATTATCCACCATTATATGTAGGAACAGTATGTGTGAGCTAGGAATTAAATTAAACTGTCTTTTTTCTACATTATTATGTAAGGACATTTATAATGGAATAATTTGTGTTTAACAACCATTAGAAGATAAATGACAATTAACTAGATGACTAGATAATTTTATTACAACGTCCCGTTGCATCCGCTCACAATTTCTATTGCAAGGAATTAGCTTTAATAAGAGAATTAGGATTAATTCACTTATTGGAGTAACATTATTCTCATGTCTTATTGAAAATAATATGACACATATTTAGGTACAGCTTTGAAGCTAAATATTTTTAAAACAGGGATGAGATTATTTATCAAAACATAACACAGTCAAATGATCTTTGAATACAGACAAACTTTATTGTTATTCTAAACATAAAACTAATCTAACACATATAACTTGAAACAGGTTGGTGAGTAGTGACAGAATGTGAAGTAAATTATCAATACAGAGAAAATTAACTGAGTCTGTTGACAATTCCTTAAGAATCATTTATCCTTCTTTGAGTCTAAATCAATTTGCAATCTGTTTACCCAGTATTTAGTATTTATAAAGGCTCAAAAACAAAGCGTGGCGAATCGTGCTCCCCCTCATAGAGACTGGGGGCCAGTTCAGCGCCCTCAGCAGCCCTCAAAGCAAGACCTCAGGGCAGTAATCTCAAAGAAGAGGAAAATCCTGACGGATTTGCACCCAGCCTTGTGTGGGTAGCCCCCCTCGGGTTGGGGACACAATTGTCTCCTGCTTTAATTGAGTCAATTCAGAACACCCTGAGCAAAGTCAGGCTAGGCCAAGGTTGCACCGTTCGTCAGTATCAACGAATACTAGGTCTCATGGTATCTGCGTCCTCGGTGATCACTTTGGGCCTTCTGCACATCAGACCGTTTCAGTTGTGGCTCAAAGCCAGGGGATTTCATCCAAGGGCCAGTCCACTAAGGCTGATAAGTGTTATGCAGCTCGTGCTACGTACCCTTGCTATGTGGTTCAGACCCTGGTTCCTCTTTTTGGGTCCCACTCTAGGTGCATCTTGCTGTCGCAGGAAGCGGTCTTAAGTGGTCGTCCAGCTCAAGGGGAATGGGAGGGTTGTCAGCTCGATTGTTACATCAACTGTCTCGAGTTAATGGCTGTATTTCTGGCCCTGAAATACTTCCTCCAGAGGCTGCCACGTCTTGGTGTGGATGGACAACACAGCGGTAGTCTCTTACATAAACCATCAAGGAGGTCTCCGTTTACGCCAGCTGAACAGACTGGCACGGTGGACTCTCCTTTGGGCCCAGGGCAAGCTCCTGTTAATCAGAGCAGCTTTTATCCCTGGGTGCCTGAATGTGGGAGCAGATTTACAGTCCAGACAGAAAATATCGATGGGGGAGTGGAAACCCAGAGGTAGTGGAATAAATTTGGTTGAGATTTTACAGAGCAGAAGTGGACCTCTTCGCCTCCCAACAGACAGCACAATGTCCCCTCTACTTCTCTCTGAGTCACCCAGCCCCCCTGGATCTGGACGCAATGGCACATACATGGCCCAGAATGCACCTGTATGCATTTCCTCTGGATTCTCTGCTTCCGGCAGTCTTGGCCAGAGATCGCCAGCAAGGGTCATGCCTCTTACTGATAGCGCCGCGTTGGCCGAACAGGGTATTGTTCTTTTGAATTAATGTCTCTCCTTGACGGCTAATCTTGGGAGCGATTCCAGACAGGAGGGACCTTCTGTCTCAGGTGCAGGGGACAATATTTCATCCCCAGCCCAAGCTGTGGAACCTTCATGTTTGGCCCCTGAAGGGTACCAACTGAGGGACACTGGGCTTTCACTTGAAGTTATCGAGACCATTCTAAGCGCTAGGGCTTGCTCTACTAGAAGAAGTTATGTCAATAAATGGGGTGTCTTTGAAAGATGGTGCAGTGCACATAATGCAGATCCAGTTAACTGCCAGATTGCTTCATTTCTGAATTTTCTGGTGGAAAAATTATCAGCAGGCACATGCCCCGCCACTCTCAGGGTTTATGTGACCGCTCTATCGGCTTGCATCGCCTTGATTGATGGGATGCCTTTGGGGAAATATCCCCTGCTCACTCGCTTCGTTCGTGGAGCCATGCGTTTGAGACCTCCTGCTAGGACCACGACCCCTTCATGGGACTTAACAATTGTCCTTGAGGGTCTGGTTGAGACCCCCTTTGAACTTCTGACTCACAAGATGTTTTTTTATGGCAATTACTTCTCTAAAAATAATTGGGGATCTGCAGGCTCTGTCCGTCTTGCCATCCTGCTTAGATTTTGCCCCAGGAATGGCTAAAGCATTATTGCACCCTCTTCCTGACTACCTCCCTAAGGTTACTACATCTGGTCACTCTCGAAGCCTTCTGCTCCCTGCTGTTTACAACGCCTGAGCAGGAAAGTCTCACAGACCGTGTCCAGTCTGTACCCTTCAGACTTATGTCCACCGCACTAGCCAGTGGCGTAAGTCAGGGCAACTATTCGTTTGTCATGGGGACCGTAACAAAGGGGCAGCCGCCGCCAAGCAAACTATGTCACATTGGGTGAGGGATGCTATTGCCCTGGCCTACGAGGCACGTGGTCAAGCTTTGCTAGTAGGGATCAGGGGGGTCATCAGAGGGGTCGCCTCCTCTAAAGCTTTGGCCAGAGGTGTCCCTCTGTCACATGTTTGTAATGTGGCGGGCTGGTCCTCTCCGCATACATTTATAAGATTCTATATTTTGAATGTTCATGCCACTCCGGACACTTACGTCTTTGAGTCAACATCATACACTCATGTCTGAGAACTCTCGCACTCTTGTGAGCACAACTACACAACCGTAAAGGGTCCGGACACCCACAGTGCAGCGGCGTGGGTATTCTCGTTCCCAAAGCACTAAATCAGTGCTGCATCAAAGTGTAGCTTTTTGATAAGGAATGTCTCGGGTTATTTAACTGTAACCCCTGTTCCCTGATAAAAGTGGAATGAGATCTTCATGAATATTATATGTGTAAGTAACAAAACATGAATTGTTTTGAAAAACAACTCTTTTTTTTTGCGTACATTTTTCTGCTATATCTTCAACATAATATTTTTAGTGCAGTTATATTATATCTGTATTCTTATTTTGTCTTCCATTCTGACCTTGCATCTTGACAAAGTTATCAAGTCTCTTTTAAACTGTTGTAGGCAAAACTGGGGGTTAACAAAACATTTGCTATGTTCAGAATGGAATTCTGTCTACAGTCGAAACTTTTCTGACCATTTTCTATAAAAAAGAAAGAAAAAAACAGCACATAAACAGTATGCAGAATGCTGTAATACATGTTTCAGCAATATGCTACATTGTTGTTTTATGTTTTATCCAGCGAGTGGCTGAATCACTTTTGTGCAATGTCAGGTGAACATGATCAGCATTGTAAAACTACTGTACTTTACCCCCATAATCAGAAGTTCTGGGTGAAACAGAATATATGAGAAAGGAATGTAGGCCGGGACTTGATTATATTAATCGGAAATCGATTGGATTGTGAAAAGTAGGCGTAAGTTGGTTGGAGGATAGGGATTGAAAAATAAGAGGGATTGGTGATGTCAGCTGAAATGTAATGTAATTTCCATGGTGTAGCAAGTTATTACATTATGAATCTGTAAGGCATGGTGCTAATGTGTTTGCATTCAAAGGCAAAGAGCAAATGTATGACCTTTGAGAAAATCAACATATGAACTTTTTCACAATTACCAACTCTTCCTGAGGCACCACACCCCACTGAGCGAAGATCACAAATTCACACCTCATTGTTGCCCTTCCACATCTGTCCCATTCTCTCCCCTCTCCTCCTCATCCATTCCCCCTCAGCTCAGAATCAACTCAAACTCACCTAAGATCTGTATGTAACAAAAGACCATATACGATGTATACAAATAATGTAACTAGTATAAGATGTTTGGTGTCATTCAAAATGTCTCAGTGCGTCTGGTATAGTGGTTTATAAAACTTAATGACAACAAAGTTATAAGGTCTTTGCCAAATACTGAATAACTCTAGAGGTCTATACCCCACCCCCTTTAACACCAGGAAGCCAAGAACCCATTCACCCCCAAATTCTCAAAGGATAATACCATTTGGTACACAATGTGTATTCTGTCTGGATATTTAAGGAAGGCTGGCCCAGAGCTCAGGATTCTCTGTAGTCAGATGATCCCACACCTCACTGTGTGTATCTTTAATAACAGACATCTGCATTCAGATTTCCCATGCTTTGAAATTACATGTAGTTTTCTCAACTGCCAGGTATGTTCTTTGACTTGTTTTTTAACTTGTGTTTTAAATCTTACCTGGCAAATAAATTGTTACTTTTTGATTTATTCTGTATTCCTCTGAAATCATTTATAACAATACTGGGTCTTTAAAATAGGAGAATACTATTTTAAGAATCATTTATATAATAACTGAAGCTTTAATGTAGGAGGAAGAAACTGATCAAAAGGTATATGAATAGAAGAGGATTCAGAGTAATCAATAACTTAAATGATTAAAATAAAAGAATGATCAGAAAGTATTTAGAGCTTTAATCTAAATTAGAGGTCAATTAAAAATTGGAGTCAGATAAAATTAATAACGGGATGAATTTGTAAAGTGCAAATTATTAACAATAATTGTTTTACTTCAGTGCTCAGAAAAGACAGAACAACGCAGAGACCTTCAAGGAGGCAAATGTATCTATTTTTAGCAGTTTTGCCTGCCTTTTTACAAAACTAAATGTTTTATTTCTCTGAAATAACATGCACAGATGAATATTGCACAATAAGACCAGAAACGTGTGTTAGAGAGTAAATAGAGACAATTTTTAATTCATGTTGCACAATTGAGTTTCATTCATCACATTGGAAATGGAAGGTCCAGTCAAGTGCATTGCATTATGTAATTCAGGAACCAGTGGCATACAGGGCATTAAGGAAAATGAAGTTGTTCATCTGGGTTTAAGAACATCTGAACAAACTCTATGGCTCAATTTTGTTGGACAGCCTGGTCTAGCTAAATAACCTGTTGTTTGAAATCCAAATTAGAGTGATTGACTACAAAACTGCTTTGAAACAGAACCCTTCCCATACTCACGGGCAGTTTTGTTTGTGTTTTAACTCTTCTCATCTTAGCGTGATATAAGTGCACACTTCAGTCGCAGAGACAATCCAGACCACCTGATGTTTGCACATGGCAAAGCCCTGCAAGTTAATGACAAATCATGTTATAATCCTTACACATTTTGTAGCTCACCTGAATCTAATGATAGGTGTTTGATGCAATGCTAAAGGTAGAGTGATTGGACTTTTGCAGTAGGTTATAAGTAGAGGGATGGTTCACCCTAAAATAAATTTCTGTTATCACTGAGTACAAGCACAACAATATTTTGTTGTAAAAAAATCAGCTCATTATTAAAACCCAACAACATAATAAAACCCAACATGACCACACGGGAAGGTCAGAATGTTGTTTCCGAGAGTTCCAGTATCCTCAGCTCGGCCATACTATACATCTCCTATCAGACATTTTTGTATTGGTTTCAATGTGTTTACCTTTCCCTTTGGTGCCACCAGTAGAGCACATATTTAAACCAGGAAGTGATCGTGTTCGTATAATCAGTGACGAGCATGATTTGGAGGTTGTATTTTTCCCTGTAAGATTAAATTTTTACTTCACTGATGGCCCCAACACCGATAGCCATACGCCCAACAACACTTACCGCTTTTGCTTCTGCGGGCAGCGTTTCACATTTTGGTAAGCACAGACTGATTTTAGCAAAATAAAATGTAACCTACTGTTTCCAGTTTCCCCGTGAGATCAGTCTGGTAAACCGCATTCGCATTTCATTTGAAATGATCATGGTTTTCTCCAATTTTGACGATAATGATCAAAACACTAGCACATATTGGATAAGTCAGTAAACACTCTGGTAAAGATGAGTACTTGGAGGGGGGGGGGGGTTGTTATTGTTTTTTTATCGCTACATGATTCTCTGTCTTACGTCACACTCTGCCTCCTTATTTGCTCATTATTGAACTGTCCATTGCCAATTTGTCTTGTTCTCTAGTCAGTCTTGCTTTTATCCTATATCCTGATCCCCATCTGGTTCCTGGTCTGGTTGGTCCTGTTTCCCTCAGCCCACAAATTCCTAGGAGATGGGCCCCAAAGTCCACCATCTGGAAGGAGTGGATAACACCGGAGTACAGACAGCTCTCTCACAATGGCCATTCCATCGTTCCAGCTGGAGAATGCCAAGCCCCTTTTTCTCAGTCCCTGTCAGCATCTCCACCACCAAAGGCTGCTCTCCTGCTGTGGCCAGCACTCACAGTCACATATGCCATTCCCCTCCTGCCACTGTTAGCACCCACAGCCACAGAGATTGCTTCAGCAGCAGTGCCGCTCACCGCCCGAGGAGGAGGAGAAGGTCACCTGCCCCTCACGTGCCAAAAAGCCTGTTTCTGAAGCCTCATCCATTCCAGAACCAGCGTCTGAAGCCTCGTCTGTCCTAGAGCCAGCATCTGAAGCCTTATCCATCCTAGAGCCAGCATCTGAAACCTTGTCCGTCCCAGAGCCAGTGTCTGGAGCCTCATCCATCCCAGAGCAAGTGCTTGAAGCCTCAGCCATCCCAGTGTCAGCATCCCCAGTCATGACTACCGCTCCCACAGCAGTGCTCCCGGCCATCTGGAAGAGGAGGAGGAGAAGGGCTCCTGTTCCCCAGTCGCTGCAAGTGCTCCCGGCCATGGAGACCATTCCTCCAGTCACTGCCAGCACTCCCGGCCATGGAGGCCGTTCCCCCAATCACTTCCAGCCCTCCTGGCTATGGAGGCCATCCCCCAGTTGATGCCTGAGCCCACAGCCACAAAGACTATTCCTCAATCACTGCCTGAGCTCACAGCCATGAAAGCTGTTTCCCCATCACAGCCAATGCCCACGACCACGGAGGTCATTCCCCCGTCACTGTCTGAGCTTAGAGCCACTGAGACTGTTCTCTCATTACTGCCAGTGCCCATGACAATGGAGGTCATTCCCCTATACTGTCTGAGCTCACAGCCACTGAGACTGAGCAAGGAGACTGTTAACCTGTCACTGTCAGTGCTCATAGACATTGAGACTGCCCCTCTGCCTCTACCAGTGTCTGAGCCTTCCATGGATTCACCCCCTGAGCCTTCCGCTACTTCGTCCCCTGAGCCTTTCATGGCTCCGCCCCCTAAGACTTCCACAGCTCCACCCCTGAGCCATTCCCTCTTGAACCCTGTCCAGCGGCCTTTGCAAAGAACTCTGAGGTCGCCGCCCAGGCCTCCTGAACCCCCCTCTACCATGAGGCTACCTCCCAGGCCTCCAGAACCTGTTCTACCACTGAGGCCATAGCCCAGGCCTCCTGACCCTGTCCCTGTCCCTGCCCTGTGGAAACCTCCCAGGTCTCCTGGCCCTGTCCTCTGCCCTGAAACTTCCCTCCAGGCCATCAGACTCAAGTTCCCTCCCTGGTTTCCCTCCCTTCCTTCCCTTTCTGTTGTATCATCTATGATAGTGCTCCTTTTTTTCTGTCTTGTGTTTTGTTTGATGTTCCCGTTTTGGGACACCATGTAGCGTCCATTTGGGGAGGAGGGGGGGGTTACTGTCATGGTCCTGTCTCTGTGGCATTATCCGCCCATGTCTGTCTTTGTGTGAGCGCTTGGTCTCTGGTTTATTCCCTGCCATGCGCTCTTCTGTCTGTTGCGTTTCATGTCTGGAGTATGGCGTCTGGGTCCTTACGTTCTGTCTAGTTTTGTTCCAGTCTGTGTCAGGACCCATACATTCATACTCCATGTCTGTATGTTAATGACTTGAGTGCATTGCGCTCGTGTCATCTTGGCTGCATGCAAATGTAACAAACGCAACAAACGTGACAGCCTAACCCTAAATGTATTTTTCATACACTATTGGCAAATGTTAAATACATTAAAATAAGCACCAACCTCACAAGAAATACCTACACTAAGCAAACTAACATTACTCACATGCTTGACGGGCCGCCGTCAGTGTGGGTTTGGATTGGAACCCTCCATTCTCCCCACACCCATCACGGTTGGATGACTGGTTCCTGGGGTCTGGGCACCGCTCACAGCCCCCCACCCGTCCCGTTTTTCCCGGAAGTGCATGACGAACTGACGTCTTCGTGGAGAGCCCCACTCTCGAGGTTTTACAATCTCAGGGTTGAGTCGTCTCATCCCGTGTTTTCTCAGGTCCGAGCCCGTAGAACTCGGTACACGTCGACGTTCTGACCGGGTGAATCACTTGCGTCCAGCGCCCTTTCCCTCTGTCGGGGTAAAACAGTGTGCCTTCTTCCCAGGAGACCCCTTTTAGGTTCCTGGTAGATTCCTCCCTAGCCCTCTTGGGTCTGCAGTTCAGCGGAGGAACTTGCCGACCCAGTCCACTACGGGTACCCCAGGCTATCCCTACTGGAATAGGTGCTCCACAGATCAGGCTTCCTACGCAGACTCCACCTGTGTGTACTTCTGCGGTACGGCCACCTTACGAGCTGACCCGCGTCTCCCTTAGGCAGTCCTTCGCTGCCCTCCGGTCGCCGTGTTGTAGCAACTCCCCCCTCCTCAAGGCTGGATCTACCACCACGCCATTCTTCCCACATGTGACCAAAGAGGCCATGTGATGTATTTTGCTACCTCTACCTCCCCTTTCAGGTGGGTGTGGCCTCCGCATGGTCTTTTCCCACTGAAAGAATAGGAATTCGGGTAAGACTCCCTTCCCACGATGCAGTAAGGGCCCCGGCTGCTCTTGCTCTATGCTGAGAAAACATAGAGAGAAAGCCAGGCTTGGCCCATTCCCTAGTTGGAAGCGTCGCCTTGTTCCCCTCTAGGGTAACCAAAGGATCCCAACAACTTTTTTGGGCATTGGGGAAGAGTACCTGCAGCCTGAACACAGTTGGTCGCTTGTGCACGTGAAATACCTGCCCACTTCTGTGTCAGCAGCACACGTACACGGCTCAGTGCATGACGTGATTTGAAGTGGACCCCTAGTGTCGCTTCTTTGACAAGACGTTGAAGTGAGCGACAGACGGGGAACGTCTCGGTTACGTATGTAACCTCCGTTCCCTGATGGAGGGAACGAGACGTCGTGTCTTCCCGGCCACGCCGCTGAGCCGAGCCGCTGAGGAGGCCGGAACACTACCGGCTCCTCAGAAAAATCCTGAATGAACGAGCGTATTTCTCTCGTCTTTATATCCGTATCCGGGGGTGGGGTATGCAAATACTGTTCGCCAACTCTCATTGGCCTTTTTTCATAGATCAGAGGCATATTCGCCGCTCAAGAGAGACCCCTAGTGTCGCTTCTTCTTTTAAGTTTATTTCTCCTACCCCCATTGGTAAAGTAATAAAAAAAACTAGGTTCAATTTCTCTAAAAGCAAGACATGTGTTTTTTGTTTTAAGGACGTTTAGATATTTTTAGTGGAAAACTAAATAAAACATTTCCATTGTGAGACTGGGTGGAGCCAAACTTTTTGACCTGTCAGTATATTCTGTTATGCAAACTACAAAAGTTTATCACAAAATAACCCCAGGCATCATTCATCATTGTAAATGTATTAAATCAGTAGAGCTGTTGCCTTCCACACATGCATCAAATGACATAAACATCATTAATACAAATTAGGACAAAAGGTGAGTGTGCCCTTTCCATTTCCATTGACAACACAATTAGGAGTGTTGAAATATTAATCTGTGTTTGTATGCAAGTCTTGATTGCACAACCTGTTTGTCATAATCCTGCTTTGCGATGCTCTAGAAAGAAAGGCAGGCATTCACTGATAAAGAAAAGGACTGCTGCTAATTAAAATGAAGGAGAGGAGAACAGATGGCTTCTTCACAGCTGGAAACTTCAATGTCTGGGACAACACAGCCAAAAATACCGTAGGGATAAATATCCTGGGCTCTTTTGTTTTGCTTTCTGAGTGCAGTCACTTTAATGCCCTCTGCATATCCCTACAATCCACGGCCATCTCGGAATACTTGATCAGGCATTGAGACGTGTCTGTGCTGGTAATGAAGCAGGCAATTATGTTTTTAAAGTCAACATGCCCAAAGAAACCATGTCAAACCAGTGACAGACCATGAGTACATTTTCTTGGTAAGCAGATATGTACATTAATACAGTATGATCAAACCATCAAAAGATGAGTCGTACATTTTATTATCAAATGTATCAAAAGATTAAAATTAAAAAAATCAAAAGATTTAAATTAAAATTTAAGTCATTATTTATGAGCGGTTTACTCCAGAATCACTGCAACTCAATGATTGAGTTTAGTGAGTGAAACCCAAGAATCGGATAATTCCAAAGATGCAAAGAGATGCAAACTAACTCATCTTGAACACACCAACAAGCTCAAGGGTGGATGTTGAGGTATTCAGTGAATAGTGAAAAGGGACTTAACTACACTGATTTGTTATAACCTGCCGAGGGACTATGGATGAAAATTAGCTTATTAGCTAACTCTGGTAAATTTAGTTGGCCACTCTGTGTAAAACTGAAATGTTGATTAATGTCCATTGTCCCTGGTAAATAAATAAATAACTTGTGTACTGTTTTTGTTTGGCTTAAGAAGACTTGGGAAAAAGCGCACAAGTATTTAATGGTGCTTTTTCATCCTTTTTAGGCTTGAAAGTCCCATTTCATGTAAAATAGCAATTAGCACTTTCTCTTAAATGTATCCTTTTGTGTTCCATGGAAGAAAGGAAGTCGTATGCGTTTGGAGTGACATGAGGGTGAGTAAATTATGACAGAATAAAACATTTTGGGTGAACTTTAATAGATTAAGATTAAGAAGTATTCACAAAGAAACAGCATCAGACTTCGTTCAGTCCTTGCTAATGACCATCCTTTGCCATTCCGCAATCACTTTGCTGGGAAATTATACGAGTAATATATTTTTTTACCAACTAATATATAGACTATCATGCTCTTGAGAGAATGGCATAAGTAATTACTTCCAATTATGAACGTGATTCTGTCTCACAACAGTTATTTTGCCTCAAGGCGTTTTTTCACCCCGTTCTGAAGACCTTCTTTAACAGATTCAACGTGATACTTTTGTTAACAAGGCACCAAAAAGTGGGTGAATTTCACTAAGAATAATCACTTTTACATCTCCAGACAAGTGAATTAAAATAAAAATGTAAAACACATTGTTTTAGAGTTACCTTGTTAAAGACCAGTATATCTGGTGCATCCACTGGATTTCTTAACTAGATTAACCAGCAAGATTCCTTGGTCAACCAACAACACCAGGAAGATAAATTATTACATACAATTATTTACAATTGGCCAAAAATTGAAACCAAAAATTCTTGAAACACTGGGCCAAAATCTATTGCTATTTATATTATTCCTCATAAGGAATAACTAATCAAATCTTAAATATTATAAGATATTTTTTGTTAAAATAAAATGATTACCCTTGTTCTTCCTTCAGGTGACATTACTACATAACATCTTGGCTTCAAAAACGTAATATTGAATACTATTTTTAAAATATTGCAAAACTCAACAAAAAAAAACCATCCTTTATTAATGTGGTATTAACAAAGAGATGCTTAACGACACATATAAAGAGATGATTAATTTGTGTCATCAGATGGGTTGTGTTTAAGACAAACAATTGTTTGCTGAGAATATCATTTTTGTCAGCGATTCCTTTTGCACTTAGTGTGTTTTTAGTGTAATTATTCAATGTTAAAATACTTTCTCATATCCCAGTTTAGCATGAATTGCCAACTAATAAAGCTAGGTTGATTTGCCAAAATGTGTAAAAATCATGAATCTGCAGCACTACCAAAACATGGTTCATGTTTTGGCTCATCCAGTGAATTTGGGCAGGGGAAGACTTGTATTTATGAGGAATGTGCTACCTGGTCAGTTAGGGTTAGGTTTAGGGCTAGGTTTAGGTTTGGGTTATAATTTCTCCGACCAATCAGGTAGTGCTTTCATACTGATTCCTTCAGGCAGGCATGGCTTTCTTTCTGAATATAAATAACTAATTTATAACATTTTATAAATTTGTTTTTGGGAAATCAGTTTGAAAAAAGATCTACAGTACATATTTAAATTCCATTTGGTGCTACTATTTGTGCAGAAATGACACACTTCTCCTGGTCTTATAAGCAAATTTCACCACCAACTTAGATACCAACGAAAACAACAAAGGTTAACTGTTATGGTTGGTTACAGTATTGGGTAACAGTCTGTCATTAGCATTTTCCAGAAAGCTACACAAACAAAGTAAATGAGCCAAATCATTTCATAACAATACTCTTTTCCTCAGCTCACTTGTATAGTTTAATCATATGGTATGTACAGTATATGAAGATGTCCCTGAGTGACTTTCTAGGTCAGATGCTGACAGTGAGGAAGAAGTTCTTGCCAAAAGAGGCGAAATAAGAACAGTATCTGATATCCCTTCAGACGCTTCTCTTATTATCTTGGGGTTTTTTCCCACAGTCCATGTTTCAGAATAACCCCCTTGTTTTTTCGCATCACATTTCTACTTTAACCAGGCTAAATATAATGAACGGTACACTTTAAATCTTTTTAATGAATAGGCTACATGTTGTACAGTTGTTATATGTTCTAACGTAGAACAACATGCTTTAAAATGTTCACACAACCTGCCATAAGCTAAATCAAAATATTTAAAACCCTAAAGCGCTGTTGGCCATTTGTATGTTAGGTTCTGATGTAGCGTAATATTAATTTTAGTCTGTATTTATGTAGTTCACTACTTACAGTAGAGTCTAAAACACAAGGGTCTGTTTTGTAAGATCAGTTTCTAAATTGTTGGCCTAACATACCCTTAAAAATTAAATCACTTTATTTTCACTGAACCATATACACAAGTGCAACAGTGGGTGAAAGTTTTGGGTGCAGTTCCGAGCAACATAGCAGTAATGACAGTGATAAGACTTATACCAATCTACAATAAACATCATATTTACACAACATAATTTTCAAAACTAATATACACATAATTACTCAACAAAATATACAAATAATAATATACAATGTACAGTATACAATAAAACTAATATATATAAATGTGCAGTAAGGTTGTATAGTGTTGTATTAACTGTCAGTTGATGGTCAGTTGCCAGTGTGTTGTTAAGAGAAATATAATTATGACAGTCCAGTGTGCGATTAATAAAGTGCAGTGCTGATATATGTCGATTATGAGTGATCAAGAGTCAAGCTCATGATGATGTGTCTGGCACTTCGCATCACCCTTTGTAGGGCTTTGCGGATGAGGGTGGTGCTGTTGTCGTACCAGGCGGTGATGCAGCCAGTCAGGATGCTCTCTACAGTGCTGGTGTAGAACCGTATGAGGACGTGGTGGTTCATTCGAAACTTTCTCAGCCGTCTCAGGAAGAAGAGGCGCTGGTGAGCCTTCTTCACAATGGCCTCAGTGTGGACGGACCATGTGAGTTCCTCAGTGATGTGGACACCAAGGAACTTGAAGCTGTTGACTCTCTCCACCGGTGCTCCACTGATGGTGATGGGTCTGTTTTCTCTGTCTTTTCTCCACCACAAGCTCCTTTGACTTACTGACGTTGAGGGAGAGGTTGTGCTCCTGGCACCAGCATGTCAGAGTGTGCACCTCCTCTCTGTAAGCTGTTTCATCATTGTCAGTGATCAGACCACTGTCGTATCATCAGCAAACTTTATGATGGCATTGGAGCTGTGTGTTGCCAAACAGTTATGTGTGTACATGGAATACAGGAGTGGGCTGAGAACACAGCCCTGTGGGGCTCCAGTGTTGGGGGTCAGTGGTGAGGAGAAGTTACTGCCCATTTTGACCACCTGGCGTCTGCCTGACAGGAAATCCAGGATCCACAGCGAGCTGTTTAAGCCCAGAGCAAGGGAGTTTCGTGTCAAGCTTGGAGGGCACTATGGTGTTGAATGCTGAGCTGTTGTCTACAAACAGAATTCTCACATATATGTTCCTTTTTTCCAAGTGGGAAAGAGCAGTGTGTATTGTGACTGCAATTGCTTCATCAGTGGAGCGGTTGCTTCTGTAAGCAAACTGTAGTGGGTCCAGTGAGGCAGCCAGCACAGAGCAGATGTGATCTCTGATTAACCTCTCAAAGCATTTGCTAATGATGGGGGTCAGAGCAACAGGACGCCAGTCATTTAGGCAAGTTATTTTGGCTTGCTTCGGTACAGGCACAATGGTTGATGTTTTGAAGCAAGGTCGAAACAACGTCTCGTTCCCTCCATCAGGGAACGGAGGTTACAACAGTAATCTAGATTTAAAATGTTACTATTTGGCCATAATGGCCATCGTTTTGTTTGGAGGAAAAAGGGTGCTAACTGACCTAAGACAGTGAATGTACGATTGAATGTCAGGAACTGTGAAAAACAGTTTAAATGTATTTGGTTAAGGTGTATGTAAACTTCTGACTTCAACTGTAAAATTCACTGTGACCAAATCACTGTGACAACATTTATATAAATTTTTATCTATTATTTTAAGTAGTATTAAATAAAATATTATGAGTGGAATCAAGAAATTGCATGGGAAAAAGAATGGGACAAAACTAAAAGATTCAAACCACTGTCTCTAGGACAACAGTACACATTTGCACACCATCTTTACTCCTCATGCCACTGCAGTGACATCTATTAATTAGTTTAGTGTATATTTCTTTGGTTTCACCACACTATTGTGGAGCAAATAGCTGCACTGTGTGGCAGATGCTACTTACACCAGGGTGCAAATAAACACTCCGTATTAGTTTTGTATTTATAGTTAATGTTGGATTTGATTTGTATGTAATGTATGACTTTTTTTGTGGTAGAATTATATAAATTAATACAGGAGCCATATTATGAAAAATTAGATTTTTCTTGCTATAATGAAATAGAGTTTGTTGCAGTATGCAGACATATGGCAGATTTCCACGCTCATGGACTTTTGTATTATATGGATTATATATTTGGAATATTTAGTATTCTGCAACTTGGTCTGCCCTGTTGAACAATTGTGTGAATGTGTAGTATATTGTGGGTACTCCACAGTGATAAGCTAATCATAACAGAGGTTGTTTACGTATCAAATTCTTAAAGGTACAGTAACAAAAACAGCAAAAAAAATAACATGTTAATTTTCATGGGTTGCATGAATGAAAATTGCATGAAAAACTAAATTCCAACTATTTTTTTTTTAAAGAAATCTTGACAAACTTTATAAGTGGACTTTAGGGAAAATATAAAAAAATGGAACAAAAGTGTAGAGTATGTCCCCTTAAAATGCACATACTCTTAAGTTTTGACGGTAAACGTGAAAGGTTATGCACTGAGGGAAGGTTTGTGCTAAAAGGAAGGTCAGTCGTGAGGTGTTAAGTCAGACTGTTTTTGGGTAAAAGGTAGTCGGCAATGATTCTCCATGCATGACCTAATGGATATACAGTAGCATGCATGCATGTGTACTCATGGAATCTGATCCCCTTGCCAAATCAGCCAGTTGTGTATGATTAGAGAATTTATGTATTATTATTTTATTTATTTTTTATTCAGTAACAAACAGCACAGGTCATAGTGTCACTCGCAGCACTGTATATAAAACATAAGGCATCCTAGATTAACTTCTGATAGACAAGTTCCCATTAAAGTTAAAGTTGTTAATAGAGGACGTGCAAATTCTGACTGATGTTTTCTGTAACATTTTAAAATAAGGTTTTTGACATTAGTAAGTGCATTAAAGGAATATTATAGTTAAGCTCAATCGACAGCATTTGTGGCATAATATTGACTACCACAAAAAATTATTTTGACTTGACCCTCCTTTTCTTTAAAAACAAAAAGCAAAAATTTTGGTTTCAGTGAGGCACTTACAATAGATGTGAAAAGGGCCAATTTTTTTAATGTTAAAATACTCACTTTTTCAAACGTTTAGTCACAAGACATAAACAATATGCTTGTAACTGTGATTGTAGTGTGATAAACAGCACTTACTAAATTTTTCTGTGTAAAATTATAGCCAATTGCACCTTAGATGATTCCATGGTGACCCCCTCGGTGGAGATGACATACCCCAGGAAACTCACATTTCTCCATTTTGGCATACAGTTGATGTTGAACAAGGTGGCGGAGCACCACTCAGATGTGCTGAACATGTTTATCAAAGGAAGAAAAGTATATCAGAATGTCATCGATGTAGACAATAACCCATTTGCCAATAAGATCACAAAATTTTTTATTTACATAGGGTTGAAAGACAGGTGGACTGTTGGAATGTCCAAAAGGCATCACCTGGTATACATAGTGGCCAGTGTGTGTAGAAAAGGCAGTCTTTCATTCATCTCCCTCCTGAATGCAGATTCAATTGTAGGCATTATGAAGATCCAGTTTGGATGTTTTGATGCATCGTAACTGCTCTAATGCTGCTGGTACCAGAAGGAGAGGATAGCAATATTTGATGGTGGCTGTGTTCAGGCCTCGGTAGTCAATGCATGGACGAAGGCCCTGTCCTTCTTTCCTATGAAGAAGAAACCAGCAGAAGCAGGAGAAGTGGATGGTCGAATAAACCCTCTTTCTAGGGATTCCGATATGTACTCCTCCGTAGCTTTAGTTTTAGATAAGGGGGTATATTCGTTCGTGTGGAGGAGAGGTGCCCAGCAGAAGGTCAATAGCACGTTCACAGGCACAGTGAGGAGGAAGTTGCAAAGCCTTTGATTTGCTGAATGCCTCCTGGAGATCCGAATAATAATGTGGTAGGATCGACTTCTCCTCAGTTAGAATAGTCATTGGGCTTACAGGAGGAAAAGTGATGGGTCCAGGAAGGTTGAGGCAAGACTGGAAACAGGAAGCACTCCAATGAGTGATTTGTACATCTCTCCACTAAATTTCAGGGTTGTGAAGTCTCAGCCATGGCAGGCCAAGAACAATCGGGTCCTTAGGAGAGTGAGTGACTAGGAATTGAATCTCCTCATGATGAAGGAGTCCAACTTGAAGACAAATGTGTCGGTGATCTGTTGAATCTTGCCAGAGCCAAAAAAACAGGGGACAAAAGACAGATTTAGATTTGTGGCGAGACCCAGATCAATAAAGTTACCTAAAGCCCCAGAATCTACAATGGCAGATACATGATGTTCATTATTTAACACATGCAAGGTACCAGAAACTTCAAACTGTTCGATATGGGGGACATAGGGGGACAAGTAGGGCAGGCAGCCAGTAAATGTCCCGACTGTCCCTAGTAGATACATAATCTCTCCCGGAGATGGTGGCTTCGTTCTTCGGAGGAGAGAGAAGAAAGACCAACTTGCATGGGCTCGTGATAATGACTGGAAGACAGGCTTTAATCAGGTTATCCAGGCAAATGGCAAATTTAATGAATATATCAAGTGATCACCCCTCATCACGGGCAGAGGAGACTGTCACAATCCTGCCGCAACAAAAATAAAACGAGACCAAAGTAGCAGGATCATGACATAAACACTTGGTGAGTGTTAATTTTTGTTTTCTTAAAAGAGGAACAGAATGCATTAAAACTGAATGTACTTCATTATGAAAAGAAAAAAAAAACTATGCTATTTAATGGAAAATGTAAGTCAATTTCTATTAAGTTAACTGAAAAAAAGTATAAAATCAATCACAATTAATAATTTTTATTCAAATAACAGCCTTAGGCTATGCAGTAATACAAAGTCTTTACCAGACAAAACCCCTACTCAAAGTTATCTGTGTCATAATATTCTGTGAACAAATGGTTGCCATTCAGTCAACCCATGATTGTAACCCATGAGGGCATTATATAACAGGGCCATTACTCATTCCTGACAGTGTGACATGGCTTCATATCATCCTGCTCATTTAATGTGCTGAACGATGGCATCACTCAACTCAACATCACACAAGTGTGGAAACTTTGTAGTTTGTAATTTTGAAAGTTCTGATGAAACATTAGAGAGCAAAGTTAAGCTTTCAGCTTCTCCTCTGGTTTTGAGAGATGGTTTAATGATGCAGGTCAACAGGACATCTTCACTGCTAGTTAGTAAAAAAAGTTTGCTAAATGATTTACTCATTGAAGTTGTACTTGCTCGCCTCCCTGGAAACAGTGTTTGATTATTCACAATCATGCCAAACACCCTCTGCTGTCAGTACAACCAGAAAGAAAAAGAAAAAGAAAAAGAAAAAGAAAAAATAAATGTTTCTTTATATATATATAACCTCTGTGACACATACTGCATGGTGTTAAAGTTATTTGAGCTGTTTTATGTCAAAAATGTCATTGGAAACAGTATTTCTGCATTAGAACATAATGCATAACTTATGTTATTTACATTTTATGCATTTAGCAGACACTTTTATCCAAAGCAACTTATAGTGCACTAATTACAGAGACAATCCCCCTGGAGCAACCTGAAGTTAAGTGTCTTGCTCAAGGACACAATGGTGGTGGCTCTGGGGATCGAAACAACAACCTTATGATTAACAGTTATGTGCTTTAACCACTACGCCACCACTACTCCATTGTTTGTCCACACTACTTCACATTGCACTGAATACTGCTTCTCAGAATGCAATGCATTCAACTTAACCTGCTATTTCCTGTGTGATGAATGAACGTCTAGGTTACGTATGTAACCTCCGTTCCCTGATGGAGGGAACGAGACGTCGTGTCGAAGAAGCGACACTAGGGGTCTCTCTTGAGCGCCGAAAGATACCTCTGATCTATGAAAAAAGGCCAATGAGAGTTGGCGAACAGTATTTGCATACCTCGCCTCCGGATACGGATATAAAGGCGAGGGAAATACGCTCGTTCATTCAGGATTTTACTGAGGAGCTGGGAGTGTTCCGGGCACCTCAGTGGCTCGGCTCAGCGACGTGGCCGGGAAGACACGACGTCTCGTTCCCTCCATCAGGAAATGGAGGTTACATACGTAACCTAGACGCTCCCTGTCTGTCGCTCACTTCGACGTCGTGTCGAAGAAGCGACACTAGGGGTCCACTTCAAAACTCGCCATGCGCTGAGCCGTGTACGTGTACTGCTTACACAGAAGCGGGCTGGTATTTCTACGTGCACAAGTGACCAACTGTGTTCAGGCTGCACATACTCTTCCCTGATGCCCCAAAAAAGTCGTCAGAATCCTTTTGGTTACCCTAAGGGGAACAAGGTGATGCTCCCAACTAGGGAACGGGCCAAGCCTGGCTGGGCCTCTTTTCTCTCTATGTTTTCTCGGCATAGAGCAAGAGCAGCCGGGGCACTTACCACATCGAGGGAAGGGGGTCTTATCCCGAATTCCTATTCTTTTAGGGGGAAAAGACCCTGCGGAGGCCACACCCACCCGGAAGTGGAGGTAGAGGTGGCAAAATACATCACATGGCCTCTTGGATCACATGTGGGAAGAATGGTGCGGTGGTAGATCCAACCTTGAGGAGGGGGGAGTTGCTACAACACGTCGACCAGAGGGCAGCAAAGGACTGCCTAAGGGAGACGCGGGTCAGCTCGTAAGGTGACCGTACCATGGAAGTACACACAGGAGGAGTCCCGTAGATCTGTGGAGCACCTATTCCAGTAGGGGTAGCCTGGGGTACCCGTAGTGGACTGGAAGCACCGCTGAACTGCTGTGCTGGCCCAAAGGGCTAGGGAGGAATCAACCAGGGACCTAGGTCTTCTGGGAAGGAAGCGCACTGTTTTGCCTCGGCAGAGGGAAACGGCACTGGAACAAGCGATTCACCCGGTCAGACCGTCGACGTGTATCGAGTTCTACGGGCTCAGACCTGAGAAAACACGGGACGAGACTGACTCAACCCTGAGATTGTAATATCTCGTAAAGGTGTTAGGTGCTGCCCAGCCCGCAGCTCTGCAAATGTCTGCTAGGGAGGTGCCCCTAGCCAGTGCCCATGAGGATGCCACGCTTCTAGTAGAGTGGGCTCGAACCCGCAGAGGGGGTGGCACGGCCTGGGTGTGATAGGCGAGCAGAGTGGCGTCCACCACCCAGTGGGACAACCTTTGTTTGGAGACAGCGTTCCCTTTCTGCTGTCCTCCAAAGCAGACAAAGAGCTGTTCAGAGCACCTGAAGCTCTGGGTGCGTTCCAGGTAGGAACGCAAGGCACGTACCAGACACAGCAGTGAGGGGGCTGGGTCTGCCTCCTCCCGGGGCAGCGCTTATAGGTTCACTACCTGATCCTGAAGGGCGTGGTAGGAACCTTGGCCACATAGCCCGGTCGAGGTCTTAGGATCACATGAGTATCTGCCGGACCGAGCTCCAGGCAAGTGTCATTAGTAGAGAACGCTTGCAGGTCCCCGACCCTCTTGATGAAAGCGAGCGCGATCAGCAGGGCCGTCTTTTTAAGGAGAGGGCCCTGAGCCAACTGATTCTAGCGGCTCGGGGGGGTCTCTGAAGACCGGCGAGGACCACCGAGAGATCCCAGGAGGGGAACAGGTTTGGCCGGGAGGGGTTTAACCTCCGGGCACCTCTTAGGAACCTGACGATTAAGTCGTGCTTACCCAGAGACTTGCCGTCTACTGGGTCGTGGTGAGCTGCGACAGTGGCAACATACACCTTCAAGGTGGACGGGGACACCCTCCCCTCCAACCTCTCCTGTAGAAACAGGAGCACCGACCTAACTGCGCACCTCTGTGGGTCTTCTGACCAGGAAGAACACCAATTCGCGAACAGACGCCATTTCAGGGCATAGAGTTGCCTGGTAGAAGGGGCTCTGGCTTGGTTGATCGTGGCTACGACCGTGGTGGTAGACCAGCTAGATCTTCCACGTCCCGTTCAGGGGCCAGACGTGGAGGTTCCAAAGGTCTGGGTGCGGATGCCAGAGCGTGCCCCGTTCCTGAGAAAGAAGGTCCTTCCTCAGGGGAATTCGCCAGGGAGGGGCTGTCGCAAGGAGTACAAGGTCCGAGAACCAGGCCCGGGTGGGCCAGTAAGGAGCCACGAGAGTGACTTGCTCCTCGTCCTCCCTGACCATGCACAGCACCTGTGCAAGAAGGCTCACTGGGGGAATGCGTACTTGCGCAGCCCCACCGGCCAGCTGTGTGCCAATGCATCTGCCCCGAGGGGAGCCTCTGAGCGGGCGTACCAGAGCGGGCAGTGGGAGGTCTCTCGGGAGGCAGAGGGGTCTACCTGGGCCTTGCCGAACTGTTCCCAAATCAGCTGAACCGAGTGGGGGTGAAGCCTCCACTCTCCACCAGGCAAGCCATGTCATGACCGCTCGTCCGCTATCACATTGAAGTTGCCGGGGATGTGAGTGGCACGCAGCGACTTGAGTCGGTGCTGGCTCCAAAGGAGGAGACGACGGGCGAGTTGTGACATGTGGCGGGAGCGTACGCCGCCTTGGCGATTTATGTACGCGACCGCAGTGGTGCTGTCCAACCTGACTAGAATATGTTCATCCCGAATTAAAAGGAGAAACTTCCGCAGGGGCTAAAGGATGGTCAACAACTCGAGGCAGTTGATGTGCCAACGCAGCTGGGCCCCATTCCAACAGCCTGAGGCTGCGTGCCCATTGCAAATGGCGCCCCAACCCGATCTGAAGGCGTCGGTCGTGACCATGATGCATCTGGACACCTGCTGTAGGGGTACTCCTGCCCATAAGAAACAGAGGTCTGTCCAGGGGTTGAATGCTTGGCGCCATGCTCGTCTCAGGACTCGGGTCTGAAGCCAGTGTTGGAGCGGTCTCATGCCGCGGAGGATGCCATATGCCCTAGGAGCCTCTGGAAAGGTTTTAAAGGGACCGCTGTGCCCGGCCTGAAGGCGGTGAGGCACTTCAACACTGACTGGGCATGCCCGTAGGTGAGGCGTGCCGACATTGAGACCGAGTCTAACTCCATACCGAGAAAAGAGATGCTCTGGACTGGAGTAAGCTTGCTCTTTTCCCGGTTGACCTGAATCCCCAATGGCTGAGGTGCCTGAGCACCTGGTCTCTGTGGGTGCATAGTCACTCGCGAGTGGACCAGAACAAGCCAGTCATCGAGGTAATTGAGTATGCGGATGCCGGCTTCTCGGAGCGGAGCAAGAGTTGCCTCTGCGACTTTCGTGAAGACGTGAGGGGACAGAGAATGCCGAAGGGGAGGATTTGTACTGAAACGCCTGGCCATCGAACGCAAACCGCAGGATGGAGACATGGAAGTACGCGTCCTTCAGGTCTACCGCTGCGAACCAATCTAGATGCCGGATGCAGGTTAAGCGTGAGCATTTTGAACAGGTGTTTGTGCAACGCTTGGTTGAAAACTCGCAAGTCCAAGATTGGTTGTAAGCCGCCGCCTTTCTTGGGTATGATGAGGTAAGGGCTGTAGAAACCCTCCTTCATCTCGGTTGGAGGGACAGGCCCTATCGCGTCTTTGGCCAGAAGAGTCGCGATTTCCACGCGCAGGGACTGGGCATGTTCGCCGTATACTGCAGAAAAGCAGACGCCCATGAAGGGGGGCGGGGGCCTGGCAAACTGAATTGCGTAATCGAATCGGATGGTCCGGGCCAGCCAGCGAGACGGGTTGGGAAGTGAAAGCCACGCGTCCAACCTCTGCGCTAGGGGCACCAAGGGGACGATTAATTTTGACGTACCCGGCAGGGCAGCGTTGGGCGGCGACAGGGCGACCCGCAGCTGGGGTGCTGAGAAAAGACTCAAAGCACTTACCTTGCTCCGCACACCCGGCAGGGGGCGGGTTAGCAACTGAGGAGGAGGTCCCGGGTAGGCGTCCTCTAGACTCGTCGGAACCGGCCGGCCGGGGGGGCAGTCATGGGGCTGGAGATGGGTGGTCCGTGTCCAGGAAGTCGGGACTGCTGAGATCTGGTGGCAGAGTGCCGTGAGAACGGCATTTGCGGGCCAGGTGACCCAGAGACAAAAGGAAATAGCTCGTTACAGAGAATATGAGAATGTGAAAACTAATTCGCCAAAAAAATTCTCCTCCCGGCCCTCCACCGGGGACGGAGCGGTCTTACCACCTCCGGAGCTAACATCTTGGTCCCTGGGTTGAGCGTCTACGGACAGCCTGGGAGCCTTCCGGGTCCTCGAGGGGGTCCGTGAGACAGGGGCGTCTGCTTCCTGCGGAGTGCTCGACGCTGGGGCTGAGAGCTGGGCCCGGGTTGAGGCGGAGCAGGGTGTTTCATAGCCGCAGGAGGATGCCCTCGGCGAGCAGACGGGGCATGGCCCATGGCGGCAGGCTTGCGGCGGGGCAGGATGTGCAGTGGCCTCCGTCTGCTTCACCGCTGAGGACTGCTGGGCAGAGTCGTCAACGGTGGTGCCGAATGGACGGAGCTGGGAGACGGGGGTGTGGGAGAAGGTTGTCTACCTCCCGCATTTCGACAGGTCCAGTCCGCAGATGCGTTTCTGGACCACAAGGGGTGGCCATCGCCTGTTCGAGTGCCCGGGGGCGCAGTTGGTCATCAAGCGCAGTTCCTGCAGCACATCAAGAACAGGACTACCCAAGGTGCAGGTTTTGAAGTGCCTTGGCCTGGCGTTGGTTGCAGGAAGGGCCGTGGCGTGCAGAGTGGAAGCGGTCTGGGACCGCTCCACCTCGAAGGTAGTGAGAACGGAGGAGCGAAGAAGCCTTGGCTTGCTCAACTCGTCATGCACGTCCGAGAAGAAAGGAACCGGGGGGGGGCGTGGCTGTGAGTGGCGCACCTGCCCGCGGGACCGATCAAGTAGCCTGGGAAAGCATAGCGGATCTCCGTGCGTCAGGCTCAGGCTGGGCGGCAGACCCGAAGGTGGCGGCCCAGGCGAGTGATCAGCATCCGATGCCGCTGTAACGCTCTCCGATGCAGCGGTGATGTCATCCAATTCTGAAGCAAGCAAGCGTGCTGGGGAGGCGGGCGGTTCGAGGGGGTTTACCCGGCGAACAGAGCCCGCCATAGTCCCCAAATCGCCTTCATCGCCCGCAGCGCCTGCGCCGATCCCTTAGGAAGAAGGCGGAGCGTGGGGGGCGGCTGAAGTGGCTTTCTCTCATTACAAAAGAAAGCCGTGCGACCGCAATGCTATAACGGCCATGTTCTCACACTGAGAAGATGAACCATTGGAGAGAATGCTCATACCGGGCTCAGACGGAAGCAAACAAGCGTGCCGGGGAGGCAGGTGGTTCGAGGGTGTTTACCCGGCGAACAGAGCCCGTCATTGTCCCCAAATCGTGTTCATGGCCCGCGGCGCCTGCGTCAATCCCGTAGGAAGGAGGCGAGGCGCGGGGGGCGGCTGAAGTGGCTTTCTCTCATTACAAAAGAAAGGCGCACGACCGCAATCTTGCCATGGCTATGTTCTCGCACTGAGAACATGAACCGTTCATAAAACGCTGCCTGTGTGTGATCGCAGCCCAAGCATGCAAGACAGCTTTTAATGACCGAGAGAGGTGGGGAGAAATCACCGCATCCAGAAACTACACAGGGGCGGAAATGACATCTTTATAAAGACGCGTCCTGAAAAGGACGTTCAACGCCATTGTGTAATGCTCTTTCAGAGAAATAAATTCTTTTACAGAGAAAATCACTCTTTCAACTCTTTTAACTCTGCGCTGTCGAAGCGCCCAGGGGCAAACTGCATGCCGGCAGTGAAGAGAAAAGCTGCTGTGCGCCGTAAATCCAACAGCAAAGCAGACCGTCAGAGGATCAGAAGCAGGATCAGTTGTGTCATTCGCAGCTGACTGCATACACACGACCATCGGCTCCGAAGAAAATTACTGAATGAACGAGCGTATTTCCCTCGCCTTTATATCCGTATCCGGAGGCGGGGTATGCAAATACTGTTCGCCAACTCTCATTGGCCTTTTTTCATAGATCAGAGGTATCTTTCGGCGCTCAAGAGAGACCCCTAGTGTCGCTTCTTCGACACAACGTCGAAGTGAGTGACAGACGGGGAACTGGAATTAATGTTAGCTGTTATTTTTTTCATCCTTTTTTTATGCAGTTTTTGACTAAACTGTTTGATCAAAAATGCAAAATAACCAATTTTAATCATGAGTTGGTAACTGGACACCTTTAGGTGAATTAGTTGTGCAACAAGGTCATATGACAACAATGTATCATAATTTTTATTTTTATTCTTTGTTTAACTAGATAAAGTGTGTCAGGACAAGCTTTGATGTTGGCTCGACAAAGCCTTAAGTCTAAAATTTTAAACTATTTCTAAAAGTTTTCAGTTTGATAATTATTGTAACGAATAGTTTCTGAGATGAGACAGAAGATAAAGGATCTATGTGCAGGCTTAAATAAAGATGATGGCAGTCAAACAACAAACAGGAACTGACAAGGGAATGCAAAAACTAAAGGGTATTTATACAAACAAAAGCTAATCAGGGAATGGAAAACAGGTGAGAACAATCAGGAACAGATGGCAGTGATGAGGGCAGTGCATGCTGCACGATGGAGACAGACTATGACAATTATGCAGGAAATACAGCAAGACAAGCAGCCAGCTAGATAGATTATCAGACATGGATGGAAGGATGGATGGAAGGATGGAAAGAGAGAGAGAGCAACTTAAAACAGATTAAAGGCTTTTTGGGGTTTGTTTACATTTGATTTCGATTTTTTAAATTTGGTGTTTGAATTAAAGTGTATTCCACTGGCCCGTTTGAACTTTCTGTCCATGTATGTCTATGGGATTTTTCAGATTTTTCATTGTCCGCTGTACAAAAACCAGTTAGTTAGATATGACACTATTAAGGTGTGTGTTGTGTTTGGTGGATGTGGCTTGAAAGCTCTAGGAGTTAGTGTTAGAAATTTTGTCTCAGTTCAGGGATTTAAAAAATAAATAAAACAAAAACCTAAACAAAGTTTGGCTTTGTCAAACCAACATAATTTGTGTTTAATTAATACATATACTGTATATGTGTATGTGTTAATGCACTTTTCTTTTTATTGTATTTCATTTTATAATCTTCTCTTTTAACACTTTATTGTCTTATTTGGTTTATTTTAATACAATTACTTTACTAATACTTTTACATTCATATATGTACAATAGGTACCAGTCCAAAATTAACTATAGCGCCACGTGTACCGCTGCGTTAAAATTGTACATTTAAGTCACACATGAGACTCGTTCACAATGCCAGGTGGCACAAAGGGACACTTTTTTACTTTTGTTGTTAAGTGTTAAGAAAGGAGAGTTGTTACTATTAATAACAGTGTTAATATTATACATTTATTTCTGTATGTGAATTGAACAAAGCAATTAAATAATGGTACTGTAGCAGTAAGTATTATGTACTTATCACAGGCATAGTGGGGGTTTTTTTCTGGTGAATGATCATAGTTGTATTTTTTTAGCACTTCTGGAAAAAACAACAACAATAACTCAGTATATACATGGTGGCTTTTTTCCATGTTACTATTGTATATGTAAAGCTGCATTTCATGTTTGGCGCTATTCAAACTGATGTACTAATGTTAGGCTTATAGTTAAAGCTTTCATCATTGCATAATGCATGCTACCATTTAAAATAAAAAGTAATATGCAGTATTCAGTGTTTTCTCCGCAGTATGTTAGTATTCCATTCCGAGGGTTATAGTATACATATAATCCAACATTAGACGTCCTGTATCCCAGTTTAACTTTTTGCATCAACTGCAGTACAGGCCAAGCTTTTACTTCATCCTGAGTGTCTTTACCTCTGAATTTATTTGTTCTTTGAACTCTAATTTATTTGACATTTGTTTGCTTGTGTTTTAACACTCCATTGCTTTTATGGACAACCTTAATTTTAGTCCAGGAGCAAAACGTTCTAAGAAGCCTTTAGCTGGCCAAGGACAAACTCAAACTGTTTTCCCCATCGTAAATAATGTACGTGAAACTCTTTTTTTAAACCAATCAATTCCCGATGGATAATCAAGTCCAACCCTACATTTTACTCTTTTCATTTTTATTTTGCTATAAAATGTGTAACTATTTGGAAGCAAAATAGGTTGTGAATGCCTTCTATCATGATACACTAAATCCACATAGGGCGTAGGATGTAGGGCTTCATTGAATGGAAAAAGATTTTCAATTAAGTTTCACCTTTTGGTCTAAATGATATATTTTTATCCTAAATGTATGCTTTGTCTGCAAAAACAATGTTATAACAGCTGTTCTGTACTTATAGGACAGCTGTTTCCTTCTTTAGTTCCTCATGTCTAAATTTTCATTGTGAAATGAATGGGGGAGGTTCTATGAATTTATGGGACAACTAATATACACACACATGCTACATTAAGCGTTTAAATCAGCTTTATACTGTACATACAAATATAAACCATTTAATAAATGTATAACACTAACCCTTAAGCACTGCATTATTTCAACCCTATCACTAAAAGTTTTGAATTGATGACATTTTTCTTCTTCTTTTGGCTGCTCCCGTTAGGGGTCGACGCAGCAGACCATCCGTGATCCGGATATTTGACTTGGCACAGGTTTTATGCCAGATGCCCTTACTGACACAACCCCAGCGGCAGGGGGACTTTCAGTCACACCTATTAAAAAAAAATAAAAAAATCACATGTGCATAAGTATTCACATCCTTTGCTCAATACTTTGTTGAAGCACCTTTGGCACCAATTACAGCCTCAAGTCTATTTTAGTATGATTCTACAAGCTTAGAACACCTATGTTTGGACAGTTTCTCCCATTATTTTTTGCAGGACCTCTCAAGCTCCATCAGGTTGGATGGGGAGCGTCGGTTCACAGACATTTTCAGATCTCTCCAGAGATGTTCAATCGGGTTCAAGTCTGGGCTCTGGCTGGGCCACTCAAGGACATTCACGGAGTTGTCCCGTAGCCGCTCCTTTGTTATCTTGGCTGTGTGCGCTCTGGAGCAGGTTTTCATCAAGGATGTCTCTGTACATTGCTGCATTCATCTTTCCCTCTATCCTGACTAGTCTCCCTGTTCCTGCCGCTGAAAAACATCCCCACAGCATGATGATGCCACCACCATGCTTCACTGTAGAGATGGTAATGGCCAGGTGACGAGCAGTGCCTGGTTTCCTCCAGACATGACGCTTGCCATTCAGGCCAAAGTGTTCAATCTTTGTTTCATCAGACCAGAGAATTTTGTTTCTCATGGTCTCAGAGTCCTTCAGGTGACTTTTGGCAAACTCCAGGTGGGCTGTCATGTGCCTTTTACTGAGGAGTGGTTTCTGTCTGGCTGTGGTGGAGTGCTGCAGAGATGGTTGTTCTTCTGGAAGGTTCTCCTCTCTCCACAGAGAAATGCTGGAGCTCAGTCAGAGTGATCATCAAGTTCTTGGTCACCTCCCTGACTATGGCCCTTCTCCCCCGATCGCTCAGTTTGGCCAGACGGCCAACTCTAGGAAGAGTCCTGGTGATTCCAAACTTCTTCCATTAACGGATGATGGAGGCCACTGTGCTCATTGGAACCTTCAATGCTGCAGAAATGTTTCTGTATCCTTCCCCAGATCTGTGCCTCAATACAATCCTGTTCTGTGCATGTGATTTTAAATTTTGTATTTTTTTATAAATTTGCAAAGATTTCAAACAAACTTCTTTCACGTTGTCATTATGGGGTATTGTTTGTAGAATTTTGAGGAAAATAATTAATTTAATCCAATTTGGAACAAGGTTGTAACATAACAAAATGTTGAAAAAGTGAAGCACTGTGAATACTTTCCGGATGCACTGTATATATGTGTGAGTATATACAATATGGGTTTTATTTTTTAGAGTGAAAAGTTATGAGGTAGAGAAGCAGAGACCAGCTCAATGCAAATGTTTATGAATACAGTACAAGGTGCAAATGAAGAAGTATAAAACTGAAGGTGCATTGTACAGAATGAAGTATAAATATGTAAATATATTTTTATGGCCGGTGACCATAACAGTGCAAGCGGCATCAGGAGGTAGAAGTTATGTGCAAAGAAATGTGCAAGGGAATGTGCAAAAAAAAAAGTAGTCCGAGTGGGATGTAGTGTTCAGCGCCTGAGTTTAGAGTTCAGTAGGCTGATAGCTGAGGGAAAAAAAACTGTTCCTGAGTCTGCTGGTGTGACAGCGAAAACTCCTATAGTGTCTCCCAGATGGGAGAGCCGTAAACAGACCGTGGTTGGGGTGAGAGGTGTCTTTGATAATGCTTCTCACCCTCCTTAGGCAGCGTTTGTTGTGAATGTCTTTGATGGAGGGTAGCTGAACACCAGTGATGTATCGGGCAGTTTTCAGCACCAACTGGAGTGCCTTCTGCTCTGAGACTGCTCTGAATGCAGTTGCCATACCACACTGTGATGCAGTTTGTTAGGATACTTTCAATAGTGCAGCAGTAAAAGTTCAGCAGGATGTGGGGGGACAGGTGAGATTTCCTTAGCTTCCTAAGGAAGTAAAGGCCAGTTGCGCCTTTTTGATCAGAGTGGAGGTGTTGTAGGTGCAGGAAAGATCCTCAGAGATATAGACACCCAGGAACTTGAAGCTTTTCACATGCTTCACTTCGTCCCCATCAATGTAGATGGAAGTGTGTGTGTGGCCTTTCATAGTCTGCCGGTAGTCCACAATCAGCTCCTTGGTCTTCTGGGTGTTGAGTGTCAGATTGTTGTTGGCACACCACACTGCTAGGTGCTGTACCTCTTCCCTGTAGGCCGTCTCATCGTTGCCGCTGATCAGGCCTACCACCGTGGTGTCATCTTCAAACTTGATTATGGAGTTGGAGCCATGCTCAGGTGTGCAGTTGAGGGTGAAGAGGGAGTAGTGGATTGGACTCAGCACACAGCCCTGTGGTGCACCAGTGTTCAAAGTGAGGGTGGAGGATTTGTGGTTGCTGATCCTAACAGACTGTGGTCTGTAAGTGAGAAAGTCCAAGGTCCAGTTGCAGAGGGAGGGGCTGATGCCAAGATCAGTGAGCTTGGAGAACAGCTTGGATGGGATCACAGTATTGAAGGCAGAACTGAAATCAATTAATAGCATCCTGACACACGTGTTGCTTTTGTCCAAGTGAGACAGGGCGGGGTGAAGAGCTGAGGCAATAGCATCCTCAGTTGACCTGTTGGGTTTGTAGGCGAACTTATATGGGTCCAGTGTTGGGGGCAGGCATGTTTTCAGGTGGGAGAGGACCAGCCTCTCAAAACCCTTTGCTATGATGGGAGTAAGAGCAATGGGGTGGAAGTCATTGAGGGCCACTGCAGCAGCATGTTTTGGTACTGGTACAATGGTGGCTGCTTTGAAGCAGGTAGGGACAATGGCCTGGGCCAAGAAGAGGTTGAAAATGTTGGTGAAGACGTAAGCTAGCTGTTCTGCGCAGGCCCTGAGCACTCGGTCCAGGATGCCATCAGGGCCAGCAGCTTTATGTGCATTCACTCTGCCCAGGGTGGAGCATACATCATTGGAGGAAAATGTGAACTGCAGATCATCAGGTGGGAGCTCAGCTTTTATGGATGGTTCTGTGTTTCCACGATCAAAGCGAACATAAAAGGTGTTCAGTTTGGCTGAGAGTGTGGCATTACTGGTTGGGGTGGGAGGTTCTGTTTGCTGGTTTGTAGTCTGTGAGGGCATGGATGCCTGTCCACATATGTCGGGGTGTCGTTGTTCATAAAATTGTCCTCAATCGGCAGTTTGTAGTTGTGTTTGGCTGCTTTAATTCCCCTCTTCAGATTTACCCTGGATAAAGGTAGGCTTCCCAGTTGCCAGATCTGAAAGCAGCATCACGTGCCTTCAGCAGGAGTCGAACTTCCTTGTTCATTCAGGGTTTCTGATTGGGGTATTTTTTAATAGTTTTATGGGAGCTAACCTTGTCGACACACCTGTTGATGTGTTGCACAACAGAATTTGTGTAGCTATTAATGTCGGTGTGGGAGTCCAGGTTGGCCTGAGAAGCAAACACATTCCAGTCTGTGTTCTGGAACTCATGCTGTAGTGAAGAGTCTGCTCCTTCCAGCCACACTTTTGTCAGTTCTCACTGTGGGTTTCATGCGTTAAAACTAAATCTAAACCCACATAGACCAGTGCTAGAGAGCATCTTCCTCGTTACTATTCGGTCTCTGGCAAATAAGATCGTCGAACTACGGCTCCGGATTACTCAGCTAATGTTTTTGTACTGCAACATTATGGTTTTCATGAAAACATGGCTTAGTAGCACCATTCCAACCAGTGCGGTAAATAATAACTAATTTGCAAAAACTGGAGAGACGCTTAGCCTCGCGTTGTCCACGCGCCACCATTACGTAATCCAAAACAGTAACGGGTAAGAATGGACAAAGAGGAGGCGGGAATCGCCGTAGCAGTCAACGAAACATTTAATGACATAAATCAACTTAAACACACATAGCGGCCACGTGTGTCTCTCTCTCTCTCTCAAACTGCCACCTCTGGTTTGTCTTTATCCCCCTCCCGGCTGATTAGATCAATTCAGGGCCGGTTGAGCGTCCTCACGGCCCGACAATGCCCTCCTCCTTGTCACACTCCTACACCACTGGGGAAACCTCTGGCATGACATACTCCCCACCCTTCCTTGGGTGGAGGTGTTGTCCTTCTGGCCATCCTTCTCCCAGTAAGTAAGAGGAAACCCACATGAACACAAGGAGAACGTTGAGCCAGGACTTGAACCTGGGACCTTCTTGCTGAAACGTTTTTGGTTGTAAATGCAATGCAATTCAAATTCAGTGATTCACACAGTTGCTGAAATTACAGGAAAAACAGGGCTTCTTGACCTGACATTTACTTTACAACAAATAGATTTAAATTTAATTAAAAAAATATATATTTCAGTTTATACACGTAACATTCTTCTAATAGTGGACTGAAGAAAATAAAATAATTTTCCATATAATGTTTTAATTATTTAATTTGGTTGTTAAAAAAATATAGTATTTTTGCACATATTATAATATTGTAATTATTTATTTTGGCTATAATACAATGAAAATATATTATATTTAATTTTGCAAGCAACATATTGTCTTTATAATATTGCACTTGCTTTGTTTCTCAAACAGTATAAATGGGTCTCGATACAGTAAACGTACTGCATTTTATAGCCATTCAAATTCAGGAAGGGGGTCCTTTGCAGTGGGTATCATATTTGGGGCTCCTTTGTATCAAAATATTTGAATATCTCAGGTCTGGGTCATATTTTCTTTTGCCTTGTGTAGTTCTGATTATGCCTTTTAAGGATGAGGGCATGTTACACAACCTGCCCATGTTAGCATCAGCTTCATTTTACTACCCTCTTCCAAATGCCATTTATATATGCTACAGTTCCCGTATTTTATTGTATTATTTTTTTTGCATTCTTTCCCTCTCCACGAGGAGCATTGATGATCACCGTGACAGAAATTGACAGGTGAGGTGTGGATGCTGCAGTCTGGTAGATGTCGTGAGGGAGAATGATTGAGTTTCGGCACTCTCTGAAAATCACGTTCAAGTTGCTAACACGCTACCAATTGCAGGCAGCTCAACCGTTTAGAACACTTATCTGCAGGAGTGGGTGGCCTGACTCTGAGAAATGGACAAAGCTTCGGGAAATAGTTGTTCGAGGATGTACAGCGAGTTTGTGGGTCACGGAATAGCTTCGTTCTGGAGTGTGACAGAGGGCAGCAGGTTCACTATGGTTACCTCCTTTGTCCTGTCCAGACACACTTTGAGTCCTCTCTGAAGGTAGTTTACTCTGGCAGAATTCCCAGCAATGCTCAAAACAAAGGTAACTGGTGCTTGTTTTGTGCTCCCACGGAAGCTCGAACAAACAGAACTTGATGTTTGTGTAGGCAGCTTGCCCTAAATATTCACAATAAGACAACATTTCCAGGTCTTTCATTGTTTCTTTGTTTATTTTTGCCATTTTTCTTTGTTTATATTTGCTTGTTTTGTCTTGTCCAATAATCTTTTCTTTTCTGGGACCTTGTGTATTTTTGCATCCCTCAGGCTTTTCGAACACTGGCACACCAAATGCCACTTTTCACAGAAGAGTGATTTGATAGACAACCATCTTTACTATCGCCAAATACAGTATATTTAGGGGATGCAGTATATTAAAGATACACACAGATAAGCATTCACATATGCGTTTGCGCTTGCCTAGAGTATGTATCTGGCCTAAAGGCCATTATATACTTAAATATTACTAACTGTAGCGTGCTAAAGGAACATGGGCATCAGACTGCACGTAACCTTCCCCAATGTCCCACAAAGACGTCATATTGTTTTTAATAGCTTCCAGGCATCCAACCAAGGATTTCCCTTGAGGGGTGGGAACAAGCAACGTGACAAGCATGGGAGCAGGCCACGGCCCTTTTCTCTCTCTCTCTATGTTTCTGCTCATAGAGCAGAGGTGGGCAACTATTTTGGTAAAGGGGCCACATCGGGTTTAAGTAGTGCATGGGGAGCCACATTGTATTCCTTTTGAGATACAATGTTCTGCATTGATTTGGTTTTTGTATCTTTTAAGCCCAGAATTAGTTGTGTACTCAATTTTCTGTGACTAATGGACTATTCTGCAATTGCCTAAAGTATTGTATTGCTCTACTTTTTTATCAGGCATTAAAAAAAAACAAATAAAGGCTGAGCTTATAAATGTATTTTACCATCTCTACTTCCCTGTTAATGTATTGTTCAATTTAACAATCTCTACATCAGGGGTCTGTTTTAATTTAAAAAAAAATACATTTATAGAACTTTTAATATTTGGGCAAAGTGGGCGAGTTTATTTATTTTTTTCTACACATGGAAGTGGAGCAGTGGTAGGTTCTGCCTAATGAGGGAGGAGCTCTACAAACACGGCGACCGGGGCATAGGGGGCTGCCCAAGGGAGACACGGTACTGCGTAAAATACATCACAGGGGGTTACCATGATAACTTGCACCTATGGAGCACCTATACTAGTAACTAGTACCAATAGTGGGTCTGGTTGGGAATTCCTCCACTGAATTCGCGAGCCAGAGGGCTGGGGAGGAAGAACATCTAGGGATCGTGAGTTTGAGGACTCACTTGGGAGTAAGAACACACCTGTTCGCCTTCAGTGAGGGGAAAGGCGCTAGCGCAGGGAATGGTCGGTTGCTGAGCGCAGTTCCTGCAGCACATCAGGATCAGGACTACCCAAGTGCAGATCTTTTAGTGCCTTGGCCGACTCTACACAGAGATTGTAGAATCTCGCAAAGGTACTGGGTGTTGGCCATCCCGCTGCTCTACATATATCTGCTAGAGAGGTGCCGTTGGCCAGTGCCCACGAGGATGCCACATTTAATGTAGAGTGTGCTCGAACCTGCAATGGGGCAGGCACGGCCTGGGTCCGATAAGCCAATGCGATGGCGTCGACTACCCAGAGGGCGAGCCTCTGTTTGGAGACAGCATTCCCTTTCCGATGTCCGCCAAATCAAACAAAGCGCTGCTCGGAGAGTCTAAAGTTCTGTGTTCGGTCCAAATAGGTGCGCAAAGCACATACCCGACACAGCAATGGTAAGGGGCAGTGCTTGCAGGTTCACTGCCTGGTCCCTGATAGGGGTCGTAGGAACCTTGGGCACATAGCCCGGTCGAGGTCTTAGGATGACATGAGCATCTGCCGGAACGAACTCCAGGCAAGTGTCGCTGACAGAGAACGCTTGCAGGTCTCCAAACCTCTTGCTGAAAGCGAGTGCAATCAGGAGGACTGTCTTCTGGGAGATGGTACATAGTTCGACTGATTCTAGTGGCTCAAAGGGGGTCCTCTGAAGGCCCGAAAGGACCATGTAGAGATCCCATGGGGGGAACAGGCATGGCCTGGGAGTGTTCAACCTCCGGGCGCCTCTTAGAAACCTGATGATCAGGTCGTGCTTCCCTAGGGACTTACCGTCCACTGCATCATGGTGGGCCGCTATAGCAGCTACATATACTTTTAAGGTGGAGGGGGACCGGCTTTTTTCAGCTTTCCCTGTAGGAGTGAGAGCACTGACATGACTGCGCACCTCTGCAGGTATTCAGATCGTGAAGAACACCAATTTGAGAACAGATGCCACTTTATGGCATAAAGCTGCCTGGTAGAGGGAGTTCTGACTTGGTTAATTGTGTCTTTGACAGCTGGTGGTTGACCACTCTGATCTTCTGTGTCCTGTCCAGGGGCCAGACGTGGAGGTTCCAGAGGACTGGGCGCGGATGCCAGAGGGTGTCCCGTCCCTGAGAATGAAGGTCTTTTCTCAGGAGGATTTGCCAGGGAGGTGCTGTCGCGAGGAGCATAAGATCCGAGAACCAAGTCCGGGAAGGCCAGTAAAGGGCCACTAGAGTGACTTGTTCCTCGTCCTCCCTGACCTTGCACAGCACCTGTGCAAGTAGGCTCACTGAGGGAAATGCATACTTGCGCATCCCCCGGGGCCAGCTGTGTGCCAACGCATCTGTCCTGAGGCGACTTGCCTCCGACCTGAGGGAGTACCAGTGAGGGCAATGGGAGTTCTCTTGGGAAGCAAACAGGTCTACCTGTGCTTTGCCATAACGGTCCCAGATCAGCTGAACCACCCGGTGGTGGAGCCTCCACTCTCCGTTGAGCAGAGCCTGTCACGTCAGCGCATCTGCTGTCGTGTTGAGGCTGCCCGGGATATGAGTGGTGTGCAGTGACTTCAGTCGGTGCTGACTCCATAGGAGGAGATGGCGGGCGAGTTGTGACATATCACAAGAGCGCACACCGTTGCACCCGGTTGCACACAACACCCCAACCCTGTTTGGAGGCATCTGTGGTGAACATGATGCATCTGGACAACTGCTGCAGGGGGACTCCTGTCCGCAGAAAACAGAGGTCTGTCCAGGGGTTGAAGAACTGACGGCAGAGGGGGGTGAAGATCACACAATACTTGCTGCGGCACCATACCCATCTCTAAGGGCTGTAGAAACCCTTCTCCTTCTCGGCTGGAGGGACAGGATCTATCAAATTCTTTTTCAAAAGGGTAGTGATTTCCACGTGCAAGGTGCTGGCCCTTTTGTCGTGCACCGAAGTGGGACAGATGCCGCTGAAACAAGGCTTATGCCTGGCAAACTGAATCACGTAGCCGAGTCAGATGGTCCTGGCCAGCCAGCGTAAGCCACGTGTTGAAGCTCTGCCCAAGGGGTACTAAGGGGACAATCGTTTTTGACATACACAGTGAGACTTCACAGCGGCGGGGATCAGGTAGTGTTGCGTCGGGAGGCAAAGTTGCGTCCTGAGAAAAAAAAGTTGTGTGCTGAGAAAAAACTCAAGGCACTTACCTACCTCCACGTACTCGGGGGTGGGTTAGTGACTGAGGAGGAGGTCCTAGTGAGGCATCCTCTGGACTTGTCAGAACCAGCCGGCCAGGGTTGTGAACGCTGTACAGATGTGGATGTGGAAGTGGAAGTGAAGTTTCTACGTCCAGAGTGCCACTTTGCCTGTAAGGGTTTGATGCCAGGGTGCCGTGAGACCGGCATTTGTGGGCACCGGCTAGGTGACCCAGGGGATGAGTCAAATGAAAATACGGAAACAAAGGATTCTATTTCTGGCCCGGGCGGTAGGATCAGGACTACCCATGTACCCGGGCAGTAAAAGGTTCCCTCTGCGACCTTGTTAACTCGTCGAGCACCTCCGGGAAGATAGGGGGGGCATGGCTTTGAGTGGCTCCCTGACCCGAGGAACCAATCGTCTAGCCGCGAGGGTTGAGGGGAGGACGGAAGGTTCCAGTCCAGCCCCACACTCACGGCGGCCCGGGCAAGCATATTGGATATATATCGCATATCTTTCCAACTCGTGTCGATTGATAACCGCACTGGCTGGAAGAGCGGGCCAAGCTGGATCAGCATCCACAGCATGGCAGTGCTCCATATTTTTGAGGAGCTTGGCTTGAAAAACCTGGATGAGCAAGGACTTGATCTAGAACAGTTTAAAGAACTTCGCACAGTGACAGACTTGGCACTGTGAGCCATGAAGTTCACCGCTCAGGCCATCGAGAAAGTGATGAGCACTGGATCGGCACATCTGGCTGACTTTGACAGATATGTGTGATTTGGAGAAAGCCGCCCCCTCAGCACTCCTACGTCGCCTGATGGCCTCTTTGGCAATGCAGTGGAAGGTTTTTTCTGAGCACTACGTGGCCAACAGTTACAGACAATGAGGCATTTTCTACCTAAGAGGAACAGTGCTGCCTCTCACCTGGCCTACTCCTGCTCTACCTCCAGTCAGTGGCTGACAAAAAACCCCACTCTTGCTTCCCAAGTGCTGCCAAAAGCCGCCACAGTGCCAGCAGTAAAGCCGCAGAAACTGTGGCCTAAGCGAAGGCACCCGCCATTCCAGCTCAAAGCTTGCACCGACAGGAAAATCCCCCTGAGACAGCTGAAGTGTTCCAGACAGGTCCAGCCCCATAAAGAGGAGCCCAGAGCCTGAAATTCTTCTCGGCCCAGAGCCAAAGAAGGCTCGAGGCAAGACACACAGTGGTTCTCCCTCTTCCCTACCGCAGTTCGTCGGGAAAAGGATAATGTTTTGAATAACACTTATGTGTGTACTGCTCAAATAAAGAAGGTTCTCATAAAAAAGAGAAAAGTACCTATAAAAAAACAGGATGATCACATATTCTCAATAAAAGGGTATTTTCCTCTTCACGTCTCTCACACGCAAACTATGATCAACCGCTTCCCTGTGGCGATCAGCACTCTGTCTCCTATTGCAAGCGAATCAATAAGCCCGCTGTCGTGCTGCACAGATGCGTGGCGAGCCCTCACGTGTGTATCTGTTTGTCACATCCCACACACAATGGCCTACCGCATCCCCATGGTGAGCAGTGTCCCGTGTTGTGTAGTAAGCAAATCAATAAGCCTTCTGTCTCGGTGCGCGGATGTGTCAAAATGGGTGATGCACACAAAAGAACACAGCTACACGATTCAGTTTCAGAATTCATATGCCAACCACTCAATTTATTGACGTTTTGCAATCTGTGGTCCCGTCGGTATTGCGTGCAGAAATTCTCCTCCCGAAGAATGCAACATATACTGTCCCGGGCCACAATGCACATCGTGGAGTTTACAGCCGCTATTTTCTCGTTTCAAAGAAAGGTGGCACGCTCTGGCCCACTCTAGATCTGAGACGCTTGAATCATGCTTTGACTAGAAGGAAGATCGGTGCCGGGCCATGACTATGCAAACCTGGCCCCCAATTAGGCTAATCACTCGAGGAGAGGGATATGGGCAACTGGGTGCAGCAGTTCAGGAGAGAGAGAGAGCCACATGCAGCTGCTATGTGTGTGTATTTATGTTTGTGTCTTTTGTATATGTTTGGGAACTGGCGAGCAATTGTTTTTGTCTCTCCTCTCTCTCAATCCCTCTCCCCGTTTCCCTCCCCTTGACTCCCTCCCAGGTCACAAGGCAGGCGGGGAAAGCCTACCAGTAGAAAGGGGGACACACATCATGCTGGGGTCAAAGGAGGAAGGAGTGTGATGAAGAGGATGGCAGGGCCGGGCCGTGATTAGCCGAGGAGAGGGATAAAGGCAGCCGGGTGCATCCAGGCACAACTCACCACGTGCCCCACCTAGAGTGAGAACCATGAGGAGGTTACCCCATAAGACTCTATCCTTCCTAGCAACCGGGCCAATTTGGTTGCCTAGGAGACCTGGCTGGAGTCAATCAACCTGCCCTGGATTCAAACTCGTGACTCCAGGGGTGGTATTCAGAGTCAATAATCGCTGAGCTACCCAGGCCCCACCCATCAACTCTTAAGGTTTATGTAGAGACTATTTCAGTGTTTCATGCTCCGGAGGCGGGATCCTCTATAGTCCGACATGATCTGATCATAAATTTCCTTAAGAGGAGCGAGGTGACTGAACCCCCCTCACCCTGCTATGGTGCTGACTTGGGACATAAATCTAGTGCTAAATGCACTTATGAGCCCCCCCGTTTAAGCACCAGAAAGTCAGAAAACCTGAAGTAATGATGCTCGAGTGCTGGCTTATATACACCTAATGCACACCTAAAGGGGCAAGGCTTAAACATCATTGCCACTCAGAAGATTGCCATTATTTTACAAAGGTGTCAATTGGGTCATAGAGGGAAGTACTTTCAAGGAAAGAACTGAACTTACATGCGTATCCGGAGACGACAAGTGTATAAACATGATTTTAGAGTGATAAATTAACTTAAAAACCTTTTCTGTGTAAATTTATAGACAATTTTACAACTTTGTTGCCATGATGATGTAATGTCAGTTCATTGAATTTTATTTAATGGATAATTTTGAATAACGCAATTAATCTATGTATGTGGGATTGAAACTTGAAATTTAGTAAAAAGACTATCTCACGTGTCTCCTCTAGAGTTTCAGAAATGATCTTAACTGTCTAATGTGCCCAGATATGCCAAGATGCCAAAGTCTGTAATAAAAAGTCAAATTTCAATTCAAATTTATTTATAAAGCCCAGTAAAACAACAAGAGTTGACCAATGTGCTTTACAGCAGCCAATTAATACAAAGATAAATATACAATAAAATATTATTTAAAATACACAAATGGAATATACAACTTCTAAGGTAGGTTAAAGCCAGGAAGAAAAAAGTTCTCAAGAACTCTCAAGAAATTCTCCCACAAGCAAATTATCTGAGTTATGATATCCACAATAGTTTTATAGCTCTATATTCTTAATGTATGTCAATGATTGTCACGTTTGTGTCAATTTTAATTTATGCTAAAGAATTTTAAGGGAGAAACATCTTAAAAAATACCAGAGCAATACCATATTATTAAATTATAATCTAAATTATTGTCTCCAGATTTCATTGAAAATAATTTTGCAGTTGTAAATTCTATGTTCCTGTATATCATGAGCAAACACAAAGTCACAAATTTGTTTTCTGTTTTTTAATATACAGCTCTTGTGGGCCCAACCTTCGAATGCCATCTGCCACGACCATAAACAGAAAACAAAAGGGAATGACCCGGAGTGGGGCAGACTGGTTTATTTGACTTGGAGGGGCTAATTTGGATTAGGAAGGATTTGCGTCCCTGCTGTGAGTCTGGGCCTGTTTGCGAAGCGACTTGCGGAAAGCTGATCTGATGCACAAGATTCGCTGTTTGCCTCTCGATGAGGCACACCTGGGGAATATAGGGGGAAAATCACATTTAAACCAGTCCATTGAACTGCGGCAGTAAACATTGAGGATTCAGACCCAGACAGAGTCAAGATAACAGCCTCAAAGAAATATCTGCAGATTGTTGGTATCGCCAAGCACATATTGCACTCAAGTTTTCCAAGCAGAACATGCTGCAATTTAAATGTTTGTCAAATTTAGTGAACATAAAAGTTTTTTAGATGTAACGTGAGATCTGTAGTGATGGGAGACTTAAATATTAAGAATATTTATAAGGGGTCGTTTACAAAGATCGTGCTTTTACATCTGTCTGTCCTGTCTTTTACTTGTTTTTTCTATGTAAACATGCACTTGACTGTATCTGTGTTAAGACATTTAATTTAAAAAATATATATTTTTAGTGGAGCAAATGGGAGTTTTCGCCTATGATTTTGGAGCAGAACTACTGGTCAAAAAATAACCTTAGCAAGGTGTTAGTGTCATGATTTTATTTTTACACAGAGGATAGGTAGGTCTAATACTAAAATCAGTTGACTTCAATATGCCTTGTTGCATTAAATGTCAATGGTGTAAGTCCAAATAGGCCTTTTTTTATTTTTCTGTCAAAGCGGCAGTGCCTATAACTCCAGAAGTATTAAATATATTGTAATTTCCATTTAGATTTTGCTTTAGAACAAACGTTCCTTTTTGTGTATCCATTCATAAAGGAATAGTTCACCCAAACATGAAAATGCTCTCACCATTTACCATTTGCCATCCCAGATGTGTATGTTTTTCTTTCATCTACTGAACTCAAATGTAGAATTTTAGAGGATTATTTCAGCTGTTTTGGGTCATACATGAATAGGTGCCCAAATTTGGAAGCTCAAAAAAAGCTAAAATCATAAAAGTCAGCATAAAATTAATCCCTAATACTCCAGTTGTTTTGAATGGTCTTCAAAAAGCAATATGATAGGTGTCGATGAAGATCACTTTCACATTCTTCTTCTTGTGTTATTGGTGATTCACATTCTTCATGCATACCGCCCCCTACTAGGCAGGGAGAATAATTTTTGGCAAAAAAAAGAAAAGAAAAAAGGTTTAAACATTGATTTGTTTCTCGCCCACTCAAATCACTTCTGGATATAGAAGTGAAATATGGATTTAACTACTGGAGTTGTATGGATTACTTTTATGTTGCCTTTATGTGCTTTTTGGAGGGTGACATTTTGGCACCCATTCACATGCATTGTATGGATCTACAGAGCTGAAATGTTTTTCTAAAAATCATAATTTGTGTTCTGCAGATCAGATCAAACTCACATACATCTGGGATGTCATGAGTGTGAGTAAATGATGACGAAATTGTACTTTTTTGGTGAACTATTCTTTTAAGGCCCTCTGTGGTTAAATTCCTGAGTTATGGAGCTCTTGATGAGGCTCCATCCGAACATACTATATTTAACTTGTTTTTAATGGTCAAAAACCAGATGTGGGTCACGTGGTATGTAGATTTTCTTGTCCAATAAAACAAAGGTCTGAAGTACAAATAATTTTGAAACTAGAAATGTACCTTAATTTATTCACATATACAGTCAGGTCCATAAATATTGGGACATCGACACAATTCTAATCTTTTTGGCTCTATAAACCACCACAATGGAGTTGAAATGAAACAAGATGTGCTTTAACTGCAGACTTTCAGCTTTAATTTGAGGGTATTTACATCCAAATCAGGTGAACGGTGTAGGAATTACAACAGTTTGTATATGTGCCTCACACTTTTTAAGGGACCAAAAGTAATGGGACAATTGGCTGATCAGCTGTTCCATGGCCAGGTGTGTGTTATTCCCTCATTATCCCATTTACAAGGAGCAGATAAAAGGTCCAGATTTCATTTCAAGTGTGCTATTTGCATTTGGAATCTGTTGCTGTCAACTCTCAATATGAGATCCAAAGAGCTGTCACTATCAGTGAAGCAAGCCATCATTAGGCTGAAAAATCAAAACAAACCCATCAGAGAGATAGCAAAAACATTAGGTGTGGCCAGATCAACTGTTTGGAACATTCTTAAAAAGAAAGAATGCACCGGTGAGCTCAGCAACAACAAAAGACCTGGAAGACCACGGAAAACAACTGTGGTGGATGACCGAAGAATACTTTCCCTGGTGAAGAAAACACCCTTCACAACAGTTGGCCAGATCAAGACCACTCTCCAGGAGGTAGGTGTATGTGTGTCAAAGTCAACAATCAAGAGAAGACTTCACCAGAGTGAATACAGAGGGTTCACCACAAGATGTAAACCATTGGTGAGCCTCAAAAACAGGAAGGCCAGATTAGAGTTTGCCAAACAACATCTAAAAAAGCCTTCACAGTTCTGGAACAACATCCTATGGACAGATGAGACAAAGATCAACTTGTACCAGAGTGATGGGAAGAGAAGAGTATGGAGAAGGAAAGGAACTGCTCATGATCCAAAGCATACCACCTCATCAGTGAAGCATGGTGGTGGTAGTGTCATGGCGTGGGCATGTATGGCTGCCAATGGAACTGGTTCTCTTGTATTTATTGATGATGTGCCTGCTGACAAAAGCAGCAGGATGAATTCGGGCAATATTATCTGCTCATATTCAGCCAAATGCTTCAGAACTCATTGGACGGCGTTTCACAGTGCAGATGGACAATGACCCGAAGCATACTGCGAAAGCAACCAAAGAGTTTTTTAAGGGAAAGAAGTGCAATGTTATGCAATGGCCAAGTCAATCACCTGACCTGAATCCGATTGAGCATGCATTTCACTTGCTGAAGACAAAACTGAAGGGAAAATGCCCCAAGAACAAGCAGGAACTGAAGACAGTTGCAGTAGAGGCCTGGCAGAGTATCACCAGGTATGAAACCCAGCGTCAGGTGATGTCTATGCATTCCAGACTTCAGGCTGTAATTGACTGCAAAGGATTTGCAACCAAGTATTAAAAAGTGAACGTTTGATTTATGATTGTTAATCTGTCCCATTACTTTTGGTCCCTTAAAAAGTGGGAGGCACATATACAAACTGTTGTAATTCCTACACCGTTCACCTGATTTGGATGTAAATACCCTCAAGTTAAAGCTGAAAGTCTGCAGTTCATATCATTTCAACTGCATTGTGGTGGTGTATAGAGCCAAAAAGATTAGAATTGTGTCGATATCCCAATATTTATGGACCTGACTGTAAATGCCATAAAGTCAAATATTGATTTAATAACCAAATAAATAAAGTCCAATAAAAAAAAAAATGTCTGAAGAATAAATTATTTTGAAACTAGAAATGTACCTTCATTTATTCACATAAAACCATAATGTCAAAATATTGATTTATTGAAAAATACCAGTAACTAATGTTATTGAATACAAACTCTAGAGTTAACATATATTCAAAATATAAATATTGCCTTGTTTTATATACTGTATCACAAACAATATTGGAAATTAAAGTAGGTTCAGATGGGGTAAGATGCCCCCCTTAAGAACAATTATAATTTCCTAATAACATATATATTTATAATAAACTTTTAGGATGTATTTAGCATTTATTTTCACAGTTTAGTTAAATAATTGAATAACTAAACTATGACAGGCATATCAAATAACAGAATCCCAGTCAAAGAGATTAATCTGAAGAGTAAATTTATTCTATGAATTATATACTGTGCAAGCCTATGAATATTCTGCATACATATAAAGACACCCATTTTTTTTAATTGAAGGCATGTTAGTGCAGTACAATGAATATAGATTGAATTACACTCAATTAGTCTATTAGGTTATAAGGAACAGAGAATATGTTTGAGATGTACATCTAATGCATGGAAGTATTTAACAATAACCCCATAAGTTAATAATTAGTCAATTGAAAAATAACTACCTAAGGCTCCAACTTTACCTTAAATTTACGTAGTCACTTCAAAATAAAAAAAAATATTTTTTACTCCAAAAATCTAAATAAATGACTGTGTCCACATATCCCCATTAACAAATAGACATAAAAACGTTTAATATCAAATATAATAGAATGTCACAGATCACTATTTTCCAATTACAAAAATAAAAAAATAGTTAATTTAACCTCTAAACAGTTTGGATGGAATACATTTCACAAATGTTGATAATTCAGATCTAATATCAAGATTAAGGGAAGCACAGGCATTCAATAAAGATGTTGAGATGATATTTAGTGCCAACTATGATCAAGAGAAAAAGTTAAGGTTGTGTCATGTTTGTGACCTAAAAAAAAAATCCCTTCAATAAACACCAAGTTAATGAGAAGTATAGAAGAGTTTCCTGTCTTTCCATCATATTAATCTCCGTTACTTGTGATACAGTCGTGTCTCAGCTTATTAATATGTCAACGGGGTCTGCATGAGTCAGCCTCAAAGGGATTTTTGATGCAAACATGACCAGAAAAGCCGGTGACATACTTACTGATGCCTTCTGCTAGTAATGGCTCTCTGCATAATGTCCGTTCTGCATAATGCAGCGGCTCATATTTGCTTATCGCGGCCCATTCGGCCATTTTCGCTGCTGACCCACTGGCCCGCTCGGTTCTCCACCCCTGATCGGCCCCAAAGTGCGTTGGCCCACTTACAAAATGCCAGGTATGCCAGATTACCAGTCCAACCCTGCGCATTGCAACGCCCAAGAAACCTCCGCAACACCCTCACATCTTTACAGCGACTTTTGTAAGAGTAAGCAGCACATGTGTTTTCTCAAGGAAATATAAAAATCAAGTTAAATATGATACTGTCATTGTTGCTGTGATTTGCATTGTCATTTAAAGTATTGTATGGTAAAAGTATTCTGGTTACCTGAAAACGACAGTGTGTCCTTGTGCTGTGTGTGACATAGGATCAGATAACATAATACATTTTTAATTCGGTAACTTTTCACTAAAAAGCAGCATAGATCCACAAACGGCAATAACAGAAATAAAATCCCAAATGCTCTGAGATGGGAATTCATGCCATAGAGACCAAAAATGTTCTTGCGCTAAAAAAAGCTAGACCCATCGCAACGAGAACAGAACACAGATATCTCGAGACAACAAACATTTTTAAAAAGTTGACATTTTTTAACCTGGCACAACATCTTAAAATGCAGTGCTCCTGCATGACATCCAATGCATGATTCCAAGACATCCATTTAGCGCATGTTTACATAGAAAAACAATTGAAAAATGCAGCAGACAGATGCAAAACTGTATTCGGACTAGGGAATAGACTATACTAGGTCTTTGTAGGTCAGTCCTTTTATGCAGTACCTTTTGAGAGTTCGAAAAATTAATATGCTTGCGTTTTAATTTAAGGAAATATATCAACAGACTTTCAGAGAAATACTCTGGTCAAGCTCTGACACTTAAACTTTATTAATTTAAAACTTGATTAATTACCCAATGGCACAAAAAAAATGAAAAAAGTTAGCTATTACTCTGTGAAGGATTGACAGTTAACGAACATTAGGGTGTCAACTTGAAGTTAATTTGGATAATTGTGTACATTTATTTATTTATTTATTTATTTTTGACATTATAATGCTTATTTCTGTAGTTTTATCAAGCAGGATGGAAAGTTTTAGAGTGAAACAAACCAGCTAATACCACAAAACATCACAGAATTCATCAAATCCAATGCTAATACTTACTGTTCTGTGTGCTGTTGTTTGCGTATGATGTTACTTCCAGGTGGATGATGCCATTAAGAAACTGACTTTTGCTACTTAAAGTGATATTACAAAAACTAACTGGATGGAAAATGATATTGAAGACAAAAATATGTGAATTAATTATGAATTAGTAAAATAATTTCAACCGATCTCACGAAAATTCGTCTATAATTTACAAGTTGGCAATTTCGTTTGGTCTCGCACAATGTTGTTAACGACTTCATCGTGCAAATTCCTGGATGTCAAAAGTGCATCTAAGCATGAGTTCCACACACGAGGCATTAAAGACAAACTTATTAATATTATGCCCTTACCCAAACCCCTTATCTTATCTTAACCAATCAGTAGAGTGTGGAAAAATTATAGGAAGCTGTTGTGTGTGTGACAGAAGCAAGTAATTGTCACGTATTAGATGGAAACGATGTCCAGTGACATCATTGGCTGTAGTGAAAGTCGTAGAAATTCAAATGAGTGAAGTCACACAATATTATATGAATATTCAAATTTAGAAAAGTTGTGTGAATCCTGACGATTTCTCTGTGAGAGTGTATTGAGAAAAAAAACTTTTAAATGTTTCTTTTAGGTGAAGGAAACAGTTAAGAAACACGTGGAATATTTCTTAATGGAATTTCAATACAAGATAAGCTCAGACAACAGCATTTGTAATATAATGTTGATCACCACCCTCCTTTGTGTTAAAAAAAATCCTCAAATACGGGTTATAGCAAGTCACAAGGAAGTGAATGGGGCTATCCGTAAAAGTTAAAAGACTCCCAGTTTCAAAAGTATCTCCTAGACTACCACCCCTGGAGTCGTGAGTTCGAATCCAGGGTGTGCTGAGTGACTCCAGCCAGGTCTACATAGCAACTAAATTGGCCCAGTAGCTAGGGAGGGTAGAGACACATGGGGTAACCTCAGTCAGGGATTGACGGTCTCAGAAGCAGAGGCAACTGATATTCGTCCACCGCCACCCGGATTGAGGCGAGTCACTACACTACCACGAGGACTTTGAGCACATCGGAAATTGGGAATTCCAAATTCGGGAGAAAAGGGGAGAAAAAAAAAAAAAGTTAATTCTCAAAACTTAAACATGCATGTTAACATGACTTTAGTGTAATTAAATCACTACACTAGCTGATTTTCCAATGATTTTCAGGTGTGAGCTTTTTTAACAACTGCCGGCCAGACAGAGAGAGACGAAGTGCGGATTAGCATCTGCCAATGGTAGGACATTAATCACTCAACCATTGGGACTCTCTGCTGAGTTAATGGCTTCAAAAACTGAAAAAGCACATCAGGCTTGCTCAAAAAATATATACATTTCTGTTGCCAGGGCAGGCTCTTGCCAGGGCAGTGTTCTCATCAAGTAACCAATGAGCTTCTTCATTTACTGAAGAACTGATTTTATTTATTTATTTTTAGCTCCAGGGAATCAGAGAGAGATCCAGGGAATCAGAGAGAGAGAGCTGCAGTGAGGCAGTTGGCATGTTTGTCCCCCTCCACCATTCTTATTCGGCAAGTGTGTCATACCTCCGACTGAAGAGAGCAAGATCTCAGCAAAACACTCTACATGTGTGACACCCTAAGGAAAATGTTGTTGCTTTGTTTTTGCTAGAGTGGTGCCAGCTTTACTAGCCTTTTCTATGTAAAGTTGTATCCAATTTTACAACTTTGTTGCCATCACGATGTAAAGTTGTAAATCCTGTTATCCTGCAAAAATGATGTTTTAAACAACTTGAAAGCTAATAGCAAATAATACAAGTTTTAACAGAATAATTAATGTAAGTGCTTTTACAAAATTACAGTATTAGCTTTACATTTGTGCCTTTAAACCCTCCAAAACAAATTGGCCCTGTTCACTTCCATTGTAACTGCATCACTGTAACCATGATTTTTGCTTTTTTAAAAGAAAAAAAGTGGTGCGTTGAAATAAGTTTTGTGGTAATCAACATTATGCCACAAATGCTGTTGATTGAGCTTAACTTGTATTGTACCTGTATTTCACATTATATCCAATACATTATGATATATTATGATGGGGGCATGAGAATCTACTGCATAATAGGACTGATCCATGTCACATTTAAAAGACTGCTTATCCTGGGTCAGATTTCTCCTGCTGATACTGAATTCTGTGGCCACACTGACCGCAGATTTACAGACCCAAAGTTAACCTTTGACTGTGACCTAAAGTGAGCTTCTGATGCATGGAAATCTTCCCAAGCATCATGGGCAATTTAAGTCCTCAGAGGAAACAAACACAAGTGCTCTTCAAAGGCAGATGCCCAAACAGAGTGTGGCAGGTCCTCTCACAGAGTTGGACAAATATCGAAGGAGATTGTACTGTTCCTGGCCAACCCTGAAAAAATAAAAGACCACGTAGACTTTTAGATTGTCTTCTTGAGTTACTTTTGCCTCCAACTTGTGCATTTGAGTTATACTAATGTCTATCATTATTGGATAGTCTCACATTGTCATACTTTTAACAATAGATGAAGTTACTGTTTACAAACAAACACACCATGACAGCTCCACCGAAAGTGCTGTTTATGTGGTTGCAACAATGATTACTGGATTAAATGTGATTAATTAAAAAAGTTTGAATGAATGAACGTTTATGTGGCACTTTTTCTGACACTACACTCAAAGTGCTTTACACAGTGAACAGGAGACTCCTCTCAACCACCACCAGTGTGCAGCATCCACCTGGATGTTTTGACGGCAGCCATAGTATGCTCCAGTATGCTCACCACACACCAGCTATTGGTGGAGAGGAGAGGAGAGAGTGGAGTGATAAGGGCCAATTCATGTATCAGGCAATGACTGATAAGGGCCAATGTGGGGAATTTGTCCAGGACACCAGGGTTACACCCCTACTATTTTTGAGAAGTGTCCTGGGATTTTTAATGACCACAGAGAGTCAGGACCTCAGTTTAATGTTACATCCGAATGATGGCACCTTTTTTATACATATATAAATGTGAAATAATTAAGGCTTCTCAACAACTTCTCTGGGTGTCATCACAAAGCACAGCTGCCCCTTGCAAGAATAGGTTGTTTCTATAGGAATGTGTTTCCTGTCTCTGTACTCTCACGTTTCACATGTAGCTCAAACATGTATGTCACCCCCAAATAAGGTAAAGAACTATTTAATTGGTGGGGGTCCAATGGAATGTGGTTTTTCTGGACCATATAACGAAGTGCTGAACAATAAACATTGAAGAAGGATTTGATAGCATTGGGTCTCTGTGTCATTTCTTTCTTCCCTCAGCTGAGCCACATCGAGACGGGGATTGCAGATCAAGAAAATAAAATTAAAAACATTGAATGACAAAATTATCTAAAAATACATATTCTCTTTATCTATATGACTCCATCAACCACAGTTTTTTCCTCTTTTTTTCAACAGCTGTCAGATAAAATCCCCCAAAAATAGTTTTGTGTCCAATGTGATTTTTTACAGCACACCAGATAATTTTTTGCAGCACACCAGATACATACTCATATATAAGCAATATCAGCTGATTTAGGGCCATATAGCACAATTGTGAGTGTGATATTGCTAATATACAACAGTTCAATGAACAAGTAAATTTTAAAACATTTTAAAAAAACTGAGTATGGTCATAAAAACACATTTGTATGTGTGAGTGAGTGTGTGTGAGAGAGAAAGAGAGAGAGAGAGAGAGAGAGAGAGAGAGAGAGAGAGAAAGGGAGAAAGGGAGAGAGATGGAGCATGTGCAATCACCTGTTGCCACTCCCAAGCAGAGATGCTGTCAGCTTTCTGAAGATCAGCTTTCTCAATAGAAAAAATTGCATCAAAGCAGGGGTATTTCTCACTATTTTGCGGTAGCCGGTGCACAAAAGTCGATCACTATAGAAACAGCCATGTCCTCTGCCATTTTAAACAGCACCCATTGTGTAATTAATCTGTAGTCGGTTGTGTTTCTCAGCTGTGATGAGCCACAATGCTGAAGTTGTTTGTTTAAAGCTGTTTAAAGCTATTTCCTAGCTTTAGTAGTGTAATACAAGCGATCACGAAGAGCTGTTGTATGTAAATGGCTGACGTGGACTAACTGGCTCATATTACACACAAAAATGATCTTTTTCCACCACCAGCTATGTAATGTAAAAAAAGACATACAGTAGCTCTTAACACATATGCACTGCTCTTACACTTTAGTTTAGAATGGCACAAACACAAGCGGAGTGATACACACACAGTGAAGCGTCAGAGTGCTGATGGTGTCAGACCATCAGAACTCATGGAACGTCTCTCGTCCAATCAGATTCGAGGACCAGAACTAACTGTTGTGTGTGTATATATATATATATATATATATATATATATATATATATATATATATATATATATATATATATATATATATATATATATTAAAACAACATTAAAACCACTGACAGGTGAAGTGAATAACATTGATTATCTCATTACAATGGCACCTGTCAAGGGGTGGGATATATTAGGCAGCAATATTAGAATTTAATGTGTTGGAAGCAGGAAAAATGGGCAAGAATAGGGATCTGAGATTGATCATTTTTATTTTTTTACAGACTCTGTATAGACCTTTCGTCTGAAGTTTGTCTTGCAAAATCGTCACGGATTTGGTGTGAACAGGACTTTACAGTGGGCTAAACATTTGTCTCTCGGTCCGCAGGCCGCCTATTGAGGAACACTGCAGTATGTGATTAAGATCACTCAGAACACCTTAGCAACTGCATAGCAACAGACCTAAAACCACTCTGAGCACCCTAGAATCCATGCATGTGCTTAAAATCACTCAGAACACTTTAGCAACTGCATAGCAACAGACTTAAAACCACTCTGAGCACCCTAGAAACCACGCATGTGCTTTAAGTAACTCAAAAACTGCATAGCAACAGACTACAAACCACTTAGAAAATTATAGAAACAACATATGTGCTTAAGATCACTCAAAACACCTTAGCAACTGCATAGCAACAGACTAAAAACCACTCAGAACACCCTAACAACTGCATAGCAATGTCCTAGCAATCACCCACAACACTATATCATTGTAGTGGCAATTTTACTGGGCAAACACCACTCTCACTCTCAGAAAATATAAAAATCCAGCTTTCTTATTAAAGTGTTCCAGACTAATCGATGATTTGAATAGGTCAACATGGCAACCTTGCCATCAAAATGTGCTTTGCGACTTTCCATTTTAGCAGAGCAGCCCAGAATCTAATTTGTCCAGTGCCAATTCTTCAGTCTAAAACCAAAAATGTGTCCCTCTGAATCCAAGGAAGGGTTGTGAAACGATTTCATGTCATCTACTGAAAAACAGCTCATCAACATATGAGGAAGAGCTAAATGAATACTGGATTGCCTCTCGCCTTGCCTCTCAGAATCTATAGTTCCACTCGTGTCCTGAAAAATAGCTTTTATATGAGCAAAAATTTATAGGAGATTGTTTAAAAATAAAATATTAAATGGTTGAAGAATCAATTCAGGTATTGATTTGTGTCAGCTGATTCTTGCTAATATGGCCCTTGAGAATCGGACTGTGTTTAACATCACAAACTGCAAAATCCACTGTTATTAAGATCCAACGGCGCAACGCAGAATTTATTCATAGATATAAACATTATTATTGGATAACTTAAATTATATTCTTTCTAGCTAGTCAGTCCACTGGTGGCCATCTTTGGAACGCTCCCGGGAGGTTATTCCTAGTCATGCCATTAAAATCTCACAACACTAGTATCATAAATTGTGCTTTTTTAACTCAGATTATGCTAAAAAACATAATTTTCCCAGCTTGTATAGCTAATGCACATGCGCATTCTCAAGATGATTGTTAAGCAATTTGTGTATCTAAAAGGTGATTGGCTCTTTTACCTGTAAGGCGGGACTTCCATTCTACATCCATTGACCAATTGGCGCTTAGAGCCTCTTGGATATATCTCCCATTCATTTAAATAATCTCCTAAATAAATAGTCTCTGCTTCAATATATTACTTTATCAGTATTGTCACATGCTGCAATTATCATTATTATTGCTGGCATATAATTCAGTATTGAATGACATTCTGCCCATTGAACTCTTGAGCATATTTTCTTAGACAGCCGTTTGCAAAGAACACCTTTTTGTTACCGTCTGTGATGTTTTTAATTGTTTTTCTATATTAACATGCTTGACGGACATCTTTGTCTCACTGATTTTACTGTATCTAAACATAATTATTTAAATTAAAATTAAAATAAAGGCAGAAAATTTGTCATAATTTACTCAAACTCATGTCATTCCAAAACCTGTATGACCTTCTTTCTTGTGTGGGAGGGAAAATATAAAGAAAGAAAGAAAGAAAGAAAGAAAGAAAGAAAGAAAGAAAGAAAGAAAGAAAAACATTTAGTAGAATGAGGTTTTTTTTGTGTACTTTTCTTTTTTTTTTTGCAATAAAAACTGACTGGGGACACATATTGCCAATAAATAAAATAAAAAATTAAATATATGGTTTATATGACTTGTGTGCTATGTTCCAAATCTTACGAAGCCACAAAGCAACATCAAAATTTGTCCCAATACAACGTATCACTATATCTATTTTTCACTTAAAACCTTGCCCCCTGCCGCAGCCACAGCTAAATCATGATGAATTATTTTTTTAAATTTGTATCTGTTTATCACACAAAGCTAAATGCTGAACAAAACCCTGTACAGCTTTGTCTGATCAATACATTACAATTGCTTCATCTTTTCTAATCCTGATAATGGCTAATCAGTTAATAATCCCATGCATGTCTAATCCATTGTACAGTGTTACGATAATAAATAATCATTTTATTTTTTTTAATAGTATGGCCAAATTTTGTATTTTATTTATTACACTTATTTCTACCAGAAAGACTCGGGAGAATAAAGCTAGTGCAATTAACCATTTATTGACAGCTCAACAAACAATATAATGATAAGTTCTTTGGCGTAGGCCCCGTCCGAAGCTCGCAGTCCGGGGGTCCGGACTCTGCATTTCCTGCCTGGCGGTGGAGGCAGGGGCGTAGCCGACCCCCAATGAGGTATGGGAAGGGACCATCCTGGTGGTGGTGGGGAGGATGGAAGGGAAGAAATCGTCTTGGTGGTGGGGAGGGTGGAGGTGAATGAAAGCGTCAGCATCTGCGAACTCAGATAAGTGTAAGTACCCATCTTTTATACTGCAAGTGTTAGAACGCGATTGGATAGAAGAGAAGGTAATGGGTGACGTAACAATTGAGTCTTCCTGGCAGAACTTATGATAAAGCTTCCATTTCAAATCAAACTAGCAACCTTTGAATCTCAAATCCCCTTAATTTATGACATAATAAATGTTAACACAGATTTGATGCTTTGATGTATTCCTAATTGGACTGGAAATTCCTAATTTTCAGTCATACTTTTGGATGAGGAAATGCTGTTTTATACAGTATGATGTTTTATACAGACAACGATGTTTTAATTAATATTTTGATCCATCTTTTCAATGCAATGGCAGTAGAACGTGACTTACTGTCAAATCCAAAAAAGAACCCAAAAGTATCATAAAAGTAGTCAATCCAACTTGTGCATCATATTCCAAGTCTTCTGACAGCAAACTATAAGTTTTGTTGAAAACAACCTGAAATGTAATTAATTCTTCAGTGATAATCTTGACTACCATTCATTAGTGCATTGAGAGAAGATTGTCATCTTGATTGTCAGGGCTTGGATGGGAGTGTTTGCACTATCTGTGGTGTATTCAGTTAAACTGTGGGTGTATTATATGTTAATGCAAACTTTGCTATTTTCCTGAGAAATATATATCATATAGCTAAGATGTTTCAAAAGCACATTTATTTTCAGTGCAAAGTCTAAATTCAGTTCAAACATTTTCAGTTTAGAAATTCCACCAGCAGACGGTGATGAAGTTCAAGTCCAAACTCTGAAAATATTATGGAACATTAAATTAAGAACAATAAAACATCCCTGACTATCAGAGTTGTAGCCATTATATGAAACAAAAATATATGAGATTTGAGTAAAACTATAATTGCAATTATTAATATTATGTTTATATTTATAATTGTATGTATTATCTAATTTGTATTGGTATTTAGGGGCCATGCACCGAAGGTGCGAAGGCACCTATTGTATCTGTTCCGGTTCTTATTATTAGGGGCCAAGCACCGAAGGTGCGGAGGCACCTATTGTATCTGTTCCGGTTCTTATTAGGGGCCAAGCACCGAAGGTGCGGAGGCACCTATTGTATTTGTTCCGGTTCTTATTAGGAGCCAAGCACCGAAGTATCTGCTAAAAAATAGCTATTTTTGTTTATAACTTCTGAACGATTTGTCCAAAAATCATAAAAGTGGTCTTGTTAGATTCAGGGCATCATGCCGAGTCGACTGATATTTTGGCTGTCAGCCATTTTGAATTATGTGCTAAAATGCTGTATTTTTTGAACGCATGAATGAATTGTTACAAAACTCGGTATGGGTCATCAGTACGATGCCCTGAAGGAGCCAGAGAAGTTTCAAAACAGCTCCACCTAGTGGTAAAATTAAATTTTCAAATGCTTATAACTCTGGCTGGGGTTGACTTATTTTCACGGGAGTCATATTATTAGACTCCTGAATACTTGCCGAGTCCAACAATACCAGACTTGCCAGGTTTCGGCATATGGTTTGTGCAGCGTTGTAATTTAGCGCTTAAAAAACATTTGCGGATATCTTCGAAACCGCTAGTCCGATCGAGACGAAACCACCGTCCAAAACATGGATAGTAAGGGGTAGTAAAATCCAATCAAAGTCATGTGTCGGTCATATTTTACATTATTTGTCATATAAATCTCTATAACTCCAAACCAAAATTGACACACACATGTAAGGGCTCACAAAGAAGACACATAAAAACAATGGTGGTATTGTGCCACTTGTTGGCGCTATAATAGAACAAAACACAAAATTACCATTGACTTATACAATTTTGTGATTAAAATGCTATACTTAACGAATGCATTGGTGTAACATTACAAAACTCAGTATGCCATCAGCAGCATGTCCTGAAGGTACTCAAAATATTTTGAGACAGCGCCACCTTTTGGTCAAAAGTTATAACTAAATTTCCAAAAATGCTAATAACATTTGTATAAATTTACCTATTGTAATCACACTGTTCTCAATTGATTCTTTGGGGTTTGCAAAAAAAATAGATAACAATTTTCCCATAATCAGCCAAACTTCCTGTCTGCCATCTTGATTTTCATTCAATGCCTACTTTTTCAAACTCCTCCTAGACCGTTAGGGTTATGGTTTCCAGCAAAATCAAATTGTATCATCTCCAGACCATGCCAACTACAATTTATGGATTTCGTGACGATAGACAAAACTGTTTTTGTAAACTGCCAGATCAAAGCCTACTCATGCTGCCAAAATTACCATTCAGGCTCTATCTCTGCAATGCCTTGACATTTTGACACCAAACTTTATATGTCTCATTGTCACCTCACTCTGACCACACCACATACATTTCATAACTGCACCACCTATTTGTCGAAAGTGATAATCAATTAAATCATATTTTTAGTTAATGTATATGATTTTTCATCCATTTGCCTAAATTCATCTTTACATGTCTTTAATTGCTCCTTGCTGTAGTTGGTCTGACCATTCCAGCCATGTTGGCATGTCTTGTCATCTTCTTTACGCTTGGCCCCGGTAATGGCTGCTTGCAGCTATATTTCTTCTTCTTCTTCCGACTGGGCGTCTATGGCAGCCCATAGAAGCGTATGCAGGAAAGTTGTAACGGTTTGACATTCTGATAGAGGACAGTCCCAACATCAAATACACCAATTTTGGTGTCTCTAACTCATTCCCTCTACCCTGCAAACAAGCCTGCACTGGCCCTTTACGGGCCCACTTAGGGCTAGCCTAAGGGCCCACAGCGGGCTGCCAGCGCAGGGCCCATGAGAATTTGCTCATTGGCAAAACGTTGGCCCCTGCACGGGCAGCCCTCACTTAGCCCCCAGGAAGCCCTCACAGGGCCCGCACTATTAATCTACAACAATAAATCTGTTTCACTAAATACTTTGACTACTATAAGCCTTTGGGAAAAACTATTATTCTATACATCTGAAATGGATGCAGTCACCACATAACTAATGTCTGTATTGTCAAAAATGTACAGTAGTCAAAGGGATTTCAAATCAATGTATTTATTAATTACAAAATATAAAACATTCAATTCAGGTTAAAACAGCTTAATAAAGATAATTTAACACTCTGGAAGGGACTAAAAATCCTCTATACAAATATAAAAATAATTCAAATAAACACAAAAATAAAAAATACCACATTATTACTTTGACCTTTGCTGAAAATATGTTTGGTGTGCTAATTATTAATTGGCAAAGTTCACTCTTCCCCAGAGGTCCCTTGACTAGTCAGCAGACAGTGGTAGCGCTCCTTTCGTCCACCCGCTCTGTCTCTTGAATTCCGCAGCCACACCTTTATCTCACTCTCAATTTCCGAATCAGGAGGACTTGGCTTAAAGGAACATTTTCTTACAGCCTCTGAAAAGCAAATAGGCATGTAACAACACCGTGTGTGGGAAGTAATTAATATATGCCATTTCTAATACCACATGCTTAACTGTTACAAACCTCCTTAGCCAAAGGTTCTGAAAAGGTCTCTTTTGGTTTGAGCCATTCCAGTTCAATTGAGTGGCTAAAGAATGGCCAATCAATGTTGTCAGTATTCTCCTAGTTGCTACTTGGACATTACACCCACCAATGGTTCCTAGATAGGCAGTCTAAGAGGAAGGAACATACACAAATTAAAAAGTGATTTGCATTGGTAAAAATTAGGTTCAGGACAAAACATTTTTTAAAGCTTTCAGTCAGGCCATCCTTAAAAATATTCTTGTTTGCCGTAACTCGACCGACCCTGTCAATTTAGGACCGACCCAATTATAATTTTTTTTTCCCTTTTAGTCCGACCGACTTGCCGGTTGTAAACTTGCGTTAAGACCGGCCGATTTTTTTTAAACTCTTCAAACAACTAATACAAATGCAATAAAATAATATTAATTATATTTTAGTAAGTATTGTGAATATAAATTGCCTATGCCTACATACAAACGTAGGCTACGTTCTTTCTTTTAATTAAAAACCCGTGGCGCGTCATCTAGGATTATGTTTACACCATTGGTTTACACATGTCAAACTATGGCCTGCACGTTCGCTTCGTTTCATTCACTGTCAATGGTTCGCGCTTGGTAACAATGGCTGCGGCTTTATAAAATTACTCTAAAGATTATTTCATTTTTATATGTTGTCGAATATGGTTTATTAAAAAATAAACGTGTGAAAGCGTGTTATAGGCTATATGTCATGTTATAGTCAGATATGATGGCACTACTGCAACATGCATCGCTGCAGATGAGCATCTATTCATCAAGCCAATGTGCAAACTATCACAAATCAAAGTGAAAGTCGCAGACGCTTAAAACACAATCATCTTCATTAAATGTAAAGAAATTAAATGACGTATCGTGACATTGTTGGTGATACACAGCCCTAGTAGATACACTATATGGACAAAGTATGTGGACCCATTGACTTGGTTCCCCCTTTGCAGTTTCAACAACTTTCACAAATACTCTTGTGGATGTATGAGCATAAAATTCCACTGACACCCCACAATCTTGTGAAAATCCTTCCCAGAAGAGTGAAAGTTGTTGCAACTGCAAAGGGGGGACCAAGTCCATGTTAATGCATATGGATTTTAATGGCATGCCATTGAAATTCTTGAGGGTGTAATAGCATACTTTTGTCCATATAGTGTACGTTAGAGCCAGAGGCTCGGTCAATGCTAGTTCAAAGTAATTTCTGTCTTGAGAAGAGCTACTGTTGGCATACCAAATCTTTCCGACATTGATGATCTTCCATTTTTTGCTCCAAGATATCCATGTCCTGGTAGCTTTGGAGGGGTAATATGACGTCATCTGGCAATGTGACCTCTTTTGTGGTTGATCGAGAGATATTTGCCACTGTTCTCTCCAGCATAATCAGCCTGTCCTTAATCTCCTAGTGTACTGACTAAATATCTATCAATACCTGAAAAGGAAGAAAACAATTAAAACTGAGCACAGAGACCATTTTAGCAGAATAAAAGCCAACTATAAACTCACAATAGGGCTCTAAAAAACAGTGTGCCCCTAGAGTCCAGTATTGTACAGCATTTTGTCAATGTTCAATGAATGCACTCATGATTACCATCGCGCAACATCAGCATCACAGCAGTTTCACACCGCAAGCGTGAGCGGCGCATATTTTTACTAATGAAACAATAAAATCCACAGACAATACATAATAATAACCTAATAATATTTGGATTTTGTCTGTGGATTTTATTGTTTCATTAGTAGAGATGCACCGATTACAATTTTCTAGGCCTATTCTGATTTCCGGTTTTTCATTGAGTTTGACCTGCCGATACCGATTTTAGCCGATTCCGATTTCATCCACAGACAAAATCCAAACATTATTAGGTAATGTAAGGCCTAGCCTAATAAGAAAGAAATGGATACTAACATTGGGTTCTTCTTTCAAGAACCAATTCTCAATGAATAACCATCGTTACAAGATGTAGCCACACTGTAAAAAAAAAATCCTAATTTTACAGAAAATAACTCTAAAAATTATTGAGTATTTTTCTGTTATTTAAAATTATATTCAAAACTCTGTAAAATTACAAACAATATCTGTAAATTAATTAATTGACTGTTAATTTAAGGATTATATCATTAATGCCAAATTACAGTAATGCTTATTTTTTATACAGGACATTTACTGTATTATTTATACAGTATTTTTCTGTTTTCTTAAATTACATACACTGTAAAAAAAAATCCTAATTTTACAGAAAATAACTCTAAAAATTTTATAGTATTTTTCTGTTATTTAAAATTATATTCAAAACTCTGTAAAATTACAAAAAAAATATCTGTAAATTAATTAATTGACTGTTAAGTTAAGGATTATATCATTAATGCCAAATTACAGTAATGCTTATTTTTTATATAGGACATTTACTGTGTATGTAATTTAAGAAAACAGAAAAATACTGTATAAATAATAAAGTAGTGTAAAATTACAATAATGTGTAATTAAATATGAAGCTCATTATATAAAAGGTTTATATCCATACTTACAATCTAACATATTTCCTTGTCATTTTAAAGTAAATATTATAAGTTAACATTTAATTGTATTTTTTACATATAAACTCTGTAATTGTTGATATATAATTTGAGCTAACTTTTATCATTGCATTAAACAATTCGTAGTCTCTTGGTTATTATGTTATCTAATCTGAATGTGCATTTGTTATAGAAGGCCTATATGGTAATACGTGTATGAGAGTGAGGCAGTGCACTGAGGCAAATACTGACACATCTGAAACTAGCAAAAAAAAGCACATGGAGAAAATAGAATAGATATATATATACAGGGTGGAAAACACACACATTCAATCCTATGGATTTCCTCAGTTTGGCAAATGTGCATGTCTTTATAGGCTACTATTGAAATCAGAGTTCATGGAAGAAACATAAGGGTATGTAAACAACACCTGTAAAGGACCAGGGTGTAAGCTTGGTTGTTAAAGACATTAATGTCCCTGACTGCCTCAGTAGTCCCATTTAGCCACTTGTTAGCCTTTTTCAAGACACATCACAGCTTCAGAAAATCAAGAGTAGGGTAATACTGGTTTAGCTTATAACGTGAAAGTGAATTGAGCTTGTGTTCACCACGTCATTATCATCCACTTAACCAAAAACCCATTACAAAAACCCATTGACTTCGGGACGATGGAACTGGAAGTGCTAAAATGCTAAAGTGCTACATGTGCCATTTAAGTACCATTACTACATTGAAATGCAATAATGCAAGCAAACTGCACAATTACATATTGTTAAATTGACCTTGCTGGTAAGACAGCAGGCCAGCAGGGTTCGTGATGGAACATATGGTGCATTCAATTCCTCCTGGGAAGTTTGTATTCATGAGGTTTTACTATTTATTTTTTATGTTTTAAATTAATTTATGAAGCCACTGTAAACTTTATCATTACATATTATATTGTTATATTATAATGCTATCATATTATGTGCAGGTATTAGCTTGCTTTATTGTTAGTAGAAAAGCCTGATAATGTCACTGCTAAATACCTATAAGTTCCACAATGTTTCTCACTGACACACTCATAACTCTTAAAGATTGGGGCTTAAAGAAAATCCTCAGCTTCCTACTCATATTTTCATCATTGTGGTGGCATTCATGTGTGTTCAACTCGTAAATACAATCTTTATGACATGACTTGAACGCACCAATAGCTCTATTTTAGGGACAATCCATACACCATTTGCTAAAATACATTGTAAACTGTCATAGTGAGAAGATCTTTGTCCTGTATCAACGCTAAAAGCATAACCACTGCAGTCAACAACTTGGAGTATCCATGCTGTTAAATAAAAGTCTGTAGACAAGGGATAGGGTTAGGGTTAGGGTTAACATTAAACCCTTAAGATTTAGATTAAGCCAGGATTAGGCCTTAGTTCAATTAAGGCATGTTATTAGCTTTTTAAAATGTGCCTTAGAAGAAAAAAACAAACATTATGTGTGCATCTTGAGACAAAACAATGGCACTGAAATATTTTAAGATATGTCAGTGCAAGTTGCTTTCCGGTAAAACAGCTCAAAGATGCATTTTAGTCTGGGACTACAGGCTTAAGCCTTGCCTGTGAAACCTGATATGTTGTAACTTGTATATAATTATACCAATGTTAGCAAACAAGTGTTGCGTTGGACAGAGGATTAACCATAAACCAATAGGTTATGTAACAGTACACAGGGTGAAAAAGAAAGTTGGCATTATTAGGCAGGCATACGAGTGTTTCTTATAGGAAAGGTCAAGAATTTAAGTGCAAAAGGGTCATATGGGTCGCATGAATGTAACTAATGTCACTATGATACCAATCCATTAGATTTTCATATAGGTCTACATACATAATTTTTATATATATATATATATATATATATGCAGTGTTTTCTCTGTTTAATATATACTATCTGTTTGCTCTGTTAAATTGCTGTTTAGCAAAGTAGTGGTAAATATATTGTGTTATAAAGCCTATGGTATGTTACCATATGTTTAATTTTTAATCATGCACTTAAATGAAAACACAATTTAACCAATTGATTAAATATAAAAGCCAGCCTAAATACAACTAGATAAATAGCACGTGTATATTTTTTTCAATTCTTTATTTTAAAGCATGACTTCTTTTCCTGTAAATGCAATGTTATCACACTATTGGCTGTCTCTCCGAGTGTTTTTGGAGCATGATTGGTTATTCTGAGTGTCATCCAGGAATCTGGCCAATGAAAACTATGCGCGCCTTTACAGTTCCAGTTTGAATATACGTCAGTTGGAGTGAGTGGGTGCGCGCGCTGCTGATCTTCAGTTCTAACTTACTTCGGTTCTGTGGCTTTTATATTCTTTAAACATGGATTGTTTTACATCGGACTGCTACATTTTTATTTTGAGCGAGTTGCGGGATGTAAATGAGGAACAAACACGGAATATGGACAATGAATTTTAACAAAGTGTAACGGACATAATGCAATCTGCGGAAGGTAAATAACTTTTTGTTTTATGAAAAAAATCTGCTAACGTTACATCAAAATATAGTGTGTTAAATTGAGAATCTAAACGCAATTACATATTTCAATGTATTGGGCTAATGTTATGTGTTGCTAGCATGTGTAAATATTGTCAGCTAATTTAGATTTTGATACTCAGCATATGAGCTTTAACGTTGCAATGACTGAAATGAGGACATTGTCTTTTTAGACAGAGAGGAACACGAACCACGCTTGGCTCTAGAAGAATGTTTGAATCTACTGTTGATCGCGGGATATTGGCCTGTCTTACCGATCAGTCAAAATGATCAGTCATCATAATATGTTTTGGAGCTGGTGAGTAAAATTTTGCAAGCTTTTGTAAATGTCTCTGTTAGTAAGTAAAAACAAATAGCTAATATTCCTGTGTATGTGTGTGTTTCCCTCATGATCCAGGAATTTTGGGAACAAATATTATCCAGCCACACGATCTTCATATGCGTGAGTATTGCTGTAGTAAAATACACATGAAATAAAGGCAGAACATGTAAACTCTGCTGAAAACTAACTGACCCAAAATTAAATGTCCTTTCAAAATTAAAGTATTTTCAAACCTGTATGACTTCAGTGAAACACAAGAACGTTGGCAATAAAACAACATTGGAACCCATTATATGGAGAGAAAAAAAAACACAAAACAATGAAGGCATTTCTCAAGATATCTTAATTAAGGTTCTACATAAGAAATTTATACAGTTTTGGAACAACTTGAGGGTGAGAAAATAATGAGAGAACAATTTTTTGGATGAGCTGTTTTAAGGACATGTTCCAATGGTCCTTTGCTAAATTAACCATGGTTTTTATTATAGCAAAAGTGTAGAAACCATGTTTTTATGGTGGATTGATTACAATAATGTATTACCATTTGGTAGCTAAACCATGGTTAATTTTAGTAAGGGTTCTACAGATTTATATAACATTTAAAGAATTAGTTCACCTCAAAATGAAAATTTACTCACCCCAGTGCCATCCAAGAAGTTCATGTCTTTCTTTCTTCAGTGTAAAAGAAATTATGTTTTTTTAAGAAAACATTTCAGGGTTTTTCTCCAAACAATGAACTTCAACCGCAACCAAAATGTACTTTTACACAACAAAAAACGAAAATGTTTTTTCTTTGTATAGATGACAACATTATCAAAACGATTCCTATTTGCACAGATCCATGAAAACGACTAAATCACTGTTTTATGCTGCCACAAAGTAACTGGTGATGTCACTGTGTAAAGAAAGACTACACGCCTGCGCACATTCACATTCACACATGCATCCCTAGACTGAACACATAATACGCAAATGATGCTGTCAACGTTTTCACAGATTCACTTTTTTGCAGTTTAGACTGAGACGATTTTAGTTGAAAACTGAGTCGTGTAAACGGCCCCTTTACAAACCCAAGGCATACGGATGCTAACTTTTGATTGGAATTTGCCCACTGTAATGCAGAATTGAGCTCAAACCCAAATTACATTCACCTGAACTAATCAAGATCCGATTACCAGAAACATCCAGCCAGGTGTTTGGAGCTACACTCTGCGGACACTGTCTCTCCAGGAGTTTGGCACACATGAATTGAAGGGATAGTTCACAGTCAGGCAAACATGAACATTCTCCCAATTAATTTACTCACCCTCATGTTGTTCCAAACATTTATGCATTTTGGTTGCCAACATTCTTCAAAAATATCTAATTTTAATACTTGACAAAAGAGAGAAATTTCAGGTTTGAAAAGACATGATGGTGAGTAAATGATGACAGAATATTAATTTCTGGGTGAACTATCTCCAGTACTTTAATAATCGCACACAAGGAGAACAAAGCATTTTTAGGTGTTTACCTTGCAATGAAACCTCTGGAAAAGAATGCCCATTGTTGTGAATCTACATGTTCCTTCTTTTGGTGATGCACATTTTTTGCCACATCAGACAAAAGTTTTAGATACCAGACAAAACAGAAGACAAACAGGCAATTTAAATACAATTTATTAAACTTGTTTAAAGGAAACAAAAATAATTTAAATCATCCTTATTGAGAGAATAATAGTGTGTCCTTTTTTTCTTTCCAGATGCACCAAGGATCCAGCTGATTACTGGCAGTTGCAGGAGTGTCCTTTATTTGCTGTATCTGTCACATCTGGTACACTTTTCTGTTGTATGTTTTGATTTAACTTATTAATACACTTATATAGTTAGGGTTCTGAACTAAAAGACAGTATTATATTTCTTATCAGAACTATGCGGGTCCCCAGGGGTCAGGAGAATATTGTGGAAAACAATATATAAAACCGGTTTAGAAAATAAAAGCCAAAAACAGCACAATTAAAAAAATAAAAAAAATTCAAATGTGAAATCATGACCCCATCATGATAGTAACCCTAACTGACAAGGCACTTGAAAAATCATATTTTTAGTTTTTCAGTTCCTCCTGGGGGCTCTGAAGAGCTGTTTGAGAAGAATTGGTTTATAATGTTAATTTACATCTGAATACTAAAAATGTAAAGAAACACTCCACTTTCTTTGGAAATAGGCTCATTTACCAGAGTTAAACAGTTGAGTTTTACCATTTTCGAATCCATTCAGCCGATCTCCGGGTCTGGCGGTAGCATTTTTAGGATAGCTTAGCATAGATCATTGAATCTGATTAGACCGTTATCATCTTTTAAAAAAATGACCAAAGAGTTTCTATATTTTTACTATTTAAAACTTGTAAACTGTAGTTACATCGTGAACTAAGATCTACGGAAAATGAAAAGTTGCGATTTTCTAGGCCGATTTGACAAGTAACTATACTCTCATACCTGCTTATACCATGGTCTGGGTGAATACTCGATTCTGATTGGCTGCAGGGTGTCCGTTAAAAAGTGATAGAGGACACCTAGTAAAGTAGTTCTGGTGAAACTGCCTGTTTACCATTCGAAATTAATAAATAAATGCGCTGCCTACAACAGCTGTGAGTAACCATTGCAACAGGCAGTCAAAGTATCCGTTAACAATTTGCTCTATCAAAACAAACATCTAACGTTAATTAGATATTACATAGCCTACTAATACAACAATGAGCGACTTCGTTATTTCTTTTAACATTTATGGAGAATATGACAACTTTGACGACTGGGATGCTGCTGAAGAAAGAAAAAATGAGTTTTACGCAGCTGTCCAGACAACCAAGGCAGGAGGAGAGTACAGCGTTTCAAGCCTAAGGAGCCTGAGAGCCGGTATCAACCGCCATATAAGGGAATTCAATATTATAACTGACACCAGATTCATGACCTGTAATGCTGTGTTTAAAGCAATAATTAAGCGTTACAGAAAAAGCGGTAAAGATACCAGCGTTCACCATCCACGTATTTCTGAGTCTGATCTTGAAATCATAAAGAATTCACCTGTACTGTCTCCCGATACGCCCCTTGGCCTGGTCAGAAAAGTCTGGTTTGACATCCAGCTGTGTTTGGCTCGGCGTGGCAGGGAGGGCAACCGGGAGCTCTCCATGCAGTCTTTTAAAGTCCAGAGAGACGAGGATGGGGTTGAGTTTGTCACCCTGGCTTACAATCCGCACACCAAAAACCACAACGATCCGAATGACCCAGATAAGGAAAACTTCCGAGGTTTTATGTTTGCCAGACCCGGGGATCCGCTGTGTCCGGTAAAAAGTTTCACGTCCTATGTGTCCAAATGTCCATCTGACGCAAAAGCTTTCTACCACCATCCGAAGCGCACCGTGACATCCGCTTCCGAAGTGTGGTACAGCCGGGAGCCGATGGGTATCCACTACCTCGGGAACATGATGAAAAAGATCAGCGAAGATGTATTTACAATTTATGTCAATATAAATGTATTATTAGGCCTAGTAGACCTACTTTTATTATAATTATAACTATTATTATCATCATCGTGTTATCATAGGTGGTGGGTCTTTCGAAGGTCTACACTAACCACAGCCTCCGAAGCACCGCTGTAGGTCGACTCTCCGATGCTGGACTGGAGAGCCATCAAATAATGTCGGTGACAGGCCATCGATGCGAGAGCAGTCTGCGGGCTTACTTTTGAACCTGAAGGGTTCTACAAGCTGAGCGGACTATAAATATCTCCGGTTGCTAAATAAACCGTCAGGCAAGTTATTATTTGTAAAAACTAGCTTTAGTCTAATTAAAATATAAACTAATGTTTTAAAAATGTTTTATTTGGCAAGTGACCATGGTATAAGCGGGTTAATGCCCTCCGAGGTGTCCATTGTCAGGTTTTAATGGACTTCGGCGGAGGCAACCGTCCTCCGCTGCGCGTCGGCCGGTTCACACCTCGCCGTCATCCATTAAAACCTGACAATGGACACCTCGTCGGGCATTAACCCTTACATAATAATCAAGGAACTTAATAATATTACGCAGTACCTGAAAATAGTCCCCAGCTAGGTAACTTCCAACATGACCGGCATTAAGTTTTCAGGCGCTGCGTAATATCATTGCATCACCCATGGTACTGCAGCAAAGTTCCTTGATTATTACGCAGGAATGAGAGTATAGTTCCTAGCCATATCCACCTAAAATCACAACTTTTCATTTTCCGTAGATCTTAGTTCACTACAGAAGAGTCAAGTTTTAAATAGGAAAAATATTGAAACTCTTTGGTCATTTTTTTGAGAGAGATGCTAACGGTCTAATCAGATTCAATGATCTATGCTAAGATATGCTAAAAGTGCTCCTGCCAGATCTGGAGATCGGCTGAATGGATTCGAAAACGGTAAAACTCAACTGTTTAACTCTAGGGGAGTTGGTAAATGAGCCTATTACTAAAAAAAGTGGAGTGTTCCTTTACATTTAAATTGTTTAATGTTTAGAATCAATAGTGGTGTGAAATCTTGTAAATGTATCAGTTTTGTTTTCAGTATGTTTAGAAAATTTCACTTTAATCGTAAAGTTTGAGAATTTGATGAAACTGCTCTACTGATAACTACAAGTTCAAATGTTGTATTTAATACTGTAATTTATCAACTGAATCATTCCATTTTATTTAGATTACATGTTTAGGGAGATGATTTTAATCCCTTTTATACAGTTTTTACTTTTGTCTTCCAAAATAAACTGTTAATTTACAATCTTGAGCACGTCTTGACAATTTATTTAATGTGTTTGATCGTTATAATTTAGCAAAGGTCTGTTAAATTACAGTGTTTGTGATTAGAACCTTTAGTGCCGTCACTTTATCGAAGGTGTTTGGTCATTATAATCTAGGAAATACCTGTAAAATAACAGCATTTCTCCATAAAACTATTAGTACCATCACTTTATTAATAGTGTTTGATTGTAATAATTTAGGAAATACCTGTAAAATAACAGTGTTTCTCAGTAGAACTTTTAGTGCCGTCACTTTATTGAAGGTATTTGATTGTAATAATGTAGGAAATACCTGTAAAATAACAGTGTTTCTCAGTAGAACTTTTAGTGCTGTCACTTTATTGAAGGTATTTGGTCATTATAATCTAGGAAAAATCCATAAAATAACAGTTTTACCCTGTAAAAAAAAAATCGTAAAAAAACAGTAAAAAACTGGCAGCTACGGCTGCCAAACAAAAACCGTAAAATTAAAATTAAATATCTTAATTCAAACAAGGAAAAATTTATAAAATAACAGTTTTACCCTGTAAAAAAAAAAATCGTAAAAAAACGGTAAAAAACTGGCAGCTACGGCTGCCAAACAAAAACCGTAAAATTAAAGTTTTTGCACTTTATTGGATTTAAGATATTTTACTTTAATTTTACGGTTTTTGTTTGGCAGCCGTAGCTGCCAGTTTTTTACCGTTTTTTTACGATTTTTTTTTTTTTACAGTGCACAAAGAGTAAAAATAACTTTTGCTCGCTTTAAGGTGGCTCGCTGGTGCAAGGTGGCTCGCTGGTGGAGGGTGGCTCGCTGGAGCTATTCATCAAAAGCTGACAAAATAATAATAATAAATATTGGGTGTAAATTATTATTTTCATAGTTCTTCTTTCATCATTAAAGTTTATTATTTCCACATGTTTTAAAGCTATATCAGTTTAAACTTCTAATAGATCGTTTTCTGAGTGCACTTATCTGAAGCACACACTCACACATACACACACACAAACACAAAAACACACACAAACTGGCTGTAAGTCTTGTAACTTCTTTCACATTTTGTTGTTGTTTTTAAACTGTCAAATACTAGGATGCTGCATACAGCCCTAGACGTAACGTTATCACATAACCAACTTAATGCACTGTACGATACTATGATATTTCTTCAAAAACTGATTGTGGAGCCATTTTAATCCACTATCAAAAATCATGTGCGCAGAGCACAGCCGTAAGACGAACATACTTATAACTTAAGAACTTTTTTCCTTAGACTTTAGCAGTTTACTTTGACAATCTGACGTGGTAACATACAGAATAGGGAAAACGGGGTGAGAAGAACCACATTTAACCTATATAAGATAACTAACGTTAGTTAATTGACAACCTAACGTTACTCCGTTATCGTTCGACAAAAACATATGGTCTGTCTGGATTAGGGCTGCACGTTTTCAAGTTTTTCATTAACCGTTAACCGAGGCCCTTAACGGTTAATTCTTGGTTAACCATAGTGTGCGCCAGGGATGGAAATTAACTTTTTTGTCCACCGGCCACTGTGGATTTCAAAATCTACCAGCCACTCAATGTTTTTACCAGCCACTTTCTTGTTTTTAACCGACAATGTGTAACTGCATGTGAAAATTAATACTACAAGATCTACAATACTTAAGCCGTTTATTTAATCTCAAGTCTCAATGAAATACTGGCATTTTCTCTTTCTCTCTTATAGCCTACACACACAATCCATGAACTGATATTCATTTCAGTTCGCATACGAGGAAAACACAATGTTATGGACGTGAGCGCTCTGAAAGCGGCACTGAAAGATGCTTTAAAACTTCCACAGAGACATCAAACAGAAAGCACAAAACCTTTCTTTAAAGTGAATTTCGTTTTGTATTAATTGTGTCTTAATTTTAATCAATGTTTCATCAACCAATTGCCTGGATTTAATAAATAAGAATTAAATATAGCAGACGATATAATCACGAAGCGGAGGCACCGGCGCGTGAACTGGAGCTCGTTTCATAAATGAACCGAAACTCAGTGTATAAGGTAGCCTTGCCTCACAAATAATTAAAAACTAAAAAAAACAGACACAGACTGCTCTCTGCTTATGTAATCCGTAAGAAATGTGCATTTCTCTCTAGTCAGCATCGTCAACTTCATCTTTGCAAATGACACAGACAAAGAAAAGACTTGTTTATTAATAAATAATTAAAATATCTCCTTGCTATATTTTACATATTCATAATCATTACTTTTGCCGGTTCTTTGTGACAGATTTTAGGAGCTTTATTGGCAGCGCCACGCCGCCACCCTTACATGAGCGTGTCACCGCACCCACCAGAATAGCCCTGTTTTTTAGTTAAGGATTTGATTTCATATTAGAAAACTGGTCAAGACTACTTCTTGTGGACATTACAAATGTCTGGGAGTGCTCTGGCAGTCTCTGGTGGTGCAAAAATGTATTGCAACTAAATTCAATGCACGCCATTGACGCCACTTAACCGAGCAAAATGTTTCACTCGGTTACGCAATTTTTAACGGTTAATCGGTTAATCGGTTAACCATGGACACCCCTAGTCTGGATTAACCAAAAAAAAACAATAGGTACTGAAATATAATCCTAGCAGAACATACACACTATAGCAATTATTTACTGTTAAAGATAATACTCAATTTACACTTAAAACTCACCTCAGAGTCAGGAGAATTCCAGTGTGATGGCAGAAACCGTTGGAAAGGCGGCAAGTGACGACTGCAGCCTGTAGCGCAATGACGCGATGACGTTGATTAATCAATACGAAGTTGATGTTCGACGCATGCGCGGAATTGGATACTTTAACACGCATGTATTAATCTTGTATTTAATGTAATTTAAACTGTAATGCCGAGTTAAGGATAAAAAAATAGATACTTAAATAGATATTTAATTAGACAAATTATTCTGTGATTTTAAATCAGTAGCTTGCGTATTTTAACTTTATTTAAACAACGAGGGCAAAGTGTTTTGAATATATAACCTATGTATTATTATTATTTGTTTAATTCATTTAATTCTCACACTAGCCTACTTGGCAGATTATAAGAGTTGTAATAAAATATGTGGACATCCTTTTTATACCCTAAGAGATTTAATAAATTAAGATGACAAGAATAAATATCCTGTGTCACGGTGTTAAAAGAAACTAATGAATAAACATTTATTTGACTTGACTGAGGCGTTATTAGTCATGTGAACCTGTCTTTTCTTTCAATTTAATGTAATTTTTATTGTTGAAAATTTGTAGCTATATTAGAATGATTTAAATGGCATTAGGCCTATACGTCTATGGGAAATTGTATAAAAACAGACCAAAAGTAAATTACATTTAAACTCAACTAACTCTGCCAGAGTGATGGATATCATAATAACTATAGTTGTAACTTCTTCATATCTCTGTACCATCAATAACTTTACATTTTGACCTTCTCAAATAAATTAAAAGCCTATTGTTTTATTCCTGATATGCAGGATTCAAAATTAAATAGGTTGGTAGATTTTTTTTTAAAATACGAGGCAACCAGATTTTTACCAGCAATTGCATGGTACACTGTTAATTTTGGATTACATTACAAACATCATATCCAGGAAAATAATAGGCTTTTTAAAGTAAGATTTGTTCTTAGAGTTTTTAAGGGATCATGCGTTGTCTTGTAGACACAATCCAATGCAAATAATGGATTTTTTATTTTTATTCCTTCTGAGCAGAGTTATAAATGGAAGGTCTTATTGAATTTCTCAATTAAATTTTAAAAAGCTATCTAAACAAAACCTGCACGGGCCCAAAGGTACAAAAGCTGCTCTGGGCCCGAACGGGCTGGCCCACAATGGGCCATCATGGGCTTAATGTGGGCAGCCCGCTAGTGTGGGCTGCTCACAGATAGCCCGCGGTGAGCCCAAAGCTGTGGGCCTCGCCTGGGCAAGCCCGCACTGGGCCTGTTTAGGTTTGGTGTGGGCTGGCCCTAGCCCACTGTGCCCGCAAAAAGCCAGCATGGGCCCCGCAGGGGCATCCCAGCAAAAAATTCCCTATTGGTGATCCAGGAAAGTTTTCTTAACGTAAATAGAACGTTCCCTTAAGGTTAGGGGAACGTACTGGAAACTTTATTGGAATGTAAAAAAAGACTTTGCCAATCAATGAGTGCTCTCTACTGCCTGATAATGGTCATGTAATTAAGCATTTGATCACTGCTGTTAAAGCAAACATTTGCAACCTTTTAATTTGTTTAAGAAAAATAGAACCTAAAATAACCTACAGGGAACATTCCCAGAACGTTCCTGTTTGGTTCCCAAAAAAATAACCAAATGGGAAGCATACGGAACGTTCTGGGAACGTTCTGTGTTTGCTGGGATGTTTGCAGGGTAGCACCACCACCTGTCCAAAGTTTCAAAAATATTATGCTAATAACTTTTGAACCGTAAGGCCTTTCAACAAAATTATTTTTTCCTCTGATTCCTGAGCTCATGATGATTCGATTGCACCATATGACGTCATTTTCTGTCATAAAATTTTTTCCGCCATTTTGAATTGTCCAAAAAACCTACTTTTGCAAACTCGTCCTAGACGGTTTGTCCGATTTTCACCAAAATTGCACCAGATCATCTTCAAGCAGTGCCGACAAAAATATATGGAATTCAAGTTGATTCGTCAAACTGTTTTTGATAAACGCACAAACAAATTTTACGTAACGCTTGCAAAAACAAACGTAAGGCTGTATCTCCGCAACGCTTAATTGTATTCAGACCAAACTTGGTACATGTCATTACAAGCATGACCTGAGGCTACATGCTGAGTTACAGTATTTCTCCATAAAACAGCATTTCACCACCTACTGATCCGGAGATACAAAAAATAGCTATTTTTGATTATAACTTCTGAACAGTTTGTCCAAAAATCATAAAAGTGGTCTCGTTACATTCAGGGCATCATGCCGAGTTGACTGATATCCAATTTTCTTAGATTGGCCATTTTGGCTGTCTGCCATTTTGAATTATGTGCTAAAATGCTGTATTTTTTGAACTCATGAATGAATTGTTACAAAACTTGGTATGGGTCATCAGTACGATGCCCTGGAGGAGCCAGAGAACTTTCGAAACAGTGCCTCCTAGTGGTAAAATACATTTTCAAATGCTTATAACTCTGGCTGGGGTTGACTTATTTTCACGCGAGTCATATTAATAGATTCCTGAATCCTTGCCGAGTCCAACGATACCAGACTTGCCAGGTTTCTGCATATGGTTTGTGCAGCGTTGTAATTTAGCGCTTAAAAAACATTTGCGGATATCTTCGAAACCGCTAGTCCGATCGAGACGAAACCACCATCAGAAGTTTGGAAACAGGTCGCTGGCAACATGCCAATGCCCAAATATCAAAATATTGATAGTAAGGGGTAGTAAAATCCAATCAAAGTCACGTGTCAGTTATTTTTGACATGTTTTTTCACATAAATGTCTATAACTCCGAAGCAAATTGAGATATTTTCACCAAAATTGACACACACATGTATGGGCTCACTCAGAGGACACATATGGAAATTGTGGTATTGTGCCACTTGGTGGCGCTATAAAAGAACAAAACATTAAATTACCATTGACTTAAAAACAGTATTGTGATAAAAATGCTATACTTAACGAATGCATTGGTGTAACATTACGAAACTCAGAATGTGCCATCAGCAGCATGTCCTGAAGGTACTCAAAATATTTTGAGACAGCGCCACCTTTTTGTCAAAAGTTATATACTTGCTGCAGTTGGTCTGAACATTCCAGCCATGTTGGCATGTCTTGTCATCTTCTTTGCTCTTGGCCCCGGTAATGGCTGCTTGCAGCTATATTTTTCCAAATGTTGTCATAGTAATTTTTAAGTCCATGCAAAATGTGCTGGTGAAAGAAGTTGTACAGGATAAAATGTTTGGATTTGATATATTACTTTTTTTGACAAAATTGATTATATTTTTGTTTCGTTTGAAGTGTAATTTGAATTTTGAAATATTTTTGTGTTTCAATACATGAACAAACTTTTTCAAAATCAACAATGAAGAAGTGAAGTGAGTGGTGATACAATCACTGTTAATACAAGCCATGATTAGTGTGTCAGTAGATAAAAATTATTTATAATACTTATAGAACCATATTTGTCATGGGTATAAAAGGGTGTATGGGTGGGTGTGTTGATATATATTTTATATTTATAAGACTTTTTTTTTTTTTTTTGTCAAGTAAAACACAAGTACTAATGGCGGCCTTGTGTTTGTCAGTTTAATTTGAATGAGATTGCACAAGTAGTGTAGTTTGGAAACCAAATTAAAGATTCCTGCTTTCTGTTAGCTGTTGGAATGAGACATTTGAATAATTTTAATGCTATTTAAAAAGATGCTTGTCTTGATAACATGAAAGAATATACTTTTATAAAAAATCCAATACTGCAATGTACTAATTCCCATCCCTTTTGCGTGGATTAGGAAGATGTTGGATTCTAAAATAAGCCTGTGCTAATCTGTTTTTCCAGAAAGGTGATGGAGGAACAGGATTAGAAGTCGCAGCATAGTCATTCATCAAATGTAAAAGTGCATATTGCTTTCCTGTCTAAAGCAAACATATTGTGTGCACCAACCATACGTTCAATTTCTCTTCTCTCATCTCTGCTTTCAATGAGAGCCTGGCTCAGCCACCTGCCTCAGAGAAGGACACTGGATACAATGAAGGATGCTGCGTGTACCTCTTAACCCATGTCATTTGTCTTGGATGTCTTAACCCTGATCTCCAGGATTTCCTGCCTTTGCCTTGACTTTGCTCTTGGGGAGGAATTCGGCGGAAGTTCTGTGATGATGTGTTTCCGAACCGAAGAAATAAAATGCTTCCCATATCTCTTGTTGTTGACATCAAATGTTGTGTGTCCATTAAAACTCTTTAACTCTCAAAAAGCATGAATGAAACTATACAAAATAAAAGAAAAGATGGCATAGAGTACATTAAATAAGGGTTCACTTACAACAGTGATAAAAAAAAAAATAGTTTGTGTTGTCCATAATGTGTATTGTGTGATGAAATATTGGTTGCAGAGAGCATGAAACAATCAAATATAGCTATTTTCATATATTCACCCTATGTGATGTTAATAACTATGCATATCGTTGGGCCTATGCAGTGCAAGGTAATATTAATACATTTCAATGTCTAATTTGAAGAACATTTTTTATGATTTTTATCTTTTCTACTTTTCTATGATAAACAACTTTGGCAGTGTAGGGTCGCCATTTGTTCTTTATCTGTCACTCACTCGACGTTGTGTCTATGAGTTGACACTAGGGGTCACACTTGGGAGCCCAGACATCTCTGATCTTTGAGAAAAGGCCAATGAGAATTGGTGTGTGGAATTTGCATGCCATTCCCCCGGACATATGGGTATAAAAGGAGTGCTGCTTGCAAACACACTCAGATTTTCTTCTTCGGCGACGAGCGGACGTATTCACAGAGCTGAATACCTCCTGCTGTTTCATTCATCTCTTTCTATCTGAAAGGCTGTTGGATCTAGGGCGCATTACAGTGGTTCTCCCACTAACACACACCGGTGGTGCTGAGTAAACACCCCTGGGCGCTTTGACAGCTGAGCAGAGCTTCTTATATATATATATATATATATATATATATATATATACATATATGTATGTACACATATATATTGCCGCTTAAGGCCGCGCCCCGTACCTTTCTTCCCGGAAGTGCATGATGAGCTCACAATATCGCAACCTTTTACTGACGGACCCGGTTCACGGGCTCATCCTCTCTCACTACCCTCGACGGTGGGGCTGCCAGGGGGTGCTCGGCAACTCCCTAGGTTGGTAAGGTGATCGCGGAGCACCTGTGCCCACTGAGCGCCGCCACCTGGCGTAGCCGTCCGAGTTTCCCATTCAGGGCCTGTGGGTTTATGTCGTCACTCACGACTGAGCCTACAGTGCCACTGGAAAGGCCGCCTCCGTCCTACCTGCCATGGCTCTCCTGCAAGTGCACCAAGCCGAGGCGCTCACAGAATTGCACGAGGGTAGTTCTGACCCGAGATTGATACAGGAACTGTGCTCGGTGACCGATCTCGCCCTCCGAGCGATGATGGTCACGGCGTGGTCTCTCGAGCAGGTGATGTCAACCTTAGAGGTCCATGAGTGCCAGTTTTGTCCCAACTTGGTCGTACCTTGGTCTATACGCAGCACCATAGAGGATTTTGCCCAGCAATCCTCAGTGGTTAAAAGGCAGATGGGGCCATACAACACATCCTGCCCTGGCACGACGCAATGTCTCGCACCCCCGTCTTGTTGTCACCAAGGGTGTCCCCCTGCAGCAGTAACATTGGCTCCAACAGAGCCCGCCCCAGTAGACTGGCCCGGCGTCAAGCCACCCACAGAAAGCAGACGCCACCCATCTCATGGCCAGTCGTCAAGAACCCAAGAAGGCTTCAAAGCATTCCTCGAGATGGGCAGTCCAGGAAGTAGGAGATCCACTGCATAGGGGCAGGTAAGAGCACCACTCCTTCCTGTCCAAGATGCTGATGCAGAAATGCATCTTAGTGAGCATCCGGCATCAAGGTTGGTTCACGGTGGTAGACCTGAAGGACGCATACCTCCATACCAGTACAAGGTCCTCCCCCTCGGTTTGTCCCTGTTACCTCGCGCCTTCACGAAGGCGCAGAGGCAGCCCTTGCCTCGTTAAGGAAAGTGGGCGTCCGCATTCTCAACTAAGGAAGGACCTTCTTTCTCAGGGACGGGGAACCAGCTGGCCCCTGCGACCGGACCTCCAACTTGAATGTGTGTAGCCACTACATCGGCACATCGTGATGCAGTAGAAGGTAAGTATTTGGGGAAGCATGAATTGATCCTCGGGTTTCTGAGAGTGCCAGTCTGCGTAACTCGGTTCAGCTCTTGTGGCGTTTTCCATTGGGACCCCTTGTGTCAACTCATCTACACAATGTCGAGTGAGTGACAGATAGGGAATGTCATGGTTACTTATGTAACCTACGTTCCCTGATGGAGGGTACGAGACGTTGTGTCCCTCTTGCCACAACACTGAACCAACCGCTGAAATGGCCGGGTCTTTGGCTCGGCTCCTCAGTGTGAAACCTGAGTGTGATTGCAAGCAGCGCTCCTTTTATTCCTGTATGTCCGGGGGAGTGGCATGCAAATTCCACACACCAATTCTCATTGGCCTTTTCTCAAATATCAGAGATGTCTGGGCTCCATAGGGTGACCCCTTTTGTCAACTCATCAACGCAACATCTCGTTCCCTCCATCAGGGAATGGAGGTTACATCAGTAACCATGACATTGTCCAGTCTGGGTCTGTTGACATTAATGGCAATAGTCATCAGTCTGGTACCACTTCAATAGATATTTAATGAACTGATCATTTAGATAATCTAATTTAAATAGATGAGACTATACATGTGACATCACAGTTTCTTGAAAATTACCAAATTGGAGGATTATTGAACTTTTTCCACTTTTGTCCACTGGCCAAAAAAAAAAAAAAAAAAAAAAAAATATATATATATATATATATATATATATATATATATATATATATATATATATGTGTGTGTGTGTGTGTGTGTGTGTGTGTGTATGTGTGTGTGTGTGTGTGTGTGTGTGTGTGTGTGTGTGTTTTAAATGTTGCTCTTCCTTCTTTCTATGGCAATTTGTGAAGCTGTTTAATTTGTATGTGATTTATTAAGCTTTAAAAATAGGTCTGCTTTATGGTGTCGGCCTGTACGCTCTGATAAAGTTTATGAAACAAATTACTCAACAATCATCTCAATAAATTCTTTTTTTATCATGTTCCTCTTTTGTGCATATGCTGTTTGGCACTTGTGTAGGTGTAAATTAAATGTGATTCTACTTTATTACATTTGGGTGTCAAAATTCCCTAAAGCTCCATGCAAACGCCACACCTCCAGGAGTCCAATCCGTAATGACACAGCTGACATACTCCTCCAAATAAAAGACAGGAAACTGAATTGTCATTCTTTCATGGCTGTGTGAGCTTATACAAACTAATTTAATTGAGTGAATACGACACAGTTTGCGCCCGGTTGGAGAGAATCTGTGGCTCTATATTAATACTTTCACGCTGTGAATGTGCGACACTGATTGAAGTGTTGTGAAATGCAGGTAAGGTCTTGTGAGACAGGACAAACGTTTTATTATTTTGTCTCTTTAAATAAGGGTAAGTTTGGGGTAAGGGGGGTAAGTTTGGTTTGGAATGGAGGCTGCAGTCAGACATTTAACAGCCCATGCAAGTGTTTGCATATGGCTTCAACAATCCATGTTGATAGACACTTGTCAGTACAACGATTGATTATTGGTGTTTGGCAAGAACAAACTCTGCAATGGCTCAAGCGCTCTTCTGGTAATATGTTTTGCCAGTCCTCAAAGAAAAAGATGATGCCAATTGAGACATTTTACTTTGTAAAAGTACAATAGTATAAAAGTATGTCCTTCAGATCTCATCCATTTGTTTTACATTTTGTTCTTAAGAAATCACTTTTAAGTTTAAAACAATGACCCAACAGCATGTTGCATGAAGTCTTCTGAAGGCATACAGAACACTACACCTCAAAAGTTTGAAAACAGTAAGATATTTTTGGTCTTGAAAGATATTGATTCTTTTCTTCACCTTGGATTCATTAAATTAATTTAAAAAAAATGCTACCTTAAACATTAGATAAAAATGTAAATCTTAAAATTACTTTTTTGAGCATGCTAACACAAGGTACATTGTAAGGCACTTACAATTGAAGTGAATGGGGCCAATTCATAAACATTAAAATACTCACTGTTTAAAAAGTACAGCCACAAGACATAAACAATATGCATGGTAAAATGATTTTAGTGTGATCAATTCGCTTACTAACTGTGTTATCTGTGTTAAGTTGCCATGACGAGGTAACACCCTAAACCTGAAAATTAATTTAAAGACGGTTATTAAAACAAATGTACAGTTCAAATAATACACACATTTTAACAGAAGAATTAATGTAAGTGATTTTATAAAGTTAAAAGCTTCACAAAAAACCCTCCTAAAATTGGCCCCATTCACTTCCATTGTAAGTGCCTCTTTGAAACCTTAATTTTTTTCTTTATTTAAAAGTAAACAAGTTGAAAAGTATGAAAAAATTGAAATGAGGTTTTGTGGTAATTAGTGTCATGCCACAAATATTATCGATTGATCTTAACTTGTTTTGAACCCTGAATATTCTGATTGTAAACATCTAGCTTATCCAATGGTGTGAAATTGGGGCGGAATTACCTGTTTGTCAGACCAATAGAAGACTCTGTCATTTAAATCTGCAGAAAACTGCATTAGCACTAACCTGCAGCACTTAGCATTCCACCCATGTGCTAGCAAAGCCATTCATTACTCGTAGCTAAGCTCTCTCTCACTCCTACACAGACCAATACCAATTTACTCAAGCATACATACACTCCTCTAGCATATGTAACAAGGTACCCAGGAAGCTCATTGCATTTCACAATCTGCTCTCAAGTTGTCTGCTAGTTCAATCATTTATCTAATCAGAGAAAGTCTGATCCATTTATTCCCCCATCATACGGCGCTGCCGGTCCCCATGGAAGGCATGAGGCGATAGTATAGTGACACAGAGAGAACCAAAGATCTCACTGGGGGGATCAGTTGCGCTAACTGAGTCTTAGCTCCCACCGCCTGCGGTAGTCTGGAGGTGAGACACCTAATCTAATCCAGTCGACTTCAGTTTTTCCACCTGAGGCAGAAGAATGGTTGGTATTACAGTGGCTTTATCTATCATTGCTTTTTAACGGTAGTAAACTAGATAGCTTTCACTGTATTTTGGGGGATTACAGTAGTTCGTTAGGTCTGAATTTCGCCAAGAGCAGTAAGGGAAGCCTCAAAAGTCAAATTCAAGAAAGACTGCTGTTCTCAAAGTTCTCACTCCTTATATGAATACTACTATGTGCTTGAGTGTGGCAGGAAGGAATCATTCATCCAAAAAATCCAAAAAGGGTCCAAAAAAATAAACATAGCTCTCATAGAGAAAAATAATCCACCCAACGAACAATGTTATAAAGATTAATACCAAACATGAACCTAACCTCTTACCCAAACCATAAAAACCTATGGTTTACCATGATTATAATGGAAAAAATAACTAGTGTACCACAAAAGAAAGCATAACCAGGAACAAAATTTGTTCACTGATGTACATTTTTTATAAATAAAGTGTTGGATGGGAGGCTAGCTAAAATTTAATGCATAAATTGTATTTGTTGATTTGTCTCCATGTGCATAAATGTCATAACTTTTGCACAAACCAAATCATACTATATTTTACAATTTAACCATCTTGTATAAATTATTTTGAGTTGTCAAGAAACTGTGTTGAAAATAATTTATAATAGAACCATAAATGTTGTGTAATAAAGAAATCAAATCAAATGAGATTGAAATTACAATGAGGGTGATTAAATTAAGACAGAATTACAATTTTTGTATGAAGTATTTCTCTACACTATATAAATGCAGGGAATGAAATAAACAATTAAGACAAATGGATGCACTTTGTTATCATGTGTTTGGTAGGTAAGTATCGGCTTAGCAAAGTAAATATTAGAAGATGCATGGAGCCATTAAAACCCATTCATTTCAAATATGTGTATTATACATTTATACAGAAATGTACTCTCATTACCCAATGTTACCCCCAAAGCCACCTCATTATGTTGATAAACAATCAAAGTCCTGTCTTCAGATATTTCTGATGGATAATTAGGAGGAAAACCATCCATTCTGCCTCTGTAATCAATGGATCATTGTCTCCTTGAAGAACATCAGTACCATCGACAGATCTAATTGAGGTCTTTCTTAAGATGTGGTGCCTGACATGTGGATATTCAGATGTAGATCAGTGCTTTAGAATATTCTTGATGGACTGAAATTCTCAGCTAATTATATCTAAATTCCTGCAACCTCTTGATTTTATTTCATTCCTCTGGTTCAGTCAACTATCAACTCTGAAAGAACTTCTGAGCGCTATAAGAGAGTGATTTCTTCTTCTGCATTCTCTTCTGGCCTGTTCTTTACTTATTGATTGACTTAAGCTTTTCGAAATGCACCATCGCTGTTAAAGGCTTTCAATCATTTAGCCTGATTAAAGTCTCTACTGCGCTTCCATTTTGGTGTGAATTTCTTACAGTGCTGTGTGAATAAAGCAGATAATAAAATAATATAATAGTTTCCTGTTATATGCAGTATCTTTGAACACTGTAACTTTTAAAAATGAAAAAACTTGTGTTGTAATTTAAGGAAGACATAAAGATAATAGCACAGAATTCATGTTGTTATTGAAGCTATTTTTAGGTAAAGAATATTACAAAAGACTTAACATAATGGAAAGTGATTTTGAGGAATTTTAACAATAAAAAATGTGAAGTCACGTGACGCCATGCTAGGAGTGGACGTGTGAATGATGAGCTCTGCACTCTTTGCTAGTTATTACTATTTGTTGTCATAAACTGGTGAGATTCAATACACCCTGATTCTTAACTGTTCAAGGACTCTTACATGCTCAAACTGACGCCCCTGAGAAACAGGCCGAAAGCCCTGGACTTGGAGGATCTTGCTGTGATACATTGATCGATCACTTCCATGGAGACAAAGTTGATTACAAGATTGTTGGAGGTAGAGAAACGTATTGATTATCTGGAGTCATCAGAGAGGGTATAAGCTGCTAATCCGCCAGTGACCAAGATAGATTTGGAATGCATTTGGGAAAGATTTGGAAAATTGTAATCAACGAAACAATGTCAGAATTGTTGGAATTCCTGAGCATGAGGAAGGCCGAGATATGATGAAATTCCTAGACGAGCTCTTCCTGGGTCTGCTTGACGTAACAGGCCATAAGCTGGAAATCGAGCGAGCTCACAGAGTCCCGGCTTGCAGATCTGCAGATGGAGAAAAGCTCCGATTAATTCTGGCCAAATTTCTGAGATCATCCAATAAAGATCTTGTGTTACATGGGTTAGGAGTAAAGAAAGGCTTTCTTGGAAGAACCACAACATTTTCTTGTTCCCAAACTTTGCGAATTCGACAAGAGAGAAACGTGATCGATTCAAGGAATGCAAGAATTTCTTACATCAAGGGCTTTTGCACTGAAGTTTCCGGCCAAACTGAGAATAGATACTAAGGATGGCCGTAGAGAACTGACATGCCCACAGCAAGCATTGGCCTAAATAAAGACATTGGAAAGAGTAAGGTATTTGGTGATTTTTCATGTTGCCGCCTATGACCTGTCTCACTGAACATACACTTGACTATTCGAGGAAGCTGGGCGCCTTATTTTTTTATTTTTTTTGCTGGTTCTGCCTAGTGGCTGGAGCTTGATTTGTAGAGGCACACAACTTTGAGACAATGAAGTGGATGAATCTACATGTTTTTTGTTTGTTTATTTAGCTTATTGACACAAAATAAATGTTTTCTTACGTGTCAAAATGTCAGATGTTAAAATGAATGGATTGTCTCTCTCCACGTGGAATGAGAATGGGTTGGGGCACCCCATAAAAAGAAGGAAGATTATTTATTTTCTTAAAAGTAGAAAATATGATATAGTGTTTCTTCAAGAAATGCATCATTCCCCACAGGAAGCTGTAGAATTTTTGCGAAGATATGGGGTGGGCATGTTTTATGTAGTGCTGGCTCAAGTAAGAGCAGGAGAGTCATTACATTGATAAATAAACATCATACAACTGAAATGTCTCAAACAGGGTAAAGATAAATTAGGAAGAGTCATTATAGTTTTAGCAGAAATTCAGGGGCAAAGGTTGATTTTGGCTAATATTTACACAACTAACACTGATGATCAGGGCATTTTTTATTGATCTTGAAGGGATGTTGCAAGCCGCTGGCACCCCTCATATAATATTGGGAGGAGATGTCAATCTTTTGTTGGACTAAGTCCTTGATCATAATGAGCAAAAGTTTGTATGTCCCCTAGAGCAACAGTGACATTTCAAAGGATGTGTAAAAATCTTAGTCTTGCAGATATTTGGAGACTTTTGAACCCGTCTGGTAGGGACGATATATTTTTTTATCAGTACATAAGATTAGATCTAGAATAGATTTTTATATATATATATATATATATATATATATATATATATATATCTAAGTCCCTCATTTAATCTGTTGTTGATTGCTCAGTTGGAAATATCTTAGTCTCAGATTATGCCCTAGTGAGTTTAGAGGTGCTGCCATATACAGAGAAAAAGAAATCATATAGTTTTAACCCTCTGGGGTCTGAGGGTATTTTGGGCCCTGGAGAAGTTTTGACATGCCTTGACATTTGTGCTTTTTTCAGTTGCTTAAAAACATATTAATGGCTAAAGTCTGATAACACTGTATTCAGCACAAACTGGGCTACAATAATATGTGAGCAACATGTATGTACAGGTTTGTATTTTTGAGAAAATAAAGTTTATGCATGGTTTTTGAGAAGACTAAAATTTTAAGTCACTGAAATAAGGCCATATAACACATATTAAACATTTGTCCACAAGACTTTTGAGTGCTGGATCTTTTAGCCTAGAGTTTTTGCTACAAAATGATGTGAAAACCATCCTGATCACTCATTCATACAAAACAATATAGTAATTTAACTTTTGTAAGACAATTTTAGTGTTGAAAGGTAATATGCAAGGAGGCATGAACGATCATGAATATGGATTGTAATTCACACCTGAGAGACAATGACCCCACCCCTGGGCCTATCAATGAGGAATGTGACAGAAAGAAAATGAATATGAGGAGACTTAATGATCAAAATCAAGTTTTAAATTAAAAGAAGTAATCTGACTATATATTTTCTTTACATAAAGACTTTACTTAATTTTAGACCTACACTACCGTTAAAAGAAGTATCTTCTGCTCACCAAGACTGGATTTATTTGATCCAAAATACAGAAACAATATTGATATTCTGAACTCTTTTTACAATTTAAAAGAACAGTTTTCTATTTAAATATATTGTAAAACGCAATTTGTGATCAAAGCATAATTTTCAGCATCATTACTGCAGTCTTCATTGTCACATGATCCTCCAGAAATCATTATAAGATGGGGATTTTCTAATATGGGCATATTTAAAGTGCATTTTACTCATTTAACCTGAGCACATATTTGCAAGCACAAGCTTTGTTGATGTTAATGAGGCATTATAAACCCTAGATAAAATGTAATCTAAACATTCATATTATTTTTATATCATATTACATATCATATTTATATCATATGGCTTACAATTGAAATACCTGCTTTAGACGAAACAGCATTTAAATGTAACTAAAACTTGCTTACTAGGAGTCATATTTCAAATGTCAAAACTCTGAATCCTGGCTGGCAAGTCTGGAAACGGTTCCACTAGTAAAATATGTACATTTTTATATAAAATATCATGTCAACTAATGAAAACTAAATTATTTAATTGAAATTGTATCCTCGGCTGGATCAAGTCTCTCTTCAAAATACAAACGTTCATTGGAGTCCCGCTCTTCTTCTGAGGAAAATGTTAACTCTTCCTTACTATTCAGGAGTTTCCTCGCCTGTGTATCATTACAAATGCGCAGTAAATTGAAAGAGTTGTTTACATCAAACCTCGATCGCCTCAGCACATTAGAGTATAAATGGCGCACTCTGCTGGTGGGTGTGATCACATTACCTATAATGAGCTAAGCCAATAAAAACTGTACATCGCTTTGTTTCATACAGATTACATTGCAGGAGAATATTTGTTTTAAATTTGAATTGTTTTATTTAAAAGTAAAAATGTTTTTTTTATTTTCTTTATTTTACAAAAGCACAAGGTTTTGTTGTTATTGTGAGTGTACACACACAAAAAAAGACCCTTTATAGTCTCTAATGATGTCTTACACTTATCTGTATGTCCAAAATGATGGAGTATTTTAAGTTGTTTCCGCGGTAATGACGAAAATATCCAGCAGGATGCGCCGATGCGTCCATCGACCCCAGACGGTTTTAATTAGTCTAATTCCAAAGCTTTGGCTCTGACAGCATACTGCCCAGTAACATCTTTTCAGCCGGCGCTTTTCAGTGGCCCAAACAGGGCATTAAGTATTTGGGTATTTTATTCCTAGCTAATTTGTGTGATTTAGTTAATTTTGACCCTTTAATAAAAATGTTTCGAGCGATGTTGATAGGTGGGCTTCACTACATTTATCTATGACTGGGAAAGTTAATGTTATAAAAATTAATTGTATTCAAAAAATCAAATACCAGCTACAGTCTCTCCCCATTGAAGTTCCACTCTTTTATTTTAAACAATTTGATAGTATAGCTAAATCCTTTAACTGGAATGGTAAACGTCCTCGGATGCATTTTAATAAGTTACACAGGCCATTTGACAAAGGTGGGTTAGGTCTCTCCAAGATTTTGTTTTACTATTATGCTTTTGATCTCAGACATTTGGTCCCTTCCACCTGAGAGAGCCCCTCCCTGGCTCTTTATTGATCAAGAGGTAATTGCTCCTATCTTGCCATTGCAAGTCTTTCTACCAAGCTGCCTGGAGAAGTAAAGACACATTCCGTTATCTCGCACATGCATTTAGTGTGGGCAAAAGTTTCCCACATGTTCAGTTCGGACATTTACCCAGACATTGACGCAAGTATTTGGTTAAACCCTAAATTGTGCATTAATGAGTCCCCTTTCTGCTGGACAGAATGGATTGAGAAGGGTGTACTTTGCTGGGTGACCTGTATGAAAATGGAGCTTGAGATCTTTTGAAAATATTATATAGCAGTTTAGGATTCCCAGATCTCAATATATCAGGTAATTACAGCTGTGCCATCTACTTTATACAACCTTTGGGTGTAGTATGCACCCCCCTAGAGAGACAGAAACTATTGAGATTGCTTACTGCTTACTGCTTTTAGAAAGGATCCCGAGACTTCAGCATACTATTCCTGGCTAATTCAGAGTCTGGGGGATGGATTTTAACATCTCTTAAGAAGTTATGGGAGAGAGGCTTGAATTTAGTTACTGGAGAATGAGGAATGGGGTAGGATTTGTAAAAAAAAAGCTTGGATTTAAAGACACACCTACTTGCCGATGATGCCAGTTGGAGGATGTGACATAGCTCTTGTTTTTTTTGGTTATGTACCAAGATTCAAGAATTTTTGTTGAGGGTTCAGAGTGATATCTGTGAGGTCTTGAGCAATCAGATTTTGATTTAAGTTGATTCCGTGTATCCATGTGAGGTTTGTGTTAATGTGTGATTGGAATCAATAAAAAATTGTTAATCTCTTTACAAATATTACAAATCATCTGGAATATTTCTTAGATTAATGTTTCCAGTTAAGCTCAATTGACAGCATTATAGCAAAATGTTGATTACCACGAAAATTGTCGAAAAATTATTTAGAAAAAAAAACTGTAATCCCAATATTGGATATAACACAGATAAAGTTAGTAAATGAGCGATTTTATCACATTATAGTTAATGTTCACGTGTTTATTTTTTTATGGCATTGTTAAATAAATGAGGGACGAAAGTCAACATCATGCCACATATTTTACTGAACTGGACAAAGTCCAAAAATGGCAAAAGTAGTCTAATTATTTAAAACTGACCCTCATGTTTACTTCATTGTGATATAAGAAAACCAAGTAATATAAAAAAGCAGAAATTATGACCAAATTAAGTGCATTAAATGCAATAACATTTGCTCTAATAATAATTAATAAATTTACTTGTTTTTCAGTTTTTTTATTAATTATTGTAGCACAAATTCCACATAATTATAATACAAATATTATTCTTGTATTGTGGAAACCCTTTCAGCTTTCTTTTTCAAAACATATGCTCTGATAATGAATTCATTCATTTACATGTTTTTTTTGTTTTTTAAATGTATTAATGTGGCACTAATTCCTCATAATTCTAAGAAAACTCTTGTATCACACCCTTTCAGCTTTCATTTTCAAATGATCAGTTCAAATGACACTCATGCAGTTATATACAGGTACTGTATATAGCATATGCAGTACATATTTTGAAGTAAAACCATAATGGCCACATAATATTGCACTCCACAATGTCAACTGAATTAATTAATAACTTTTCTAAGCCATTTTTTTGACTATTTCTAACCAGCTGGTAAGAAGGTGATGTTTTTTGGATGTACTTGCTTTGATATTTTGTTAATGACCTTTATAGAGTCTGAATACATTTGGGGCCATATACAGTATGTAAGTGTCCCGATATCTGCGCACATCCGAAACCCAATCAGGCTAATCAGCTGAGGAGAGGGATAAAGACGATCCGGATGCAGCAGTTCGGGAGAGAGAGAGCCACACGCAGCTACCATGCGTGTGTTTATGTTTGTGTCTTTTTGTTTAAGTTTTCATTAAATATTTATTTGATGGTTTGTCTGGTTCCCGCCTCCTCCTTTCCAGTTTTAATCCCCTCATTACAGATATATATATACACATTTATACCGATCAGCAACAACATTAAATCCACTTGCCTAATATTGTGTAGGTCCCTATCGTGCCACCAAAACTGTGCCAACCCACATCTCAGAATAGCATTTTGAGATGCTATTCTTCTCACTACAGTTGTACAGAGTGGTTATCTGAGTTACTGTAGACTTTGTCAGTTCGAACCAGTCTGCCATTCTCTGTTGATCTCTCTCATCACCAAGGTGTTTCCATCTGCAGAATTGCCACTCACTAGACGTTTTTTTTGTTTTTGGCACCATTCTGAGTAAATTCTAGAGACTTTTGTGGATAAAAATACCACTAGATCAGCAGTTACAGAAATACTAAAACCAGCATCTGGCACCAACAATCATCAATCTCATCAGCCAATCTTGTGGCAGCAGTGCATAAAATCACACAGATACGGGTCAGGAGCTTCAGTTAATGTTCACTTCAAACATCAGAATGGGGAAAAAATGTGATTTGGACTGTGGCCTGATTGTTGGTGCCAGATGGGCTGGTTTGAGTATTTCTGTAACTGCTGATCTCCTGGGATTTTCACACACAACAGTCTCTAGAATTTTATCAGAATGGTGCCAAAAACCAAAAACATCCAGTGAGAGGCAGTTCAGTGAAAGGAAATGCCTTGTTGATGAGAGAGGTCAACAGAGAAGGACCAGACAGGTTTGAACTGACAAAGTCTATGATTACTCAGATAATCACTCTGTGAAATTGTGGTGAGAAGAATATCGTCACGTAATGCTATTCTGAGATGCGGGTTGGCGCTGTTCTGGCAGCACAACGGGGACCTACAAAATATTAGGCAGGTGGTTCTAATGTTGTGGCTGATCGGTGTGTATATATATATATATATTCTCTACACACACACACACACACACACACACATGGAATTTCCAAAGGTTTTGTCATTTTTAAAACATCTTCCTCTGGATATGAGTTCTGGCTGTGTAATCAGTGGTACAGAGCTTGACCTTGCCAAGATGATAATATAATACTGAGGAAGGGCAGCTGTCTTAAATCATCCATCACTTGTCATATAAATCTTGATAAAGCTCCATCTTCATAGTTTGATTGTGAGTTATCTGAAGAAATTAAAATGAACCATGACTTCAGTTTATGTACAGGCACTATATCAATAAAATTTTGCAATTTAGAATGAAATGCTGATTTTGTAACACATTGTAAAAGGCTAAAATGTATCTATTGCTTATAACAATTAATCTTAAAATTAGCATTTGCTGATTCTCTAATATTTTGAATTTGGACTGCAGTACCCATTTTAAATGCTTGATGTCAATGTTATATTTTGCTCCTTTAATGTATTAATAAATAATTAGTTTGTAGTTAATTGGTCATTTATTTATTATTGTTCCTACATTATTACATACAAATAGTATGTTTCTTATTTATATTCACTGAAGAAAACATTTCCCCGTCTGTCGCTCACTTCGACGTTGTGTCGAAGAAGCGACACTAGGGGTCTCTCTTGATTGCCGAAAATGCCTCTGGTTTATGAAAAAAGGCCAATGAGAAGTTGGCAGACAGTATTTGCATACCCCGCCCCAGACATACGGGTATAAAAGCGGGGAAATACGTCGAGTTCATTCGAAAATTTTCTTCGGAGCCGATGGTCATGTATGCAGCCAGCTGCGAGTCACACACCAGTTCCTGCCCTGTTCCTCTGACACTCTGCTTGCTGTTGGATCTACGGCGCACTTCAGCGGCTTACTCCTTCTCTGCACGGCAGTGCAGCTTGCTCGTGTTGAATTTGAAGATATCCTGCACCGTGCAATCTGTGGACTAAAAAGTCTGTGGTTTTGTAAGTACTATTAGCCTTTATAGTCTGCAAGATATAACATTATTAAAGTTTGTGAATGTGGAGAAAAGATTTGGAGCTGTAGGAAAACAGAAATTCTCATGCATGTTTACAAAGGCTTGTTTCCAACTACTGACACAATGATGCACTAATTACAGCAGGACTGCTTAGTTTGCAACTTTTTTTACCTTTTGTTTCTCTTTTTGCTATTTGGTTATACTTTCTATGAAGACCACATATGTATATGTATATGTGTATGTATATGTGTAGGCCTATAAGTATTATGAGCACATTCATAGTGAATGCTACTACATTTAATGCATTATGACTAAACTCATAAACACACACAATGCTTTCTGACTCTCTTTATCAACAGTCATAAAGTATTATAGATGTGACTGATAATGAATTATGAGGTCAAGTGTCTTGTGGATGCTCTTGATTAGTTATTAGAAGTTGACTGATGGGGCTTCTAATAGTAGTAGTAGTAATAATAATAATACCCTGCAGTTAATAACTAGTCAAGAGCATCTATGAATAACATAACATAATGCACTATACAGGGTGAAAGTGTTACCAAATAGGATTTAATTTTGGTAAGAAAATAGCACATTTATTTGTTGGAAGTAAATATGTAATAATGCATCAGCATATCGTTGCCTACGGTAGCTAAATGTTTCTTGGTGTAAATTGTGAAAATTGTTAAAATATACTTTTGGAAAACTCATGATTACAACATTGTATATAACAACATAATTACTCCTGTACAAACTGGCAGTTCATTTAAAGCTAGCTCTGCTAATTTTTTAACATGTCTTCACAGACCGACACATCACTTATCAGAGAAATAGAGGACGCCTACCTTGCATGCTATATATCAGTGTATGGGGACAGGATTGCTACAAACAAAAACGAGAAGAAGACAACAGCTCAAAGATGTCCCTTCTTGAAAAACTGTGAAAGAGAATGAGGACATCAACAGCAAGCCATAGTGAGGATTCTGAACAGGAACCTTGGACCGCAAGAAAAGCAAGAGCTGATCCATCTAAAAATGCTTTGAAGACTTCAAGAAAAACAGAGTTGGAGTGAATCCATGAGGGAAAACAAGTGAGAAAGCGTTCAGGTGGGGGCACCAGGGTACTTGACGTAACCAAGGATTCATCCAAAAAAGACCTTATGTCTCATGCAAAAGAACTGTTTTTTCCACATGGTGAATCAAAAAATGGAAAATGGGAAGACTTCATGCACAGTGTTTATGACATTAAGGAAACAGAACTTGACGAGACCACTACTGTTGGTGAGTTGTACACAATGTCAAAATTTGGGATTTTGCGTTTTTACCTACGCACAAAATGTTGCAAAGTAGAATCTGACACAGAGGAGGACAACAAGATGGACAGACATGGTGACACTAAAGGAGCGCAGCAGAGACGGACTGATTATTCTGGTCAGCACCAGGAGAAACTAGTGTTAAATGAATCAGAGACCAATCCATTGAGTACAGCTGAAGACTGTGATCATGGGAGCTCCAGTGCCCATTCAGCTGTTGTGGACCTAATTGATCTTACCTCCCTGTCTCATGATTTAGAGGTCTTCATAGGTAGCATGGTAGCTGTATCCTCTGAAAGCCACCTGGATGACACTCTTCCAGTGTTCCTTTCCACAGAAGAAGTCACCAGTGTTGCCCTTACTGCATCTACTACGTTTTAGGAGATTGTGTTGACCATGCTGTCCATTTAAGTGGTAATGAACATTATGACCCACTTTCAGAGATCCACCAGGATGACACTGACAGAGGAAGTCATCAGTGTTGCCCCTTCACATCCACTCCTGTCTCAGAGGGCCATGTTGAACATACTGAACATTCAAGTTTTGATGCAGGCTACGAGCTAGTAACCGTGAGTATCAAACTCTACAGAGTTAATCTGGTAGAGGAAATTATTTGTCAGTTCAAAGATGAGTTGATTCTTAACTACCCATTAAAGTATAGCTTTATTAATGAAAAGGGCACAGATGCAGATGGCGTGGCCAGGGATGTCTATGCAGCTTTTTGGACTAAATTTTTGGATTGTGCAGCAGAGGGGGCAGAAATGAGAGTACCATGCCTGTCACCAAAGTGGCAGGAAGAGGAAAGGAAGGCTGTGGGATGAATATTAGCTGAGGGATTTCTGGACCAAGGATACTTTCCATTGTGCCTTACCCCAGCATTTACCACAGCACTGATATTTAGGGAGCATGCTGTGTCTCCTGATTTGCTGTTTGAATCTTTGCTGTTGTACCTGAGTCAGTGTGAGAGAGATCTTATAGCCACTGCTTTACAGGAAGACATTGACAGTGATGGCCAGGATGAGTTATTGGATCTACTGGATCGGATGGGAGTCAAAATGGTTCCATCACAAGATAAGCTTAAAGCGGTCCTCCTTCATGTAGCACATAAACAAATTCAGCAACCAAAGTATGCTCTTGACAACATGTCCGCAGTTGCAGGACAACTCCTGAGGACCAGCATAACCACAACAGCAAAAATACAGGTCATGTATGAAGACAAAAAAACAACTTGCAGGAAAGTCCTGAAGATGACTGAAGCAAGTCCAGTTACTCCAGCTGAGAAACAAGCCTTCAGATTTCTACAGCAGTACATATGACAATTGGATGAGCCGGGTCTCAAACGGATGCTGAGATTTGTAACAGGCTCAGATATCATCTGTGTTAGAAAGATTGAAGTCATATTTACAGCTTTGGAGGGACTGGCACGTCGACCAGTTGCTCACACCTGTGGATCAGTTTTGGAGCTACCCTGTACATACAACTCCTACCCAGAGCTACGTGTAGAGATGGACGATGTACTGACCAGTAACTACTACACTATGGATATCGTGTAGTAAAAGAATACACATACTGTACTCACCAGGCAGGGTCCATGTGGCCAATCTGAATGTAATAAACTCTTTAACGTTTTAAACTTCAGGCAGAAGTAGACTTGAAGAAATGTTCCCTTTACAAAAAGCTTCACTATGATGCTGCGCTTTGCTAAGCGCTTTGGGAACAATCCTAGTTGTGAACGAGCTGTGAATATGTGTGTAACATGTCAATGAACATTGACCAGAATTTATAGCCTCGGCTGATGTAGTCATTAGATGCACCTGTGGCCAGGCTATAAATGGATGCGTCACCAGGTGTCGTCAGATCCTCTTTTTTCAGAGCGATTCTGTGTGTGTGTTTTACAAACCTGTCAGAACTTTCTCCCATCTCAGAGAACCTGGCAGCGTGGAAGCTTCTGCCAGGTATTTCTATGTGGGTTCTAGAAACTGTAGAAAGAGGCTACAGAATTCAATTTGCTTGCCGTCCTCCCCGTTTCAACGGTGTGGTTCCCACTATGTCTGGGACCATAGAACATGTTCCCCTTCCAGAGAAAGAGTCAGGCTATTACAGCGGATACTTCCTGGTTCCCAAGAAGGGTGGGGGGGTTGCGTCCGATTCTAAATCCTCGAGGCTTGAACCGCTCGGTCAGGGTGTTCAAGTCATAGATGCTGACTATCAAGACGATCGTGTCACAAGCCCAACATCACGTTTGGCTGGTCACCATCGATCTCATGGACGCATATCTTCATATAGAGCCACAGCACAGGAAGTTCCTGAGGTTCGCTTTCGGGGGCGAAGCCTTCCAGAATCGGGTTCTTCCATTTGGCCTAGCCCTATTAACCCACACATTCAGGAAATGCATGGATGCAGCACTGGCTCCTCTGCGACTCCAGGGCATCAGCATTCTGAATTATATAGATGACTGGCTGATCCTAGCGCAGTTCCAAGAACAGGCAGTTCAGCACAGGGGTATCATCTTGACTCATCTGGGGGTTATATGGAATTTGGTCACAATGCAGGCACAATCGTCTCCCGCACGAATCGTTTCCATTCAGAACACCCTGAGCAAGGTCAGGCTAGGTCAAGGTTGAACTGCTCGTCAGTATCACTGAATACTAGGTCTCATAGCATTGGTGTCCGCGGTGATCCCTTCGGACCTTCTGCACACTAGAAGCCAGGGGGTTTTATCCGAGGGCCGGTCCCCTAAGGCAAATAAGGGTTACGCGCCACGTGCTTCGTTCCCTTTCTATGTGGTTCAGACCCCGGTTCTTACCTTGGGTCCCACTCTAGGTACGTCTTGTCGTCGCAGGCTGCTAACGACAGACGCCTCCCTGACGGACTGGGTAGCAGCCTTAAGTGGTTGTCTGGCTTAAAGGGATAGGAGGGTCATCAGTTCGGTTGTCACAGTAAATGTCTCGAGCTGTTTAGTATTTAGTATTTCTGGCCCTGAAATACTTCCTCCTGAGGCTGCCATGTCTTGGTGTGGGTGGGCAATACAGCGGTAGCCTCTTACGTAATCCATCAGGGGGATCCACATTCACGTCAGCTGAATTTCTGGCACGTTGGATCCTCCTTGGGATCAGGCCAGCTCCTGTCACTCAGGACAGTTTCGTCCCTGGATGCCCGTGTGTGTGGGAGCAGATTTACTCTGAGGCAGTGAGATTTCAAAGGGCAGAAGAGGACCTCTTTGCCTCTATAATAGCGCAATGTCTCCTCTACTTCTCCCTAAGTCACCCAGCCCCCTTGGGTCTGGACTTAAAGGCACATACATGACCCTGAATGCATCTGTATGTGTTTTTGTCCCCCGGTTTTTCTGCTCCCGGGAGTCTTGGCAAGGTTCGCCAGCAAGGGTCTTGCCTCCTTCTAATGGTGCTGTGCTGGCCGAACAGGATATGTTTCTCGAATACCTCTCCTCGATGGCTTGCCTTGGCCGATTCCAAACAGGGAGGACCTTCTCATCACTGGCCCGAATTGTGAAACCTTTCATGTTTGGCCCCTAAGGGTACCAACTGAGGTTCACAGGGTTTTCTCTTGAGGTTATCGAGACCATTTCAAGTGCTAGGGCTCCCTCCACTTGGAACTGATCTGGGTAGATTTTACAGGGCAGAAGAGGACCTCTTCGCCTCTGTTGATAGCGCAATGTCTCCTCTACTTCTCCCCGAGTTGCCTCCACTGCGGTTTGCCACGCCTTGGTGGGCAGGGTGCCCCCTAAGAGGCATCCTTGCTAGGACCTCTTCATAGGGTAAGACCCCCCTTTTTAGACCTCTAGAGTCAGCATTTGGTAGACTTCTGACTCTCAAGATGTTTTTTCTTATGGCAATTACATCTCTAAAGAGACTTGGGTACCTACAGGCTCTGTCTCTTTTGCCGGCCTGTTTAGAGTTTGCCCCAGCTATGACCAAAAGCATTCTTTGCACCCTCACCCTAACTACCTGCCCAAGGTACCTTCCGTGACCCTTGGCTGGTTATTTTGCTCCCTGCCGTTTGTAACGCCGGAGCAGCTAAGACTTCTCAGACTTTGTCCAGTCTGTACCCTTCAGACTTATGTCCACCACTTTTGCTAGTGGCGTAGAGTCAGGGCAGCAATTCTTCACTTGGAAGCCATGACCGGGGGGCGGTCACCTCCTGGAAGACTATGTCACTTTCGGTGAGAGACATTATTGCCCGGGCCTACAAGGCGCGTGGTCAAGCTTCACCAGTAGGTTTTAGGGCGCATTCTACCAGAGGGCTCTCCTCCTTTAAAGCCTTGGCTAGAGGTCTCCCTCTGCAGCAAGTTTGTGATGCGGCAGGTTGGTCCTCTCCGCACACATTCATCTGGTTTTATGGTCATGTTACTAGATGTTCATGCTACCCCGGGCTCTTGTGCCCTTGGGTCGACATCTACGCTCATGTCTAAGCAAGTTTGTGGTCCACTTCGCATACATTCTCAGATCTTATGGCTTAAATCTTTCATGCCTGAACAAGTTTGTGACGCGGCAGGCTGGTCCTCTCCGCACACATACTTCAGGCTCTATAGTTTGGATGTTCATTCTATTCGGTGCTCTTACGCCCCTGAGTCGACATCTACGCTCATGTCTAAGCAAGTTTGTGATGTGGCAGGCTGGTCCTCTCCGCACACATTCATCTGGTTTTATGGTCATGTTACTGGATTGTCATGCTACTCCGGGCTCTTACGCCACTGAGTCGACATCTATGCTTATGTCTAAGCAAGTTTGTGATGCGGCAGGCTGGTCTTCTCTGCACACATTCATTAAACTTTTATAGTTTGGATGTTCTTGCCACTCCGGGCCCTTATGCCCATGAGTCGACATCTCGAGCTCATGTCTGGTCAAGTTTGTGATGCGGCAAGCCGGTCCTCTCCGCACACATTCATCAAATTTTATGGGTTAGATGTTTTGCTACTCCGGACTCTTACGTCCTTGAGTCGACATCTCAAGCTCATGTCTGAGGCTTCTCGCGTTCTTGTGAGCACACTTCACAACCGTAGGGGTCCAGACAGCCCCAGTGTGGCGGCGTGGGTATTGCGTTCCCAAAGCGCTTAGCAAAGCGCAGCATCATAGTGAAGCTTTTTGTAAAGGGAACGTCTCGGGTTACATGTGTAACCCTTGTTCCCTGAAAAAAGCGGAACGAGATGCTGCGCTTCTTTGCCGCACTGGGACGTCCCAAGACTGCTCTTCAAATAGAAGTATCTGACGACACAGGACTGCTCTTCAAAAAGAAGTATCTGACAACACCTGGTGACGCATCCATTTATAGCCTGGCCACAGGTGCGTCTAATGACTACATCAGCCGAGGCTATAAATTCCGGTCAATGTTCACTGACATGTTACACACATATTCACAGCTCATTCACAACTAGGATTGTTCCCAAAACACTTAGCAAAGCGCAGCATCTCGTTCCGCTTTTTTCATGGAACAAGGGTTACACATGTAACCCGAGACGTTCTATGTTAGAAATGAGGTAAGGTAAGTTAGTCATGGGTGCTTGACAATTTCATTCAGTATAACAGAAAACAAAACACTGTGTTAGGGTACTGGAGTTAGTTCATCCATTAAAAAGGAGCAGTATACAGTGCACCCAGAAAGTATTCCCAGCACTTCACTTTTTATACATTTTGTTATGTTACACCTTTATTCCATAATGGATTAAAATTAATTATTTGCCTCAGAATTCTACAAACAATACCCCATAATGACAATGTGAAAGAAGTGTGTTTGAAATCTTAGCAAATTTATTAAAATGAAAAATGAAAAAAGCACGTCATTATAGGGTATGTTGAAGGAAATAATTAATTTTAATCCATTTCGGAATAAGGGTGTAACATAACAAAATGTGGAAAAAGTGAGGTGCTGGGAATACTTTCCAGATGCACTGTATGTATTTCCCGTCATGTTAATTCATAATTGTCTACTTGTGTTCTTATCAGTATGTCTGATTTGCCACAGCCTCTCAAACATTGATGTGTTAATGGTCAGTGTTACCCAGAGGTTGGAATTTTGTTGTGCTGGTTTCAAGGTAGCCCCTCACATCGCATCACTTGATCGTTGACAGCAGTAAACAGCAGTGCATTCGGTGCTTAACTTTTAACTCAGAATTATTGTTCAAAAATGGGTGATTTTTCACACAATAATCCCATTTAACTCGCCCACTGCCTGTTCTATTTCACTATATAAGCAAAAAAGTTATATACAGAATTTATCTGTATATAATTTTATACTGTGGTTCTGGATGGGTCCAATATTTTGATGGACTGCCCTAATAAAATGATATGTCATAATGGTATTTTGGCTGTGAAAATGACACTTTCTTTTGGGATTTTTACAAAAACTAGATAGTTGAATCATCACCAACAAATTTTAACACCATACAGCCACTCCACATTACCCAATTGTGATACGTGGGTCAATGACGCGACGCCCATTTTTTTGTGCCTATAAGGTTAAATTAAATTTAAATATGTTACATTTAAAAACAGACAAACAAATTATGTCAATACTTACTTTTTTAGAGGCCATATTTTAAAGAGTTTGGTTTTAATCCATTTTAAGAGAATAATTGTAGGATAATGGCAAAAATGTCAAATGGTGTAAACGGTTACACCATTTGTAACTTACTCCTATTACAAGCCTCTAAATTTTTGGCCAATCTTTTCAAATATAACTAGTTAAATTACTGGTTCAAGAGGTTATATGAATTTAGTTACTATTTAGAACTATTTGTATGTGTTTGTATTTTTTAAAAGTGAGGTAATTTATCCACAACTTTATCAAGATAAAGGCTAGAACAATATAGTGCAAGGCCTTAGTGTTTTTTTTAAAAAAAGATTTAAATACAAATTTGTATATCATTCCATTGCATATAAAATAAAATGAGGCAGTTGAACTGTGACCCCTAATGTGGTACATGAACATCAGTTTTAAAACACCTAAAACATTCAAGGATTAATTAATTTAAGTATAAATATTACTTAAATATTACAAATGCTGTTTAAAGTTGATCAAATTGAATTCAGATAAATGCACCAGAATAAGTTAACTATAAATTTGTTAAAGGGCATGCACAAAACCTAAACAGACTTGCTTCTCCCTCTCTCTTTTACCCATCTATCTACCTCTCTCACAAACACTCTGTTCACACATACACACACTTTGTTAAGATGTTAGTTGTTTAATTTAATCTAATGAGTTTTAACCACTAATACAGTAAATTGTTACCTCAATGAAATATTTGTCATTGAAATGAAATTAAACGGCAAGTTCAATAAACTACTTTGACTGCAGTGCTTGATAGTGTCACAAGGTTTTTGACTGTAGGAGCATCATGTCAGGTGGTGTAGCTGGTTTGTGTCAAATGGGGTAACCAGTATTTTTCTTGAAAATATGATCATGTGCAGGTAAATTAATGTTTGATAAAATGTAATACTCTACTCCACTTTAAAAACACAATTTTAAGACTCTTTACACAATTTTGCCAAGATTATTTAGAAAACAAAAGTTGTTTCCAGCACGTCTACCACTTGATATAACACATTCATAATATAAATTTAGAAGTAATCCTTATAAAATCTATTTTTGGGTGAAATTTTTAAATATGAGTTATATTTGTATGAGTACACTCACAATGTAGTGGATGAAATATTAAATATGTATCATTACTTTATGATTACACCACTTGACATTTTAGGTCCATTTGGTCCTATCTTTGTAAAAAAAAAAAAAAATAATTGGTGCCATTACCGGGGCCAAGCGCAAAGAAGATGACAAGACATGCCAACATGGCTGGAATGGTCAGACCAACTGCAGCAAGTAGCAATTAAAGACATGTAAAGATGAATTTAGGCAAATGGATGAAAAATCATATACATTAACTAAAAATATGATTTAATTGATTATCACTTTTGACAAATAGGTGGTGCAGTTATGAAATGTATGTGGTGTGGTCAGAGTGAGGTGACAATGAGACATATAAAGTTTGGTGTCAATATATCAAGGCAATGCAGAGATAAAGCCTGAATGGTAATTTTGGCAGCATGCGTAGGCTTTGATCTGGCAGTTTACAAAAACAGTTTTGTCTATCGTCACAAAATCCATAAATTGTAGTTGGCATGTTCTGGAGATGATACGATTTGATTTTGGTGAAAACCATAACCCTAACAGTCTAGGAGGAGTTTGAAAAAGTAGGCATTGAATGAAAATCAAGATGGCTGACAGGAAGTTTGGCTGATTATGGGAAAAATGTTATCTTTAAGTCAATGGTAATTTCATGTTTTGTTCTTTTATAGCGCCACCAAGTGGCACAATACCACAATTTCCATATGTGTCCTCTGAGTGAGCTCATACATGTGTATGTCAATTTTGGTGAAAATATCTCAATTTGCTTCGGAGTTATAGACATTTATGTGAAAAAACAGGTCAAAAATAACTGACACGTGATTTTGATTGGATTTTACTACCCCTTACTATCAATATTTTGAGATTTGGGCATTGGTATGTTGCCAGCGACCTGTTTCCAAACATCTGATGGTGGTTTTGTCTCGATCGGACAAGCGGTTTCGAAGATATTCGCAAATGTTTTTTAAGCGCTAAATTACAACGCTGCACAAACCATATGCCGAAACCTGGCAAGTCTGGTATCGTTGGACTCGGCAAGGATTCAGGAATCTAATAATATGACTCCCATGAAAATAAGTCAACCCCAGCCAGAGTTATAAGCATTTAAAAATGTAATTTTACCACTAGGTGGCGCTGTTTCGAAACTTCTCTGGCTCCTTCAGGGCATCCTACTGATGACCCATACCGAGTTTTGTAACAATTCATTCATGCGTTCAAAAAATACAGCATTTTAGCACTTAATTCAAATTGGCCGACAGCCAAAATGGCCGATCTGAGAAAATTGGATATCAGTCGACTCGGCATGATGCCCTGAATGTAACAAGACCACTTTTATAATTTTTGGACAAACCGTTCAGAAGTTATAAACAAAAATAGCTATTTTCTGTATCTCCGGACCAGTAGGTGGCGCTGCGCCGAAACGCAGCATGTAGCCTCAGGTCATGCTTGTGATGACATGTACCAAGCTTGGTCTGAATACAATTAAGCGTTGCGGAGATACAGACTTACGTTTGTTTTTGCAAGCTCTACGTAAAATTTGATTGTGCGTTTTTCGAGAACGGTTTGACGAATCAACTTGATTTCCATAACTTTTTGTTGGCACTGCTTGAAGATGATGTGGTGCAATTTTGGTGAAAATCGGACAAACCGTCTAGGACGAGTTCGCAAAAGTAGGTTTTTTGGACAATTCAAAATGGCGGAAAATTTTTTATGACGGAAAATGACGTCATAGGGTGCAATCGAATCGTCATGAGCTCAGGAATCAGAGGAAAAAAGAATTTTGTTGATAGGCCTTACGGTTCAAAAGTTATTAGCATAATATTTTTGAAATTTTGTACAGGTGGTGGCGCTAGAGGGAATGAGTTAGAGACACCAAAATTGGTCAATTTGATGTTGGGACTGTCCTCTATCAGAATGTCAAACCGTTACAACTTTCCCGCATACGCTTCTATGGGCTGCCATAGACGCCCAGTCGGAAGAAGAAGAAGAAGAAGAAGAAATATAGCTGCAAAGCAGCCATTACCGGGGCCAAGCGCAAAGAAGATGACAAGACATGCCAACATGGCTGGAATGGTCAGACCAACTGCAGCAAGTAGCAATTAAAGACATGTAAAGATGAATTTAGGCAAATGGATGAAAAATCATACATTAACTAAAAATATGATTTAATTGATTATCACTTTTGACAAATAGGTGGTGCAGTTATGAAATGTATGTGGTGTGGTCAGAGTGAGGTGACAATGAGACATATAAAGTTTGGTGTCAATATATCAAGGCAATGCAGAGATAAAGCCTGAATGGTAATTTTGGCAGCATGCGTAAGCTTTGATCTGGCAGTTTACAAAAACAGTTTTGTCTATCGTCACAAAATCCATAAATTGTAGTTGGCATGTTCTGGAGATGATACGATTTGATTTTGGTGAAAACCATAACCCTAACAGTCTAGGAGGAGTTTGAAAAAGTAGGCATTGAATGAAAATCAAGATGGCGGACAGGAAGTTTGGCTGATTATGGGAAAAATGTTATCTATGTTTTTGGCAAAACCCAAAGAATCAATTGAGAACAGTGTGATTACAATAGGTAAATTTATACAAATGTTATTAGCATTTTGGGACATTTAGTTATAACTTTTGACCAAAAGGTGGCGCTGTCTCAAAATATTTTGAGTACCTTCAGGACATGCTGCTGATGGCACATTCTGAGTTTCAAAATGTTACACCAATGCATTCGTTAAGTATAGCATTTTTATCACAATACTGTATTTAAGTCAATGGTAATTTCATGTTTTGTTCTTTTATAGCGCCACCAAGTGGCACAATACCACAATTTCCATATGTGTCCTCTGAGTGAACTCATACATGTGTATGTCAATTTTGGTGAAAATATCTCAATTTGCTTCGGAGTTATAGACATTTATGTGAAAAAACAGGTCAAAAATAACTGACACGTGATTTTGATTGGATTTTACTACCCCTTACTATCAATATTTTGAGATTTGGGCATTGGCATGTTGCCAGCGACCTGTTTCCAAACATCTGATGGTGGTTTCGTCTCGATCGGACAAGCGGTTTCGAAGATATTTGCAAATGTTTTTTAAGCGCTAAATTACAACGCTGCACAAACCATATGCCAAAACCTGGCAAGTCTGGTATCGTTGGACTCGGCAAGGATTCAGGAATCTAATAATATGACTCCCGTGAAAATAAGTCAACCCCAGCCAGAGTTATAAGCATTTAAAAATGTAATTTTAGCACTAGGTGGCGCTGTTTCGAAAGTTCTCTGGCTCCTTCAGGGCATCGTACTGATGACCCATACTGAGTTTTGTAATAATTCATTCATGCGTTCAAAAAATACAGTATTTTAGCACATAATTCAAAATGGCCGACAGCCAAAATGGCCGATCTGAGAAAATTGGATATCAGTTGACTCGGCATGATGCCCTGAATCTAACGAGACCACTTTTATGATTTTTGGACAAACCGTTCAGAAGTTAAAAACAAAAATATCCATTTTTTATATCTCCGGATCAGTAGGTGGCGCTGCGCCGAAACGCAGCATGTAGCCTCAGGTCATATTTGTGATAACATGTACCAAGTTTGGTCTGAATACAATTAAGCGTTGCGGAGATACAGACTTACGTTTGTTTTTGCAAGCTCTACGTAAAATTTGATTGTGCGTTTTTCGAAAACGGTTTGACGAATCAACTTGATTTCCATAACTTTTTGTTGGCACTGCTTGAAGATGATCTGGTGCAATTTTGGTGAAAATCGGACAAACCGTCTAGGACGAGTTCGCAAAAGTAGGTTTTTTGGACAATTCAAAATGGTGGAAAATTTTTTATGACGGAAAATGACGTCATAGGGTGCAATCGAATCGTCATGAGCTCAGGAATCAGAGGAAAAAAGAATTTTGTTGATAGGCCTTACAGTTCAAAAGTTATTAGCATAATATTTTTGAAAATTTGGACAGGTGGTGGCGCTAGAGGGAATGAGTTAGAGACACCAAAATTGGTGTATTTGATGTTGGGACTGTCCTCTATCAGAACGTCAGACCATTACAACTTTCCCGCATACGCTTCTATGGGCTGCCATAGACGCCCAGTCAGAAGAAGAATAACAATAATAACTAGGTGGCGCTGTTTCGAAACTTCTCTGGCTCCTTCAGGGCATCCTACTGATGACCCATACCGAGATTTGTAACAATTCATTCATGCGTTCAAAAAATACAGCATTTTAGCACTTAATTCAAATTGGCCGACAGCCAAAATGGCCGATCTGAGAAAATTGGATATCAGTTGACTCGGCATGATGCCCTGAATGTAACAAGACCACTTTTATGATTTTTGGACAAACCGTTCAGAAGTTATAAACAAAAATAGCTATTTTCTGTATCTCCGGACCAGTAGGTGGCGCTGCGCCGAAACGCAGCATGTAGCCTCAGGTCATGCTTGTGATGACATGTACCAAGTTTGGTCTGAATACAATTAAGCGTTGCGGAGATACAGACTTACGTTTGTTTTTGCAAGCTCTACGTAAAATTTGATTGTGCGTTTTTCGAGAACGATTTGACGAATCAACTTGATTTCCATAACTTTTTGTTGGCACTGCTTGAAGATGATGTGGTGCAATTTTGGTGAAAATCGGACAAACCGTCTAGGACGAGTTCGCAAAAGTAGGTTTTTTGGACAATTCAAAATGGCGGAAAATTTTTTATGACGGAAAATGACGTCATAGGGTGCAATCGAATCGTCATGAGCTCAGGAATCAGAGGAAAAAAGAATTTTGTTGATAGGCCTTACGGTTCAAAAGTTATTAGCATAATATTTTTGAAACTTTGGACAGGTGGTGGCGCTAGAGGGAATGAGTTAGAGACACCAAAATTGGTCAATTTGATGTTGGGACTGTCCTCTATCAGAATGTCAAACCGTTACAACTTTCCCGCATACGCTTCTATGGGCTGCCATAGACGCCCAGTCGGAAGAAGAAGAATAATAATAAGAACCGGAACAGACACAATAGGTGCCTCCGCACCTTCGGTGCTTGGCCCCTAATAATAAGAACCGGAACAGATACAATAGGTGCCTCCGCACCTTCGGTGCTTGGCCCCTAATAAGAACCGGAACAGACACAATAGGTGCCTCCGCACCTTCGGTGCTTGGCCCCTAATAAGAACCGGAACAGACACAATAGGTGCCTCCGCACCTTCGGTGCTTGGCCCCTAATAAAATGTACAATAACACAAAATATAAATTTTAACGAAACTCAAGGATGTCTTTAAAAAAGCTTTTTCAAAGTTTTTCAGTTTTCCTCATCTTGCCAACCCTTTTTTGTCATTGACCCACATATAATTGTTTGGCTGCAATGGAAATAACCTGTTAAAAAAGACACCAACATTTAGGAAGGCATATTGTCAAACAGTTCAAACACAGTAGATCATCCAGGGAAGGAAAAACATTGTTGCACTGTTCTTTATTACATATTGTGATTTTGACTATGGGTGGATGCTTCCAACAATCAGTCATTTGATCCAGTAGAACAAGTTATAGAATTTGGTCATGTATGTAAGCACGTAAGAACATGTAAAGCTCAATAGCTTCCTCTGGAGAGGTTTCTGCCATGGCAAGACAACAAATGTCAAACACAGTATTATCACAGGGATATGGTCCTCTCTGAAGGCATTCCTCCCTGCAAGCCTGTATCTTTTGTTGGGATACCTCTTTAAGGTACTCCCTAGCACCAAAGAGTTGAGGTAGGGTGTACGTCATCACTGGACGTCCACCTGGAGACACAGCATTTCTGCTTGGGCGAATTCTGTAGTGTTCCAAAGGTGAACAACGTCCTGCAGTTCTCTCTAAATATAAATGAAAAAGAGTGGGAAAGTAACAAACGGTTACACTAGTACACTAACAGTGAAAATGTCTCTGCAAAGTAGCCTACTTTTACCTTTGTTAAGTAGCTACATCTTGCAGTTTAAACTTACTTGTTTGGTAGTAGTGTGGTAGTAGGCTATTTTTACTTAAGTAAATTGTCTGAATACCTTTTCCACCACTATCTGTCTCTGATTGTTATGTAACAATGTGCCATGGGCACCGGCACAAGTGCATTTGTTATTTACCCATGGGTGCAGGATGGAAAATGACAACTGTATTGGTCTGAAAATAGCAAAGACATTTGCATCCTGATTTGTGCTGGGTGTAAGATAGGGGCCTATAGTAAAAAAAATATATATATATTAAAAAAAAAGGAACAATCTTGCAGATTAGGCTATTTTTCTCTTCTAGCACAAGAACAACAAATTGCAAATATTTAAATTAAAACAATTAACCTTAGGCCATTCTGCCAATGCCAGATAGCCTAGTTTTCCCATTTTTGTCAGAAATTGATACAAAATAAGTAAATTCTCAGTCTGCAAAATTAATCCCTTTTTGGTAAGGTATTACACATAGCCTATCAATTGAGCTGGCGTAGGGCACTATATATAGCCCAAGATGACATAGAATGACATATCACAACTTAAATTGTAGGCTTCATCATGTAGACCTAAAGCTACACATCTTACCTCTATTATTTCAAGACATGTGAATTGTATCAGACTTTTATCTAGGAAGTCCCCAGAGAAGTTGTCAGAATCTTTTAAATCTTGAAATAAGTTCATCCAGAATGGTGCGTGTTGCTTCCTTAAAAATCCCCACCACTGCTCGATCCGTTTGTTATGATTGCTTGAGCCATACAGATAGCAGTTCTTCGAAAATGTGTCTGTATGATCATGTCTCATGAACATCTGCATCTGCTCCATGTAACAGTTCTCGGTCCCTAGGTCTGACCGAATTCGAATAGGTGTCCCATTCCTTGATAACACCTCATCAATTAAGTATCCATCTATGACCTTGGGGTCGTTATTTGTCGAGAATGCATGTAGCCATATTACCATTCGTGAAAACCCGTCAATTGATCCATTGATGCAGATTCCATATGGTTTGAGTTTATCATATGAATCTACATGCCATAAAAAGTTCGGGCCTGGATTTTGATACAAACGTCGCCGAAGGCGATTCCGGCACCGTGGTTGCACTCCGTGGGATCCAGTATTTTCAGACATTGCCTGTTTGTCTCTTGAGTCACCACATGGCCAGCCTGGACGCATTTCAGATGGATCATCTTATAACAGTGAAGCATGCCATATCTGTTCAACTGATCCTGCAGAAAAACTACAATGTCCAACAGATCAGAATGGGCTTTCCGCCGGAACAGCCACAAAGTCCTGAGGTGCCTGCGCAAAGTCGACAAACTGATAACAATCCCATCTATAGTACTTTAAAGACATTAGCATCTCCCAATGTCTCAAACCAAAATGAAACTTAAACTTAACAGGTGAGACGTAGGCCTATTTGCTTCCATGGCATCAGCTAGACTGAAGCTCCTTGGTTACGTCAAGTACCCTGGTGCCCCCACCAGAATGCTTTCTCACTAGTTTTCCCTCATGGATCCACCCCAACTCTATTTTTCTTGAAGTCTTCAAAGCATTTTAGATGGATCAGCTCTTGCTTTTCTTGCGGTCCAAGGTTCCTGTTCAGAATCCTCACTATGGCTTGCTGTTGATGTCCTCATTCTCTTTCACAGTTTTTCAAGAAGGGACATCTTTGAGCTGTTGTCTCTTCTCGATTTGTTTGTCCAGGCAGTATCGCCTCGTAGCAATCCTGTCCCCATGCACTGGTATATAGCGTGCAAGGTAGGCGTCCTCTATTTCTCTGATAAGTGATGTGTCGATCTGTGAAGACATATTAAAAAATTAGCAGAGCTAGCTTTAAATGAACTGCCAGTTTGTACAGGAGTAATTCTACTTTTATATACAATGTTGTAATCATGAGTTTTCCAAAAGTATATTTTAACATTCAAATTTCACAATTTACACCAAGAAACATTTAGCCACTGTAGGCAACGATATGATGATGCATTATTACACATTTACTTCCAACAAATAGTGTTTGGAAAACACTATTTGGTAACACTTTCACCCTGTATAGTGCATTATCTGATTCTGATTATGTTATGTTATTCATGGATGCTCTTGACTAGATATTAACTGCAGGGTATTATTATTATTATTATTATTATTATTACTACTACTATTAGAAGCCCCATCAGTCAACTTCTAATAACTAGTCAAGAGCATCCAAAAGACACTTGACCTCATAATTAATTATCAGTCACATCTATAATACTTTATGACTGTTGATAAAGAGAGTCAGAAAGCATTGTGTGTGTTTATGAGTTTAGTCATAAAGCATTAAATGTAGTAGAATTCACTATGAATGTGCTCATAATACATATACACATATACATATACATATACATATGTGGTCTTCATAGAAAGTTTAACCAAATAGCAAAAAGAGAAACAAAAGGTAAAAAAAGTTGCAAACTAAGCAGTCCTGCTGTAATTAGTGCATCATTGTGTCAGTAGTTGGAAACAAGCCTTTGTAAACCTGCATGAGAATTTCTGTTTTCCTACAGCTCCAAATCTTTTCTCCACATTCACAAACTTTAATAACGTTATATCTTGCAGACTATAAAGGCTAATAGGACTTACAAAACTACAGACTTTTTAGTCCACAGATTGCACGGTGCAGGATATCTTCAAATTCAACACGAGCAGAGCCTAATTACAGCCCAATTTCTAACTTCCTAATGCTAACGTTATTCAATGAATGTGGCTGCTCATTAGTTCAATTTGTTCTAAAAACTTCTAATGACGAATACCTTAGCTAAAATAATAATTCATAGGGAAGTAGTCTACGTTATTGCAATGAAAGTGGAATTACCTTGTCTTGTTGCATCTGGTTGATGTTTTGTTCAGCAACACCTCGCTTTCGGAGAAAATCCCACAGACCATCATGTTGGTGTGGCGTTTGCTCCGCCATTCCGTTTCCCGCTGCAGTGACCGAACAGTTAAGAGAGGCATAACATTAACAGGTTAAGCTGACGTTACATCAAAGAATCTCTTGTAGCTAGGCTACTTACTAGGCTATATGCTAACGTCAACATTGACTCAATTATGCCTTTTAGCTAAAGTTGCCCACGGACCACGTTGACCAAAGGTAACAAAAAGCACAATCATAAAACCGTTATCTACAAACATTAAATCTACGAGCAAAGACATGTCCATTAACTAATACTATAAAGTTACATTAGAAGTATCACGCTAATTTAACCCAGTTGAATTTAATCATACCTCTCGGTGGTACAGTTGATCACTGAACCGCAGCTTATTGACAACTAGCTAGATATGCCGCCTTCCAGATGTTTAAAATGATCTCATAATTACGAGATCTTTTCTCAATATTACGAGATAAGGTGTCTCCATTTTTTTTCTATGGTGAATGTAATACACTTCCATATGTATGAACTCGATGTATTTCCCTGCTTTTATACCCGTATGTCTGGGGCGGGGTATGCAAATACTGTCTGCCAACTTCTCATTGGCCTTTTTTCATTGACCAGAGGCATATTCAGCGCTCAAGAGAGACCCCTAGTGTCGCTTTTCGACACAACATCTCGTTCCCTCCATCAGGGAACGGAGGTTACATATGTAACCTAGACGTTTTTTTATTGTTTGATAAGGTTTTTTTTTTAAATTCTTAGTAAACAACTTGTTAATTTAATTCAAGAACAACTTTTTAGAGTAATGGATCATTAATAAATTGTTAATAAGGTATACACATAGTTTTCACATTAGATTAGATCATGCAAAATACTTACAGTAGCTAGCAATTTGTCAGTGCTTTATTATGACTTTTATCACACTTTGTTTTAATAGTTAGTGTTCCTAAGACAGTTGTAAACAGATTGATTATGTATTAATTAGTTTAATTTATTACATATGTAAATGTATACAAAATATATTAGTACTAGATTTTTTTCCTACTTAATGTTCTTATAAACACTTCTTTACAACTTGTTTGAAATGTATGAAATAAAGATCAAACTGTTTATATATGAACTTCTAAAAGTTAATACAGTTAATATTAATGAAAAAATGTATTAGTATATACTCTAGAAATGCATTAACAATAAAAACTAATGATTACTTTATACCATGTAGTTGTAATAATGTGTACGAAGGAGGAAGTGGGTGCCAGGTGCACAATGCAAATAGACTGTAATTACAAACAGTTCACTCAGACACAACATTCAAAGTGCTATCTAGCACACACACACACTGGCAGACACACACACACACACACAGCTCCATGTGACACTCACACTGTTGACCTTCCCGGCCTAACGCAGAATGCACACATTTGCAAGCTGTGTACAACTCTTTCTCTCTTGAACTGGCGTCACCATATGGCAAGCCGTTTTAACATTTAATCATTTAAACCTACTAGTCTCTATTTTCATGCTACTAGTACTTATTTTTTAGATACTAGTATCTATTCCATTAAGTACTAGTACTTATTCTTTAGCGACTAGTGCTTATTCTTTAGGTACTAGTGCCTATTCTTTAGATACTAGTACTTATTCAGTAGCTACTAGTACCTTTTTAAAGATACTAGTACTTATTCATTAGATACTAGTGCTTATTCGTTAGTTACTAGTACTTTTTCATTAGATTCTAGTGCCTATTAAATTGGTACTAGTACTTATTCATTAGATACTAGTACTTATTCATTAGTTACTAGTACTAATTCATTAGATACTAGTAACTATTAAATAGATACTAGTACTTATTAATTAGATACTAGTACTTATTAATTAGATACTAGTGCTTATTCCAATAGTGACTAGTAACTATTCTTTTGTTTCTAGTAACAAATTATTTTTTTTGCCATTGACTTCTATGGGGATCTGTCATTTAGATATCAACTATTCAGTTCTGACTAGTATGTATTCCAATTGTGACTAGTACATATATATTAGATACTAGTAGTTATTCATTAGGTACTAGTACTTATTTTTTAGATACTAGTACCTATTAAATAGATACTAGTACTAATTCAATAGATACTAGTACTTATTCATTAGATACTAGTACCTATTAAATAGATACTAGTACTTATTCATTAGATACTAGTACCTATTAAATAGATACTAGTACTTATTCATTAGCTACTAGTACTTATTCATTAGATACTAGTACTTATTAATTAGATACTAGTACTTATTATTTAGCTACTAGTACTTATTCAATATATACTAGTACCTATTTGTTAGATACTAGTATTTATTCCAAATGTTACTAGTAAGATTTTTTATTTTACTAGTAAGATTTTTAATTGAACTCTACAGTGGCCGTTCTGACTAGTCATAACATAAGACTAGTAAAAAAGCAGTTATGACTAGTAAGATAAGGATAGTTACTAGTAATAATTACAAATAATGATAAGTACTAGTATCTAATTAATAAGTACTAGTATCTAATTAATAGGTACTAGTATCTAATGATAAGTACTAGTATCTAATGAATAAGTACTAGTAATATTTAAAAATATACTAGTAAAAATTGGAATACTTACTAGTCATAAATTAATAGATGATATCAAAACAGAATAGCTACTAGTATCTATTAATTTGCAGATATCTTCATCCTCATAAGGAACTAGTAAGGAAATATTAAGAGATATCTTCTTTCAGGCAGATTATTACATAAACATGAGTATACTCTCAACCATCCAATCAGAGTTCATATGGTAATGCAGGCTAAACTACGGCGATAGAAGAAGCTAATTGGTTAAGGGGAGAAAAGATGCGTTTAATAGGCTATGACATTTACTTACAGTAGGCCATACTAAAGACTTAACTGCCAATAATAAAATGCAAACAACAGTTAAAAACCGGTTCATAATTACCAGCCAAACAACCCAAATCCAGAAATTGTGACTTTTGTAGAGCTTTCATAATTCACAATAAAAAATTCGTAATAGTCTGCGTCTGATATGCGATTCATGTCAAAATTAGAGTAGCGTAAAGTGCACTATATTACATTCCTATTCATTATTATATTTTTTATATTGCTCACTCGGACACAGGACTGCAACACAAGATTTTCATAAAGGTAATAACTTGTCATTTTGGTCTGTTTGCATAGGGTTATTTTACGACAGATTTGCATCGGCTTGAAATTTTTCTTCTTTTTAAAAAAAAATCCACCATGATATTAAATGGGCAAGTGCGAGCAGGACTTTGTGTGTGTGTGTGTGTGTGTGTGTGTGTGTGTGTGTGTGTGTGTTCCGAAAAAATAAGGTAGGCAAATGAGCCTTTAGAACAAGGTGACTGAGTTACCCTAGTTCACAGTTCCAATACGTTTTTTTTTTTTCCCAAATGGTCTCCATCCCATGCATTTTGTAATAAAATATTTTTTTATTTTATTTTTTTTATAATTGACCGTATTTGCCAGAAAGTCGCATGTAGTCAGCCTACCTGAGTGTAGGCCTATAGTGACACCGGGCCATGAGAGAGAAACAGGCGCGCGCATCACATCGTTGTAAAAACCACATTTTATTATTATCCTATTCAGCAATAGTGTAAAAGGCCGGTAAATAAAATGCAATCTTAACATTGTAAACACTATAAACATGTAGGCTATGCGTATTACTTCCCCTTAATGACAAATCCTTAAATAAATGATATATGGTAGGCTATTCAGAAAACAATAATTAAAAATAAGTAGCCGGGCTATAATAAAAAATATACAGTAGCCTAAAAGCCTATTGTGCTCTTTATTACAAACAACATTTAGCCTATTTTAAACGCCAAGCCTAAACAAATTTATTTGTATCGAAACTGAAATTGTACGGACGTTGGGTTCGCGCATCTCTCATTCGATCCAAAGTTTCCATATTTGCAATGTAACATTTGCATGCTATCTATTAATATAAAGAAGGCTTCATACTTCAGTCGAGTCCCGCAACTAAATCCGCAACTTCACATCAAAGGAAATGAGTTTGACTAACCACCGGCACCGCCTTTATATTTTAGGCCTATGCCTACAACAGACAAATTAAATTAAGCATGAATAACTTTTTTTATGTTTTATTGACTGTTTTCATGAAAGTGCGTATCTATACCACGAATTTAATTTTTCGTGCCATTTATACGCCAAAAATAGTTTTTGCTTGTGATATATATGCGATACGCACTTTTTTTGCGTGTAATAACCTACGCACGCACTCACCCCTAATCCTACCCAAGAGATTTACAGTGCGTAGCATATGCACGCAAAAAAAACATTTTTGGCGTAGCCTATAAATAGCACGAGAAATTGATACGCAACTTTCATGAGATCGTGTTGCAATGCCATGCCAAGCGAACTGATAATATTGTGTGAGCGTGCGGTGCGGCGCCATCACTGGATTTGTTCCTCAGTGAAATAACTTAATACACTGTCATTTATAGTCATACAGATAATATGGCATCATTCGAATACGGAAGCTAAAAGAGGCCTTGCGTTATTATTATTTTTTTCTGTCTCGTTTTCTCGTGATCTCGACATAACTAAGGTTGTTTTCTCGTGATCACGACTTAATTTTCTCGTGATCACGACATAACAAAAAGTTGTTTTCTCGTGATCATGACTTAATTTTCTCGTGATCACGACATAACAAAAAGTTGTTTTCTCATGATCACGACTTAATTTTCTCGTGATCACGACATAACAAAAAGTTGTTTTCTCGTGATCACGACATAATTTTCTCGTGATCTCCACAAAACAAAAAAGTTGTTTCAATAAGGATATCTGGTTGTCATTGACAACTTCCAGATTAGTGTCAAACACCTTAGAAGACTATCACGTCTACAACTTTGCCGTAGACAATAAAGTGACCCTGAACGTTTGGTCAATTTCATTGCAAGCCAACTTGATGGACCGGGACGTCTGCAGGACTGCGGTCAAGCCAGCCGCGATTTAGATCCGAGTGCGCGCATATTGCAGTTCTTGACACCTGTTGAGTGCAGAAGAATGCGAGTCTTGCTATATTGATGAAAACGCGTTTATTAAGTGTTTGTGATGTGCTGCCTGGCGTTTATTAATATGTTTGATTTAGCCTATGTGAAAGGTGCCTAACTTTACATTTATACATAATAAATTGTACTTTTCTGCCAAGGATCTCTCATTGTCCTTCATACCTTGTAGGTCAATTAAAAACGGTATAGAAAATTAAAGGGAAAAACAACTTTTTGTTATGTCGAGATCACGAGAAAACAACTTTTTGTTATGTCGTGATCACGAGAAAATTAAGTCGTGATCACGAGAAAACAACTTTTTGTTATGCCGTGATCACGAGAAAATTAAGTCGTGATCACGAGAAAACAACCTTAGTTATGTCGAGATCACGAGAAAACGAGACAGAAAAAAATAATAACGCAAGGCCTCTTTTAGCTTCCGTATTCGAAAGAGTAAAATGTATATTTTTATTTGTGTACATTCAAAATGACTACAAAATGTCATGCCTTTGAAAAATAAAGAAAACATGCTTTAGCGCGTCTCAAACATCTTTTGTCGCACACCAAAAATGAACCAAAATAGAGCAATAAACGCCTTCTGAAAGTCAACATTTAGATTATTTGAATTAAGTTAAATGCGTTATATTGGCCTAAGTCAGTTTGGAATAAATCACAGCGTGTTTCATTATTTTTTAAAAACGTGACTTTAGTTTACAGTCCGGAAAATACAGTTATCAAATTATTTCACGCACCCCTGGCACTTGAGAACTGCTGGTCTACACCAGTCTATGGTCTCTACACAGAAGAAAATCCCTGTCTGGGCTCTTCCCCTCTAGGCTACGGATTGTGTCGAGCCATTAGTCTTATGGCATTTGATGAGAAAAAGATGAAATGTAGGCCTAGTTGGAATAAACGCGTTAATAATCCATAGGTAGCTACAAATGCAGCAGCGGAGGACTTTTATTCTGCTGTGCGGAACTGAGGATGAACTGATGAAGGAACAGAATATTAGTGTCTAATAAATAGGTAGCCTACTATTATCTATTGAACAAGTACTAGTAGCTAATGAATAAGTACTAGTATCTATTTAATAGGTACTAGTATCTATTGAATAAGTACTAGTATATATTGAACTAGATTAAAAAGTTTGCAGAGACAAACTTTAAGTTGGCTTGTGAAAGTTTGGCTCAGAAAGTTTGAAGAAGTTTGAAGTTTAAAGTAGTTTGAAGTTTAAATTAGTTTGAAGATTAAAGTAGTTTGAAATTTAATTTAGTTTAAAGTAGTTTGTCACAGTAACCAGGTGAAGGAAATGAGGAAATTAAATAAAGTCAACCCAGAAGTCTCTACGATTTTCTGTTGCAAAGATATGTGATTTGTTACTTGGTTGCTAGCGTCACAATATCTGGTTGCTAGACAGTTACCAGAGTGATGCATATCAAGGCTACTTTCCATCCTGAGTGAAATAAGTGAAACAGGAAGTCTCTACGATTTTCTGGTGCAGAAATATATGATTTGTTACTTGGTTGCTAGGGTAACCCCATCTGGTTGCTAGGCAGTTACCAAAGTGATACTCATAAGGCTCCTTGCAATCCTGAGTGAAATATGTCAACCCCTAAGTCTCTACGATGTTCTGGTTCAAAGATATGTGATTTGTTTCGTGGTTGCTAGGGTAACCATATCTGGTTGCTATGCAGTTACCAGGGTGATACTTATCAAGCCTCCTTTCCATCCTGAGTGAATAAAGTCAAACAGGAAGTCTCTATGATTTTCTGTTGCAGAGATATGTGATTTGTTAATTGGTTGCTAGGGTAACCACATCTGGTTGCTATGCAGTTACCAGAGTGATACATATCAAGCCTACTTTCCATCCTGAGTGAAATAAGTGAAACAGGAAGTCTCTATGATTTTCTGTTGCAAAGATATGAGATTTGTTACTTGGTTGCTATGGTAAACCCATCTGGATGCTAGGCAGTTACCAGGGTGATATTTATCAAGTCTACTTTCCATCCTGAGTGAAATAAGTCAACCCGGAAGTCTCTACAACATTCTGATCCTGATACACATCTTAGTGATTTTGAATGGATGTCAATATTGTTTTGTTGCTAGGGTGCTTTAAATGGTTGCTAGGGCGTGGCTAAGTAGTTCACATGATGAAAGCTGAAGACTGATTACTCACCCAATTAAAACAAAGCAACTATCATGTCTCTAGGACATTCTGATCTGAAGATATCTTACTGTAATTGAAATCAATAAATGTGGTTGCTAGGGTGCTCTAAATTGTTGCTAGGGAGTGGCTTGGCAGCTGCCAATGATGAATCTCCAAAGGCTGCTTGTCAGTATGAATGATATAAACCAACTCCCATGCCTCTGTGACATTCAGAATGGAAGATATCTCTCTTTGGATTTTGGTTGCTAAGGTGCTCAAAAATGGTTGCTAGGGAGGGGCTAGGAAGTGTTGAGGGGATTCATGATTGGCTGTTTTACTGCCCCAAGTCAAACAAGACCACCCTCGTGTTTCTATGATAATTCAGTCCGGAGATATCCCTTTGATCTCTTTCAATGGAAGTCTATGGGACTTGTTGCTAAGGTGCTCTAAATGGTTGCTAGGGCGTGGCTTGATAGCTTCACAATGATCCTGAGAGACTGATTGGTCGTCTGAGTAAAATGAGCCTGCCCCCTTGTCTGTAAGACACTGTAATCCAGAGTTATCAGTGTTGCCAGATGTACGATAATTATCGTATTTGTAAGATAATTTTGACCTCTGTACGATGTACGATCAATAATGAAAAAAATCCCATAATGTATGATAATTTCAGAGTTTTCAGTCGTTCGTCCAAACACACATCCTACCTCTTCTCTCTCGGACCCCGAATCATTTCGCAGGCTCGCCTGCCTGCACGCAAGCACGTATGCTGCGCTCCATGACGGCATCCAATCTGTACCGTAAAAGGATTCTGCCAATACAGCACAAGTGGATGTGGCATCCGATGATGACAGCAACTTAGAGATCGAATTTGAATCTTTTTTGTGTTAATTGTGCACTTTTTTCTTTTTTGTGCACTTTTTTTCGGCATATCTTTTGCACTTTGGAAAAAAAAGTTATTCAGACTTCCTTCAGTTAATGTGAGCGTATTATACAGCTTGTTCAAATTGGCTGTAAAATTATTTGGAAAATAAAATTGTTGGAAGATAACTATATTTTATGCGTTTGGTTTGTGTACGATAATTTTTTTTAAAAAACGATCATTTTGAGGTTTTGGTACGATAGTTCAACATTTCTAATCTGGCAACACTGAGAGTTATGTTCAAATCAAATCAAATCAAATCACTTTATTGTCACACTAGTGTGTACACGAGTGCAACAATAGGTGAAATTCTTGTGTGCAGTTCCGAGTAACATAGCAGTCATGACAGTGACGAGACATAAACCACTTTACAATAAACAACATATTTACACAAAACAATTTACATAACAAATGTACACATACTTACACAACAATTTACATAACAAATGTACACAATACACACAATGTAGAATACACATACACTAGATACGGTTCCCCGTCTGTCGCTCACTTCGACGTCGTGTCGAAGAAGCGACACTGGGGGTCTCTCTTGAGCGCCGAAAGATACCTCTGATCTATGAAAAAAGGCCAATGAGAGTTGGCGAACAGTATTTGCATACTCCGCCTCCGGATACGGATATAAAGGCGAGAGAAATATGCTCGTTCATTCAGTAATTTTCTTCGGAGCCGATGGTCGTGTGTATGCAGTCAGCTGCGAGTAACACAACTGATCCTGCTTCTGATCCTCTGACGCTCTGCTTTGCTGTTGGATTTACGGCGCACTACAGCGGCTTTTCTCTTCACTGCCGGCGTGCAGTTTGCCCCTGGGCGCTTCGACAGCGCAGAGTTAAAAGAGTTGAAAGAGTGATTCTCTCCATAAAAGAGTTTATTTCTCTGAAAGAGCATTACACAGCGGCGTTGAACGTCCTTTTCAGGACGCATCTTTATAAAGATGTAATTTCCGCCCCTGTGTAGTTTCTGGATGCGGTGATTTCTCCCCACCTCTCTCGGTCATAAAACACTGTCTTGCATGCCTGGGCTGCGATCGCACGCAAGCAATGTTTTATGAATGGTTTATGTTCTCAGTGCGAGAACATAGCCATGGCAACATTGCGGTCGTGTGGCTTTCTTTTGTAATGAGAGAAAGCCGTTTCAGCCGCCCCCCGCGCCTCGCCTCCTTCCTACGTGATTGACGCAGGCGCCGCAGGCGATGAACACGATTTGGGGACAATGACGGGCTCTGTTCGCCGGGTAAATCCCCTCGAACTTCCCGCCTCCCCGGCACGCTTGTTTGCTTCCGTCTGAGCTCGGGATGAGTATTCTCTCCAATGGTTCATCTTCTCAGTGTGAGAACATGGCCGTTATAGCATTGCGGTCACACGGCTTTCTTTTGTAATGAGAGAAAGCCACTTCAGCCGCCCCCCGCGCTCCGCCTTCTTCCTACGGGATCGGCGCAGGCGCCGCGGGCGATGAAGGCGATTTGGGGAATATGACGGGCTCTGTTCGCCGGGTAAACCCCCTCGAACCGCCCGCCTCCCCGGCACGCTTGCTTGCCTCAGAATTGGATGACATCACCGCTGCATCGGAGAGCGTTACAGCAGCATCGGATGCTGATCGTTCGCCTGGGCCGCCACCTTCGGGTCTGCCGCCCAGCCTGAGCCTGACGCACGGAGATCCGCTATGCTTTCCCGGGCTACTTGATCGGTTCCGCGGGCAGGTGCGCCGCTCACAGCCACGCCCCCCCCTTTCCTTTCTTCCCGGACGTGCACGACGAGTTGAGCTAAGCCAAGGCTTCTTCGCTCCTCCGCTCTCACTACCCTCGCGGTGGAACGGTCCCAGACCGCTTCCACTCTGCACGCCACGGCCCTTCCTGCAACCAATGCCAGGCCAAGGCACTTCAAAACTTGCACCTTGGGTAGTCCTGTTCTTGATGTGCTGCAGGAACTGCGCTGGATGACCAACCGCGCCCCCGGGCCACGGAGGTCAGAAGCGCTGGCACTCGAACAGGCGATGGCCACCCCTTGTGGTCCAGAAACGCACCTGTGGACTGGACCTGGTCGAAATGCGGAGGCGGACAAGACACACCTTCTCCCACACCCCCGTCTCCCAGCTCCGTCCATTCGGCGCCACCGTTGATGACTCTGCCCAGCAGTCCTCAGCGGTGAGGCAGACGGAGGCCACTACACATCCTGCCCCGCCGCAAGCCTGCCGCCATGGGCCATGCCCCGTCTGCTCGCCGACGGGCGTCCTCCTGCGGCTGTGAAACACCCTGCTCCGCCTCAACCCGGGCCCAGGTCTCAGTCCCAGCGTCGAGCACGCTGCAGGAAATGGACGCCCCCGTCTCACGGACCCCCTCGAGGACCCGGAAGGCTCCCAGGCTGTCCGTAGACGTTCAACCCAGGGACCAAGATGTTAGCTCCGGAGGCTGGTAAGACCGCTCCGTCCCCGGTGGAGGGCCGGGAGGAGAATCTTTTCTTGTTGAATTAATTTTCACATTCTCATATTCTCTGTAATGAGCTATTTCCTTTTGTCTCTGGGTCACCTGGCCCGCAAATGCCGTTCTCACGGCACTTTGCCCCCAGATATCAACAGTCCTGGCTTCCTGGACACGGACCACCCGTCTTCAGCCCCACGACTGTCCCCCGGCCGGCCGGTTCCGACGAGTCTAGAGGACGCCTACCCAGGACCTCCTCCTCAGTCGCTAACCCGCCCCCTGCCGGGTGTGCGGAGCAAGGTAAGTGCTTTGAGTCTTGTCTCAGCACCTCAGCCGCGGGTCGCCCCGTCGCCGCCCAACGCTGCCCTACCTGCTCCGCCCCGCTGCGAAGCCCCGCCGGGTATGTCAAAATTAATCGTCCCTTTGGTGCCCCTAGCGCAGAGGTTGGACGCGTGGCTTTCACTTCCCAACCCGTCTCGCTGGCTGGCCCGGACCATCCGACTCGGTTACGCAATTCAGTTTGCCAGGCCCCCGCCCCCCTTCATGGGCGTCCGCTTCTCCGCAGTACACGGCGAACACGCCCACTCCCTGCGCGCGGAAATCGCGACTCTTCTGGCCAAAGACGCGATAGAGCCTGTCCCTCCAACCGAGATGAAGAAGGGTTTCTACAGCCCCTACTTCATCGTACCCAAGAAAAGCGGCGGCTTACGACCAATCTTGGACCTGCGAGTTCTCAACCGAGCATTGCACAAACTCCCGTTCAAAATGCTCACGCTTAACCTGCGTCCGGCATCTAGATTGGTTCGCAGCGGTAGACCTGAAGGACACATACTTCCACGTCTCCATCCTGCCCCGACACCGCCCCTACCTGCGGTTTGCGTTCGGGGGCCAGGTGTATCAGTACAAGTCCTCCCCTTCGGCCTGTCTCTGTTCTCTCACCAGAGTTACTATGCAAAACCTACAGAGACCAGGTGCTCAGGCACCTCAGCCGTCTGGGGCTTCAGGTCAACTGGGAAAAGAGCCAGCTCACTCCAGTTCAGAGCATCTCTTTTCTCAGGATGGAGTTAGACTCGGTCTCAATGTCGGCACGTCTCACCAACGAGCATGCCCAGTCAGTGTTGAACTGCCTCGCCGCCTTCAGGCCAGGCACAGCGGTCCCCTTAAAACTTTTCCAGAGGCTCCTGGGGCATATGGCATCCTCCGCGGCGGTCGCGCCGCTGGGGTCGATGCATATGAGACTGCTCCAACACTGGCTCTAGACCCGAGTCCCGAGACGAGCATGGCGCCACGGCACGCACCGGGTAACAATCGCCCCCGCCTGCCGTCAGACATTCAACCCCTGGACAGACCCCTGTTTCTTACGGGTTGGAGTGCCCCTACAGAAGGTGTCCAGACGCGTCCTGGTCACGACCGACGCCTCCAGATTGGGTTGGAGCGCCTTTTGCAACGGGCACGCAGCCTCAGGCCGTTGGAAAGGGGCCCAGCTGCGTTGGCAGATCAACTGCCTCGAGTTGTTGACCGTCCTTTTGGCCCTGCGGAAGTTTCTCCCGTTAATTCGGGACGAACATATCTTAGTCAGGTCGGACAGCACCACTGCGGTCGCGTACATAAATTGCCAAGGCGGCGTACGCTCCCGTCATATGTCACAACTCGCCCGTCGTCTCCTCCTTTGGAGCCAGCACCGACTCAAGTCGCTGCGTGCCACTCACATCCCCGGCAACCTCAATGTGATAGCGGACGCGCTGTCATGACAACGCTTGCCTGGCGGAGAGTGGAGGCTTCACCCCCACTCGTTTCAGCTGATTTGGGAACGGTTCGGCTAGGCCCAGGTAGACCCCTCTGCCTCCCGAGAGACCTCCCACTGCCCGCTCTGGTACGCCCGTTCAGAGGCTCCCCTCGGGGCAGATGCACTGGCACACAGCTGGCCGGCTGGGCTGCGCAAGTACGCATTCCCCCAGTGAGCCTTCTTGCACAGGTGCTGTGCAAGGTCAGGGAGGACGAGGAGCAAGTCACTCTCGTGGCTCCTTACTGGCCCACTCGGGCCTGGTTCTTGGACCTTGTACTCCTCGCGACAGCCCCTCCCTGGCGAATTCCCCTGAGGAAGGACCTTCTTTCTCAGGGACGGGGTACGCTCTGGCATCCGCACCCAGACCTTTGGAACCTCCACGTCTGGCCCCCGAACGTGATGCGGAAGATCTAGCTGGTCTACCACCCATGGTCGTAGCCACGTTCAACCAAGCCAGAGCCCCTTCTACCAGGCAACTCTATGCCCTGAAATGGCGTCCGTTCGTAAATTGGTGTTCTTCCCGGGCAGAAGACCCACAGAGGTGCGCAGTTAGGTCTGTGCTCCTGTTCCTACAGGAGAGGTTGGGGGGGAGGCTGTCCCCATCCACCTTGAAGGTGTATGTTGCCACTATCGCAGCTCACCATGACCCAGTAGACAGCAAGTCTCTGGGTAAGCACGACTTAACCGTCAGGTTCCCAAGAGGTGCCCGGAGGTTAAACCCCTCCCGGCCAAACCTGTTCCCCTCCTGGGATCTCTCGGTGGTCCTCGCCGGTCTTTAGAGATCCCCCCCCCCGAGTCGCTAGAATCAGTTGGCTCAGGGCCCTCTCCTGAAAAGACGGCCCTGCTGATCACGCTCACTTCCATCAAGAGGGTCGGGGACCTGCAAGCGTTCCCTACTAACGACACTTGCCTGGAGCTCGGTCCGGCAGATACTCATGTGATCCTAAGACCTCGACTGGGCTATGTGCCCATGGTTCCTACCACGCCCCCTGGAGATCAGGTAGTGAACCTACAAGCGCTGCCCCGGGAGGAGGCAGACCCAGCCCTCTCACTGTTGTGTCCGGTATGTGCCTTGCGTGCCTACCTGCCTGCCTTCAGGCGCTCTGAGCAGCTCTTTGTCTGCTTTGGAGGACAGCAGAAAGGGAACACTGTCTCCAAACAGAGGTGTCTCACTGGGTGGTGGATGCCATTCAGTTGGCCTATCACACCCAGGCCATGCCCCCCCCTTACGGGTTCGAGCCCACTCCACTAGGATCGTGGCATCCTCTAGGGCACTGGCGAGGGGCACCTCCCTAGCAGACATTTGTAGAGCTGCGGGCTGGGCAGCACCTAACACCCTTATGATCTCAGGGTTGAGTCAGTCTCGTCCCGTGTTCTCTCAGGTCCGAGCCCGTAGAACTCGGTACACGTTGACAATCTGACCGGGTGAACCGCTTGTTCCAGCGCCGTTTCCCTCTGCCAAGGCAAAACAGTGCGCTTTTGTCCCAGAGGACCCAGGTCCCTGGTTGATTCCTCCCTAGCCCTTCGGGCCCGCAGCAGTTCAGCGGAGGAACGTGCTGGTCCAGTCCACTACGGGTACCTCCGGCTACCCCTACTGGAATAGGTGCTCCACAGATCAGGCCTCCTACGGGACTCCTTCTGTGTGTATTTCCGCGGTACGGTCACCTTGCGAGCTGACCCGCATCTCCCTTAGGCAGTCCTTCGCTGCCCTCCGGTCGCCGTGTTGTAGCAACTCCCCCCTCCTCGAGGCTGGATCTACCACCGCGCCATTTCCTCCCACATGCCCAAAGTGGCCATGTGATGTATTTTGCCACCTATACCTCCCCTGCTGGGCGGGTGTGGCCTCCGCAGGGTCTTTTCCCCCTAAAAGAATAGGACTTCGGAATAAGACCCCCTTCCCTCGATGCGGTAAGGGCCCCGGCTGCTCTTGCTCTATGCCGAGAAAACATAGAGAGAAAAGAGGCCCAGCCAGGCTTGACCCGTTCCCTAGTTGGGAGCGTCACCTTGTTCCCCCCTAGGGTAACCAAAAGGGTGCTGACGCTTTTTCGGGGCATTGGGGAAGAGTACGTGCAGCCTGAACACAGTTGGTCGCTTGTGCACGTGCAAAATACCTGCCCACTTCTGTGTCAGCAGTACACATACACGACTCAGCGCATGGCGAGTTTTGAAGTGGACCCCTAGTGTCGCTTCTTCGACACGACGTCGAAGTGAGCGACAGACGGGGAACGTCTCGGTTACGTATGTAACCTCCGTTCCCTGATGGAGGGAACGAGACGTCGTGTCTTCCCGGCCACGTCGCTGAGCCGAGCCGCTGAGATGCCCGGAACACTCCCGGCTCCTCAGAAAAATCCTGAATGAACGAGCATATTTCTCTCGCCTTTATATCCGTATCCGGAGGCGGAGTATGCAAATACTGTTCGCCAACTCTCATTGGCCTTTTTTCATAGATCAGAGGTATCTTTCGGCGCTCAAGAGAGACCCCCAGTGTCGCTTCTTCGACACGACGTCTCGTTCCCTCCATCAGGGAACGGAGGTTACATACGTAACCGAGACGGTATAAATATATATAAACACTAATTGAATTGGGAGAATATATTGACAGAGTGATGATTAATAAAGTGCAGTGCTGATTGTTGATTGTGAGGGATCAAGTGTTCAAAAGTCTTATTGCTTGTGGGAAGAAGCTGTCATGTAGTCGGGTGGTGCGGGTCCTGATGCTGCGATACCGCCTGCCTGATGGAAGCAGTGAAAGCAGCCCATGACTCGGGTGACTGGAGTCTCTGATGATCCTCCGAGCTTTATTCACACACCGTCTGTTATATATATCCTGGAGGGAGGGAAGCTCACCTCCGATGATGTTTCTGGCAGTTCGCACCACCCTTTGCAGGTCTTTGCGGTTGTGGGCGGTGCTATTGCCGTACCAGGCGGTGATGCAGCCAGTCAGGATGCTCTCTACAGTACTGTAGAACCGTTCAATACAAAATTTTATATAAAAAATATAATAATTTTCAATAAAAAATATTGTAGAACCGTTCAATACAAAATCACATTTCATGGGCCGTCCTACACGAGGTATGTTCTCACAGAACCTGTCAGCCTCTTTAAATTTGGTAAATCACACGTCTCTGCGAAATCCTCGCTCTGAGCTATGTCTCGTCAAAGTTCGGCGCAATGTTAAGTCAATGGGATTTTTTGCCCAATTTTTTACCCCTGGGGCAAACACCGTACCCACGATCGCTTATAAAAGTCACAGAACACCATTCCCAAATAATCCGCACGATTTGACGCCTCATTCGTGGGTCTGTGACAAAAGCTGCGGGAGGAGTAGCGCGCCAACATAATAAAAATAATAATAAGTATGAGCAATAACAATAGTGTTGCCTTGCCTTTGGCAAGCACCACTAATAAGTATGTGAGATTACAATAGTGTTGCTTTGCAAGCACCACTAATAATAAGTTTAAGTACAATATCAGTAAGTTGGCTCTCACAAGCCAACTTAATAAGTACTAGTATCTATTTAATAAGTACTAGTATCTAATGAATAAGTACTAGTATCTATTTAATAAGTACTAGTATCTAATGAATAAGTACTAGTATCTATTGAATAAGTACTAGTATATAATGAATAAGTACTAGTATCTATTTAATAAGTACTAGTATCTAATGAATAAGTACTAGTATCTATTTAATAAGTACTAGTATCTAATGAATAAGTACTAGTATCTAAAAAATAAGTACTAGTACCTAATGAATAACTACTAGTATCTAATATATATGTACTAGTCACAATTGGAATACATACTAGTCAGAACTGAATAGTTGATATCTAAATGACAGATCCCCATAGAAGTCAATGGCAAAAAAATTAATTTGTTACTAGTAACAAAAGAATAGTTACAGTCATTATTGGAATAAGCACTAGTATCTAATTAATAAGTACTAGTATCTAATTAATAAGTACTAGTATCTATTTAATAAGTACTAGTATCTAATGAATAAGTACTAGTATCTATTTAATAAGCACTAGTATCTAATTAATAAGTACTAGTATCTAATGAATAAGTACTAGTATCTAATGAATAAGTACTAGTATCTATTTAATAAGTACTAGTATCTAATGAATAAGTACTAGTATATATTTAATAAGCACTAGTATCTAATGAATAAGTACTAGTATCTAATGAATAAGCACTAGTATCTAAAGAATAAGCACTAGTATCTAATGAATAAGTACTAGTATCTATTTAATAAGTACTAGTATCTAATGAATAAGTACTAGTATCTATTGAATAAGTACTAGTATCTAAAGAATAAGTATTAGTATCTAATGAATAAGCACTAGTATCTAATAATTTTTTTCTCTCTATGGCTCTGCCCTGCCCCTACAATTATGACGTCAAGTGCCACTTTACCAGGCATTTTTTGAAAGTGTATCGGCATCTGATCTGATATGGACACGCATCAGCAAAACAGCGATAATTTAATACAAAACAACGATCAACCTACAGTAGCCATATTTGATAGAGTGTTTAATGCACTGCAACGTGCCAGACGCGAATTAATGGCTTCAAATACAGCTGATACTAACATTTTAACTGCAACCAGAACACTCTTCAGGAGGCGAAGAAATCAAGTCCAAGGTAGGTAGCCTACTTTTGTGAGTATGGATGAATTTTATTTGAATAGTGACTACATCGAAAAAGGTTATAAACCGAAGTTAGTTTACTTAGAAGGAGAAAAAAGGAGTAATGTTGGGCCTAAAGGGTAACGTTACAATAATTGAACTAATGTACAAGCTGATGAAGCATTATGAGTAGAGTAAGTTAGTTGTGTAAGCTGTGGACTATGATAACGTAGTTTGGCAGATGGAAAATATTTTAAGCGAAATATGCGAGTAGTTTGAGAGTAGAAAGATCGACTCATTTTGGCGGGCTTTGTTAGCACTTAGCAGCGACAATATGTCTATTCAAGATCGCCCCCTATTGTCCTAATTCAGTTACTGATTTAATTTACTCCAAGTGGACTATATTATTAGTGCACTAATGTAAGGAATAATGATTGAGAGTAGGCGATTTCGGATACAGCTGAGTCTTTACATATACAAAGACTATATTAATATGAACCTATTTTTTACAGTCTATGATATGAACGCAATTTCTGTCTGCACTCTGCAATGTTCAAACGTCCCGCCTTCGAAGTAAAAGAGTCAATCAGCACGTCGTCGCGTCACTGCAGGTGTCGTTTATAGGCTGCGTTCCATTCCACTTTTAGACACGCACGTTCCAATTCAGCCCATTGCAGTTTAGTTTCCGCCAGTAGTGAGCACTCAATGTCGTACATCCGAGTGAACGAGACGGAGGGAAGTTAGCGAGTGAAGGGCATGACAAATTTTGGACTGGAATGCAGCCCCAGACTATAAAGCAGGGAAACATGAAGGTCTGAACTTCAATAAAAAAAAAAAAAACTTGCCTAGTGCACCTACTACATCCTGTGACGGTCCACAAATTTGCAACCATCCGCACCTGCAAACAATCACCACACAGCTTATTATGGACTAAAAACATTTTGAGCTAAGTTGATTGGAGAGACCATTGGTGACCAAAACACCTGATTCAACTCATCATCTTATTTGTAGAGACTACAAGACATGGATTGGGTTTGTCCATTAAGGACGATATCCATCACGCAGTGCTGAAGGCATTCCAATACAGGAACATAAAGAAAATACATTTTATTAATACTAATACCTGTTTTGATTAGGCACACCCACCAGAAGAGGACGTTCAACCTGGCAAGTGGGCCTCTTTCTCCTCCCAGGACCAGATATTCAGAGACTGCCACCTTTGTCTGAGCGTAATATACTGACAAACAATGGATTAGGTTTGTCATTCACTCTTAAGCCATGGAGTGGTTCATTGTTTTACATAAATAAATGTTAGCTATGTTTACAATGAATATATTTCAAAACACAATAAATTTCACAATATATTTTTCAAGGAGTTCCAGCAAAGGAAATAGCAGATGCTCAACTGTCCACAGTCGATTTGAACTGGAGTCTGGGAGATTTAAATAATTTAATTTGCCAGAGCTTCCCTATGATTAGCTTAAACCTGATTGGGTTTGAGTTGGCAAAAGTGGATAAGGCAAAACGCATTAAGAAGATCCAAGCAAGCTCTATGAGGGATCTAAAGAAGACTGTGGGGAAAAGCAGACTTTATGTTGTCCCTCGTGCTGAAGTGTGCCAGGTACGTTGTAGTTTCAGTGTACAAATGTATGGCTTAAAATTCACTGTGAGATTTTCATCATGATGGTGTCTCTGCAGACAAGCAACATGCCACTAAATCCAGCAATCACAGATGGACCTGAAACAACAAATGGTTTAGAGGTAATGTAAAAGTTATTTCAGTTGCTTTTTTACAGAATGAAATTATGACAAAAAACTATAGACATAAACTGTGATAAAATATTGAACTTTTTTGACAGTTTTTATTGTCAGACCTCTTTATTTTTAGTCTTGTACAGAAACACTGAATGACCAATCATCTCAATTGCAGTCATTAAATTAAATAATTCATCAGTTCATTAATACGTTCATTAAAACGTGGTTGATCTTTAAATTCACTGAGATTTTCATCATGATGGTGTCTCTGCAGACAAGCAACATGCCACTAAATCCAGCAATCACAGATGGACCTGAAACAACAAATGGTTTAGAGGTAATGTAAAAGTTATTTCAGTTGCTTTTTTACAGAATGAAATTATGACAAAAAACTATAGACATAAACTGTGATAAAATATTGAACTTTTTTGACCGTTTTTATTGTCAGACCTCTTTATTTTTAGTCTTGTACAGAAACACTGAATGACCAATCATCTCAATTGCAGTCATTAAATTAAATAATTCATCAGTTCATTAATACGTTCATTAAAACGTGGTTGATCTTTAAATTCACTGAGATTTTCATCATGATGGTGTCTCTGCAGACAAGCAACATGCCACTAAATCCAGCAATCACAGATGGACCTGAAACAACAAATGGTTTAGAGGTAATGTAAAAGTTATTTCAGTTGCTTTTTTACAGAATGAAATTATGACAAAAAACTATAGACATAAACTGTGATAAAATATTGAACTTTTTTGACAGTTTTTATTGTCTGACCTCTTTATTTTTAGTCTTGTACAGAAACACTGAATGACCAATCATCTCAATTGCAGTCATTAAATTAAATAATTCATCAGTTCATTAATACGTTCATTAAAACGTGGTTGATCTTTAAATTCACTGAGATTTTCATATTGATTATGTCTCTGCAGACAAGCAACATGCCACTAAATCCAGCAATCACAGATGGACCTGAAACAACAAATGGTTTAGAGGTAATGTAATGCTACATTACTACAGAAAATATTATGACTGAACTATACTGTATAAATATCTATGTAGAGTGGCGAGCTATAAGAAGACAACAAGACCTCGAGTATGAGCAATCATTGAGAGCTGATCAGGAAAAGGTGTGTCTTTTAATATCTAAGTATTTGCATGTGTAAAATATTCTTGATGGATCCTGATAGTTTTCCATATTGGCAGGATCAGAGGAGACAAGAAATGTCACAATATGAAGAAAGGCGCTTAAAGGTGCTTTCAGCTTACCTAGACTCAGGAAGGTGCTCCTTTTAAAAATCTCATGCACATTCCAACAGTTTTTTCCAAATAACTTTTGTCTCTCAGATAATAGAGGAAAGACTTGCGAGGAGAAGTGAAGAACCAGCTGAAGGCATACCACTGAAATTTACTTTCCCGGATGGCACAATTAAAATTAGACGGTTTCAAGTATTCGATGAAATGCAGGTAAAGCTGTTAAATAATCAAGATATTGACTATCAATCTTTCTACAGTGTTTTTGGCAGGGCAGCCACAGCAAATTTTGACGCTCTCGTCAGCGGTGGTGTGAATGCACAGTTAGCCTGCTCTGACGGATCCAATATAGTGCTACACATGTTTTTTTTTTTAATCCTTTTTCATTCAGACATAACCGACAGTGTTTATGTGAATACTCCCAAAGACAGTCGTTTCGACATACTTTTTGTTTTTTCAGGTCCTGTTTGACTTTGTGGGAACACATTCCTCAGCCACTGAGTATTTTTATATTAAGGAAGCTACATCAGCAGTATCAATAATCAACACAATTTCTGGAACTCTTCTGGATCATTACCTGATTTCCCCATTGAACATCCATGTTCAATGGATGGACATGGATGATGTACAGGTAAGTAAATTCCTATTGGCAATAACTCTAACCCTCGCCATCCACTAGATCTGAAAGGGATAGTTCACCCAAAAATGAAAATTCTGTCAGTAATTACTCGCCCTCATGTTGTTTCAACCCCTTAAGACTTTCTGTAGGTTTTCTTTGTCCATGATAATCAAACAACAAATGGAAACTTTTATTGAGGATTAATTTATATTTAATTTAAACAGTTAAGACTTTAATTTTATTCAATTTCTGTGGTATTTCTTATCTGAATACTACTTTTAGAGTACCTGAAAATTATACTGCATTGTTTATATATCTTTATTCTATTGAATTAAACAATGCAGTATATTGTATTTATTTAAGCTTCTGCTTGTAATTTGCTTATTCATTCTTGTTTTATTACTGATTATTGCAACAAAATAACCTCATAAAAAGCAGGATGTTTCTCTGTGATTCGCTACTCATTTCGAAGGTACTTTATGAGATGCTGTGACTGTGCGTGTCCGGTTTTCATTCTTTTTTGTCTTCAGCTGATCACATGCCTAAGAACAATTTTTAGAAATTTTACTTTAGTTACGGATATTGTAGCAAAGTAACAAAATGTTTCAAATGTAGATTTACGTTGTTCAGACTTATAAACTGAAAAATTTTCATGCTTCACTTTTTAACTGAAAAGAATGTAGTGTATGCTACACATACTGTGTTTTCAAGGGAATTCACAGAAAGTCGTCATCCTTCATAAATGCTAATTGAATATTTTATTTCAGGCCATTCGTGTGCAGCAAAATCCAGTTTTAACAACTTCAGACGAATTTGAGGCTAGAGAGGTCGTCCAAGATGACCTTGAAGTAATGGATTCTGGTTCTCAAGAAGGAATGTTCTCCAACCACAGTGAGGTCGTCCAAAGTGACTTGGAAATAATGGATGCTAGACCAGAAATATACACCAACTACATTGACATAATGCCAGACAATGTCATAGATGAGCCCGATGACCAAGAACTTCAAGATGGTTCTGAAATCATGTAAGTGGCTTCCATTGTGAATTGATTAATTGTACTTATACAGGGTGTCTGTGGGATCTTAAACACTATTAAAAGTTGATAAATCAATTTAGAGAATTTAGGCCCTTAAAAAGTTTAAACATTACGAAAATAAAGTAGTAATAACATGATTATTTCGAGAGGGGGATATCACCGTATTACAAAAACAATGTGATTCACTGAATAGAGACAGCATGGATGTGGAGAATAGATCAATCTGCTTGACAAACTTAATTTTATTTTGTTGGGAATTCGCTTTGGAATTATATGTAAGCTACGGCCTTACAAAGATAAGTAATATGTAAAAGTGTATATAACTATACAACTAGAATGTTTTAGAGCAGCCAAAATGTTCCAATCATCTTTTGCTACAGAATTATTCTTCAAACTAAGATCTTGCCTTGACTACCATACACAAAGGACAGGGTGAAAATTACACTTACTCCACAAAAAGTAAAACTGTTTATGGAGTCCAACCTTTAATTCTGTAATTAAAATTTAATTCTGTAAAAAAAATTCTTTGTTACTCTGTGTGTGATACTATTATTATTTTTATTTTTTTTAACTTAAATCATTGCTTCGAGTCTACTGTCCTATATGTGTCACAATTTCCCTCTCATGGTCACTCAATGTAATTGAGTTGTGAAGCTTTTGTCAGAAGTAATGCAGAAGCACTGAGGCCTGCCGCATCTCGCACAAGCTGCACAACGCACTTGCATTATACATCAAAACTTCCCAATGCACTTGTATGACAGTGGACTGGAAGCAATTGTTTTAAAGTTACAAAAATATTTGTTTAGCTTCAGAAGGCATTGATTCATCTGCTGGGCTTGTATGGATTACCGTCACATGGTGTTTTTCAAGCTTCAAATCAGTGGCAGCAATTCATTTGTATTACATACATTATTATATAAAACATTTCATTTGTTAATCAGAAGAAAGAAAGCCATACATTGCGCATAGCATGAGGATGAGTAAATCATGAAAACTTTTGGGTGAACTACCCCTTTAATTGCTTATCGTGTTGTGATAACATTGTCAGGTACATGGGAGACCTGGACTGGTCGACAGAGGAGATACTTCTGGAGCTTGGGCAAGAAATAAACCACAACCAAAGCTGCAGATTCAACATTAATCGAAAAAAATGTACTAGATGGTGCATTTAGAGCATTCAGACGAAAATCATACGATCCTTTTAAAAGAATTTCTGTCCGATTCTCTGATGAATGTGGAAATTTTGAGGAGGCTGTGGATTTGGGAGGCCCTAGGAGAGAGTTCCTCACCTTGCTCATGGAAGCAATTGAAAAATCTGCACTGCTTGCAGGCCCAGATGGAAGAAAAAACCTTGCTCTTGACTCAGTTGGTTTGTTATTTAATTTAATGTTTTTCAATCACACATTTGTTTTTACATCGTTCAACCTTGTAGTAATTGTCACTTTTCCACTCCAGCTTTCAGAGAAGACAGATACTACCTTGCTGGTAAAGCAATTGCTGTCAGCATGGTTCACGGGGGACCTTCTCCTGGATTCTTTTCATCAACTTTGTTTGAATGCATCTGTAACGGGAACGTGTCACCAACCATAGATGATGTGAATGACTTGGATTTGCAAGCAAAAATCCAAAAGGTAGATACCTTCCCCGTATTATTGGAAACCCCCATTGGACCAATAGACGGACTTACAATTATGTACCAGCAGCTCTCATAAAAAATAATGCTTGTGGAATGCAGTACAGTAAACCTATGTATTACAGATCTATTTACAGCATAAACAGATTAATGTGAAAACCAAACAATGCAGAAAGCAGCTCTCTCTCATACAAAAATACAAAATAGGGTAGGCCACATTGAAACTATGCCAATTTTCCATACGTTAGCTTTTAATGAAGAGGGTACCGTTCTGATTTTGCGCTCATGCGTCTGTTACGCCACATACTGTCCGGGCGCTGTACTTCCGCAATTCAGACTTTCGCCTTTTGTGTTCCGTCAATATTACATTATTAGAATAAGAAAAAATGTGTGAATCGATTCAGAATCGTTGTATAGTGAAGAAGTCTATGTTATTAAAGCCATATATATCCTATTTTCGTGAAGTAAAATCACTAAATGCCTGCCTTCTGCTGGGAAAAATAGTTCTTATGTTTTTCATCAAATAAGAACAAACATGTTTGCTGCTATGGGTGTTACGCAGTAATAAAACCGCTATTGACCAATCAGAATCAAGGACAGGAACTAACAGTTTTATTATATTTATAAAACAGTTAGTTCTGGTCACTGAATCTGATTGGCTGAGGTATTTCCAGCCATGCGATGTTCTACCAGTATCTCCACAGGAACAGTTTCACCGATTGTATCACTCCTCTAACGTATTTCTCACAGCAAGTTTCATGGTGGATGAGCAAATCCACCAGAATTTTTTTCACCAGAATACAGTCACTGAGTCAATCTCTCTTTCTCCCAAATACTCTACATATATAAAGTAGCTTCAGATAAAGTAAAGTTTTGGAGTTGGCAGTGGAGGCTTGGGCTCAAACTGAGATTTGTATAAATGCCTCATTTATTTGAATCTGTGGCGGAAGGAAGTAGTTTCGCACAAAATAGCTTTATTTTTTTTACACAATTGTGCCATCAAACTATTGTATAAATGCAATGTCACACTTAGCCGAATCACAGTTGTGCTGATTTAGAGCCAAAAAGCACATGGAGTGTGATATTGGTTACTTAAAATGTCACAATTTGCATTTTATATATATATATATATATATATATAATTTTAATTTATTACATGTATATTTTCCAGATTGCCAATGCTGCAACCAAGGAAGAGTTATGTCAGGCAACTGAGTGTATAACCGAATACCTGGCAAATGCAGGCTGTCTTCGAGCTATAAAATGCCTCAGAGACAAGGATCAGCTTGTAGACGATATTTTAATGTTCCAGGTTGTGAACCGAGTCCATGGCCCACTTGAACGGTAAGAATGATATATAATGATCATGCTCTCGAGATTAGTTGATTCAATTGCACTATCAGTTTTGATATTTCTTAATGGCCACATATTTGAACAGTAAGGCAGATTTAATTTACTTTTATATAATTTACTTTACATATTTAATTTACATTTAGTATGCCATTCCAAACTTATTATTTAAAGTAAAGAACAACATGGCCAGAAAAAAATTCATGTGTGCTCTTCTTGTCCTCTCACATCACTGCAATTTCTAAAACCTGAAATATTGATTTGGTTTTTTTTCTTGTGACGAGTGATCAGTGAGAAGAGTTATTACTGCAGCAACCGGTAGATTACAACGTGAATTGATACTCTTGAATAGAGGTGTCTACACATAATTTCCATGAAAATTTATATTTATTATAAATGTAAATATGTATCGACCAGTAAACTATACAATTCTCTACAGGCTATCATAAATAACAAAACCTTATCCCATGAAAATAAGACAATTGTTGTTTGAAAAGGACAAATAATACTTTTATGCACTAACTATTTTTTTTTTTCTTGAAGACTCCGGGAGGGCCTGATGACTCTTGGGCTGTTGGAGGCTGTTGTTAAACGGAAAGAAACCTTCAGACCCCTATTCTGCAGCCCACAACAGCCACTTACTACAGACACCCTTGAGGACTTGTTTAACATTCGCTACTCAGTTGCTGGAAGTAACCGGCGGGCAGAAGAAAACACTGCAGTAGCCTTCTGGAGGGACTACCTTTTAGATGCAGAAGGTAAGTAATGTAACTAATTGGCATGTTAATGGCTTCTTGTGCAATGGGAATAGTTAGTAACAGCATGCACCATTTACATCATAAAACAGAATTTTCTTATTTATTTTGGCTTGGTAGCCTTAGTAACAAGTGGTGTATAGCTTAAAGCAAGGTTAACTTACCATCACAGATACCCTGAACTCTGTTAATTAACCCAGTCCTTGCTTTCTCAGGGTTGGCTTTTTCCAAAAACACAACCAGGGGTTAGTTCAGTCAATGTTCACAGTGAAAACACAAATATATTAACTGAGTGACAAATCCATGAGTCACCGTGGGAATGGATGCAAAAAGCGGCATGGATTCGACGCTCTGTTGAGAATGTCTTTTGTGTTTTCACTGTGAACATATTCTGGGTTAAATGAACTTGCGCCCAGACGCGTTTTTGGAACCAGCATACCTGAGTTAAAGGGATCGTTCACCCAAAAACAAGAATTATCACATGATTTACTTACACCTCAAGCCATCCTAGGTGGATATGACTTTCTTTTTTCAGACGAATACAAAGCATTATATTAAAACATATCCTGGCTAATCCAGCAATATAATGGCATCCCAAAATGTAAAGCTCCAAAAAAAGTGCATCCATCCATGATTTAAAGTAATCCATATACTGTTCCGGGGGTTAATAAAGGCCTTCTGAAGTGAATCGATGGGTTTGTGTAAGAAAAATATCCATATTTAAAACTCTTTCTTATTTTTTCTTATCCATTTCTTTTTTTAAGCTTTAAGTTAATTCTCTTACCTGTAAATTTACATGGGTATTTTGCATAACCTTCTTTCTGGAATACCTCCCAGGCATTAAATCAGCTCGGACACTAAGAACATGCTATCCAAAAAGAATGAAATTCTTCCAGGTTTTTTTGTGATTTATGAATGATTATCTTATTACTCAGCCTTGTCACATTTTTCTTTTTCAGAGGGCAACTGTAACTGCTCGCTAGAAAAAATCCTTATGATCACAACTGGATGAAGTGTTCTGCCTGCAATTGGATTAAAGCCTCAGCCATCCATTGAGTTCCTACATACTCCTGATACTACACCTTGGTCTGCTTCACTAAGAGAGAAGTTTCCAACTTCAAACACGTGCATCAACTGCTTGCGTCTCCCTTTACACAAGGACTATGCCAATTTTAAGTCGAATATGGACTTTGGTATTTGCAACACGCAAGGGTTTGGTCAAGAGTAAGATCTACTTTGTTCAAAGGTTTGTTTAAAGGGATAGTTCACCCAAAAATGAAAATTCTATCATGTACTCACCCTCAGGTTGTTCCAAACCTGTACGAGTTTTTCTTCAGCTGAACACAAAGGAAGATAATTTGAAGAATGTTGGTATCCAAACAGTTGATGGACCCCATTGTCTTCCATAGTAGGAAAAAAAAAAAAAAAAAAAATAAACTATGGAAGTCAATGGGGTCCATCAACTGTTTGGATACCAACATTCTTCAAATTATCTTCCTTTGTGTTCAGCTGAAGAAAAACTCATACAGGTTTGGAACAACCTGAGGGTGAGTACATGATAGAATTTTCATTTGGGGAAGTCAAAAACGAAAATTAATGATTTATTGTTTAAAATAAATATTTGAACACAAAATTTTACTTATATGCAAATCATGTTTTAACAGAAACTATGAATAATAGTAATGCTTTTTGTCTTGTGGCAGTGATAGGATTGTTTATTTTGTTTTTTTGAAGCATAAACATGTAATATGTGCCAATACCACAAGACAAAGTTCTGAAGCTGATGTAGGGACACCTAATTATCTTTTATTTTATTGCCACATTTATTTTTGAATAAATTATTTTATTCTCAAATGTAAGTATATGAATACAAAACCTTAAATATGTAAAACTCTATGTAAAATATTTTTATTTACAGCTAGTTTCCATTGTATGAGAACTAAAAAAGCCAGCAAACGCACCAGGATTATACAAAATTTGTATTGATTCAACATCTAATAAACATATTTAGACAGGTATTGTTTACTGGGAAACCCTGAAAGAACAGAATGTTTGGCAGCAGGGCTGTTTCAGGACTTTTATCAGTATTGGGGCAAAAAGTAACACTGGGCTCCCCTAGCGTTTTCCAATTTCTTGAATAATAAAAACTGTGCATCAATAATGTACTGTATGACTTCTCTAGCTCAAATTATCTGTATAATTATAACTAAACATGAATTTTAATTAAAACGAAACAATGACGCCATGACGCATTTTTGAACTGCATATAGAATCTCAAGACTGCCTATTTGATGTCTTTATCGTTGGGAATTCCATTATTGTAAAAAAAAATTGAAGACTCATTGATAACAATAAGAACAATTTTCTTAAGAATTATGATTGTATTTGTCTGTATTTTGTTTCCTTTTCATGTGTATTCAATGCAGTGCTGTTTATTTCCTTGCAATAAAAAAGAACGGCATGTGTTCACATTTAACAAGCTTTTTTTCTCTTTTTTTTTACCTATTTGCATAAAATCACTAATTGAACTTTTTGAAAATAATATTAAAGGTAGCCTACATGCTGCAGTGAAATACTGTAGACCATACAGCGGATATTAAATGATTCCTGCATTCATGTAGGCTAGGCCTACTGTAACGAGGTATTTGCAAGGCATTAGTTCATAAAACCAAAAGCCAATGTCAGTAGTTTAATTCGTTTGAGTGCTGTAGCGTTCTGATAACTTTTTTTTTAATTATCACCAGTCATCTAAGTTCGGTAAACACTAGGTGCATGATGGACACGGAGAAGTTAACTTACTTAGTCTTCTCATTAACACCATATTTATTCATTCGGAAAGATTTGGGGATGGAACAGACATGAAAACGAGAGGCGAGATTAATAAATACCGTAACGCCTCTTTTAAACGGGACCAAAGTAAAGTGTGTTTCCGAGCAGCATCTGTGAAAACTCAAGTAAAAATATGCTACAGACCTGAGCGAGTTCTAGGAACTGTGAAGGTGTCTGCCCTGCGCTCCTCGAGTGACACGGACTGTCTGACGAAAGCTCGTAGATCCGATAGACTGCTAAAGAGTTCTTCCACTGTTTCAGGAGACAGCATGCCTTCAATTCTTCTTAAATTCAACAAAGACGAATCAATGGCATTCAGATGTGCGCTTCCTAAGACTCCATGTCCATGTGCTCTTTCTACATGACTGCATTTTCTGCGAATTTGTTCAACAACCTCCGACATGTTGCACCTCAATTCTTTCTCCTCTTCTCCTTCCGTTTCCTGTCATCTCCCCTTAATATGTTGTTGGTTCATTAATATTCAACATATTATTTGCATACTGATTATTTAAGAAGTACTAGTATCTATTAAGGTAAGGATATCTTTGATCTAAAATGTTACTAGTAACTAAAAAATAAGCACTAGTTCTATTTTTTCTTAACAAGTTGGGTATAATTAAATACTAGAAACTAGTGGAATAAGTACTAGTATCTAATAAATAAGGACTAGTATCTAATGAATAAGTACTAGTATCTTTAAAAAGGTACTAGTAGCAACTGAATAAGTACTAGTATCTAAAGAATAGGCACTAGTACCTAAAGAATAGGCACTAGTCGCTAATGAATAAGTACTAGTACTTAATGGAATAGATACTAGTATCTAAAAAATAAGTACTAGTTGCATGAAAATAGAGACTAGTAGGTTTAAATGATTAAATGTTAAAACGGCTTGCCATAGTCACCAGCTCCTCTTTATCTTTCTCCCTGCTGATTGGGGTAATTCAGCGCCAGGCGTCCATCCTCACGGCCCGGCCACACCCCCCTGTGTTACCTTAAATCAGTGATGTAGACATGGGTGGGCAGGGGTGGGCCTGGGCCCACCTAAATTAGACCCAGGCCCATCCAGAATATTAGAGATCATCCTCGGAAATATATATTTATAAAATAGTAATAATAATAATAATAATAATAACAATAAATTCTGATTACTGAAAGTGTGAAAGAACTGTTTAAAAATGCAACTTCTCTGTTGTTAAGAAAAATTTGGTAAAAAAAAAATTCATTCATTTTTATTGTGTCCCACCCAAAAGTAATTTCTTGGCTATGCCCTTACCTCCCATACTGAAATTATATTTTTTGTTCATGTTTCACCAGCTTATACGACATTGATGTTGGAAGGGAAAAATAGTATTCAACAAGAAACGTACTGTGGGAATAAATTTCATTTGAATCATTAAAGTGGTCTCTACATAACAGATGTGTGTTTTGTTTTGTTTTCATAAGGATAATGTGCAATGATAAATTGAGCACAATAAAAACAGAAATGTGTATTATGAAAGTCAAAAGGGACTATTTTGATTTAATGTCAACTTTTACACCGAACCAGACTTTAACTACTAATTTTGTTCAGGATAAAACTTTTTTAATGTTAAATATAACTAAAGGGGCCTTCAATGTCCCTGAGGCATATTTGGGATTTGGGAATCTTAATGTAGCAAATTTTCTTTCTCCCACTTCACCAGTTTACAATGACTAGAAAATGAATGATACAATTTTTATATGCTTTATTCTCTGCCCTCAATCAATGTTAAAAGATGATTTTAATCTATGTTGGATGTGAAATGTGTGACTTGCTTGTTCAAGAGGCTCTTTATCTCTGAGCAATGATATTAGCATCAGACTAACATTTGTGCACCACAGACTAAAGATGAGTATCAATTGATAATCAACCACAGCATCATTGTTAGAATGAAGAATTTGAACAATGGAGCATAAATTATAAATTCCAAACTGGCAGTCTGTCATTTAGTTCTGAGTATATAGACATTACTGGATATAAAAGCTACAGGCAAAATAAGACTTGCAGTGTTAAATGAACCAAGAGGTTTGGTGGTGAGGACAGAGAAAGTCTGCCTCAAAAGTCTAATAAAACTAGATAACTACATGTGACATTTTCCACACGCGTCCCATTTCTTTTTAAATGAAAGTTTAAATTAACAAGCATAAAATTAACTCATGAAAAGTAAATAGTTTTAAGCATATCAAGTGTTGGTTAAAATGGGGGTTTTGGCATGTCCCACTTCAGAAGTCTTGACTTCTCCAGTCAGTCCAACTATTAAAATCATTATCAACACTGCCATAATTAGTGTTGGGTGTAACCTGATTACAAAGTATACAAAGTGTAATTTAATTACTTTTAAGTTAAAAGTAGTCACGAATTACATTTTATATTATTGTAATCAGATTGCAGTTACTGGCTTTCATTTAAGGTAATAACTTTTACAGTATCTCTAAAATAATTACAATACATTTATAATATGAATACATATTCTTAAATGTATCTCTGTTTGAGTTTCTGTGACATTTTTTTAAATTAGTTTAGCATGTAAAAAATTTCTATAAAAAGTGTTTTATAAAGTAACTTTGGTAAAGGTAAAGTAATAAGTAATCTGATTACTTTTCCAATTAAGTAACGAATAAAGAGTTCTGAATGCAATTTTTGAGAAATAATTGTAGTGGAGTAGTTTTTTGGAATAAAATGTAATAGAGTAGTTTTTTGAGTATATTAACCAACACTGTGTCAGGATTCACTGTTGTCTGCCCTGTGTTTTGCCTCTGTCATCTGTTCCCACTACACTTCCCATCATCCCCTGCTCTGATCACCTCCAGCCGTTCCCCATTGTTCCTCAACTGTGTTTTATTTTCTCATTAGTATTTGTGTATATCATGCACTGATTTCTGTTCAGACTTTGTCAGTTATTGAGTGTATTGAATGTATCGAATGTATCTTGTTCTAAGCCCTGCTCTTGGTTCCCAGAGTTTTAGTTTTTGTTTATATTCTGAGTTACCTGGATCATCTTTTGTTTTCATTATTAAAGCTGCATCTAGATACTCATTCCTCATCTGCCTCATTACAGAACAACTGACCTTAAAATGGATCTAGCGGCGTACTTCACTGAATTAAGCCAGGCGGATTTAACAATTTGAGAGTTCTACCCTTTTTTCTCCACCATTGCCTTCCACACCGGTTTTGACGACGAATCCCTTAAAACCATCTATCGAACTGGACTACCAACACGCCGATAGAGGGAATTGCCGGAGACCGGAATATTGCACATGGAAGGAATATGTGAGGCTAGTGGTGGAGACACTCGCTGCAGAGGAACCACCTCTCTCAATCCCGGTTTCAGCTTCTGAGCATTCCACGCCTGCCACGGCCAATGAGCCAATGCCCACGCCTGCCACGACCAACGAGCCAACGCCCAAGCCTGCCACGGCCAACGAGCCAACACCCACGCCTGCCACGATCAACGAGCCAACGCCCACGCCTGCCACGGCCAACGAGCCAACACCCACGCCTGCCACGGCCAACGAGCCAACGCCCACACCTGCCACGGCCAACGAGCCAAAGCCCACGCCTGCCAGGGGCCAACGAGCCAATGCCCACACCTGCCACAGCCACGAGCTGGAAGTCTTGTCCATCCCAGAGCCAGCATTGCCAGCCTCGTCCGTCCGGAGGAGGAGGAGAAGAAGAAAGTCTTCTGTTTCCCAGTCTCCGCCTTCCACGGCTCCGCCTCCTGAGTCTTCCAGGACTCCACCTCCCGAGTCTTCCTGAGCTCCGCCTTCCACGGCTCCGCCTCCCGAGTCTTCCAGGGCCCCACCTCCCGAGTCTTCCAGGACTCCGTCTTCCACAGCTCCGCCTCCAGAGACTTCCACGGCTCCGCCTCCAAAGCCTTCCACTGCTCCATCTCCTGAGCCTTCCACGACTCCATCCTCCATGGCTCCGTCACCTGAGCCTTCCACGGCTCCGCCCACAGGGTCCTCCATGATTCCGCCTTCCATGGCTCCACATCCAGAGTCTGCTCCATGCCACGGCTCAGCCGAACCTCAGTCTGCTCCTGACCCTGTCATGTGGCCTTCTCCCTGGCCTCCTGACACAGTCCCCGTCCTGTGTCCTTCTCCCAGGCCTCCTGACCCAGTCCCTGTCCTGTGGCTGCCTCCCAGGCCTCCTGACCCAGTCCCCATCCTGTGGCCGCCTCCCAGGCCTCCTGACCCAGTCCCCGTCCTGTGGCCACCTCCCAGGCCTCCTGACCCAGTCCCCGTCCTGTGGCCACCTCCCAGGACTCCTGACCCAGTCCACGTCCAATGGCTGCCTCCCAGGCCTCCTGATCCTCTCCCTGTCCACCTCCCATGCCTCTTAATCCTGGCCATCAGCCTGTCTACTCTGGTCCCCTTGGTCTCCTAGCCGTCTGCCTGATCTGCTCTGGTCAACTGGGTCTCCAATCCATCCGCCTGATCTGCTCCATACCCTCCTTGCCCCTTGTGCCCCTTTGGACTGCCTGTTTGCCCCTTGCCCCCCCCCCAAAAAAAACCATATGTTTTCCCCTTCACTCCATGAACAATTAGTTTTTTGTTTCTGTGTTTTTTTTTTTGGAGTGTCTAGATTCCGCTCCTAAGAGGGGGGGCTATGTCAGGATTCACTGTTGTCTGCCCTGTGTTTTGCCTCTGTCATCTGTTCCCCATGGACTACACTTCCCATTATCCCCTGTTCTGATCACCTCCAGCTGTTCCCCATTGTTCCTCACCTGTGTTTTATTTTCTCATTACTATTTGTGTATATCATGCCCTGATTTCTGTTGTCCTGAATGTATTCCTGTCTTGTTCTAAGCCCTGCTTTTGGTTCCCTGTGTTTTTGTTTTTTCTTTATATTCTGAGTTACCTGGATCATCTTTTGTTTTCATTATTAAAGCTGCATCTAGATCCTCATTCCTCGTCTGCCTCGTTACACACTGGTCATAGCTTTGATATAATCTGTAGATTTGCTGTTCAATTTATGGTAAAATTTTAACAAGAACTAATAATGGGCAAAACTTTTAAACTTATTCATCTAATATATTAACACAACATAGTCTAGCATAATCTTGGTTAATGTTAATTTCAACATATACTACTACATAATGTAAACAGTTAATGCATTAGGAAATAACTTGAGCTAGCACAAAATAATGGTATATAATGTTAAACAAAAATAAAACTGTTCATTGTTAGTTCATGTAAGTTCATAGTGTTAATGTTAACAAATATACATTTTTATTAAAAAAATTATTGTATATGTTGAAATTAACATTAATTTAGATTAATAAATGCAGTAAAAGTATTGTCCATTGTAAATTCATGTTGAAGGCGCAGCCACGCATACATTATCATGACGAAATTCTGTCGGCAAACCTGGTGTGAACAAACGTTGAGTGTGCTTGAAACCAGCATAAATATAATTGTCAAACTTCATTTTTTAATGCTGCACTTTATACTCACTGAGATTAAGTTAAAAAGAGTTCAGTTAAAATGTCACAGCTAAAATTATATAAAGTACTTGTCCATATATATGAGCAAATAAATTATTTTACTATTCAAAATGACAAAACTAGGCATTTGGGAAACTGGCCTTCCAAGGGTCCTTTTGAGAAACTTGTAGAAGCGATTGCACTCTTACTGTTATCTGTAAATCAAGTCATTTTCAAAGCAGCTCTACAGAAAACCATGCATTAACAAAAACAACAAAAATTTAATTTTAATATCTATAATGTCTTACAGTGAACATTGTGTAGTTCGATTATATGGGATTGTAAAATGTGTATAGAAATTAAATAATAATTGTATTTATAACCCCTGTGAGCAATCTGAAGGCGACTGTGGCAAGGAACACAAACCTCCATAAAATGTTTAATGGAGAAAAATAACATTGGGAGAAACCAGGCTCACTGTGGGGGCCAGTTCCCCTCTGGCTAAACAACATGAATATAATGCAATATTAGTTATTTGCGTGCAGTGCAAGTAATGGTTTTAAATTTGTAAATTATGTAAGAGTTAACTTTAAGATTAATGACTAATACCTTTGAAATCCAAGCTGGATTAACTGCAGAAGTTCACATAGATGCATAATAGTTGTGATTGGCTGCCGTTGGCTATCCTTTGTTAGTTGTCTGATGAAGGCTTTTGTTGGCAATTAAATTATAATTTATGTATTCCATTTCAAGAGTGTAGTCTATCAAAAGACAAAGATTATTCAGGCAGATATAAATGATAAGGTGCATCGTAGTTCAACCTGCAGGGTATTTCGGTGAGGATCGGTGGGGTCCATCCTAAGTCTAAGGTTCATGCAGTGGCATATGAAGTATCTGATGTCTTACAGTTGGAGTTGGCATCAGTTCATCCTCTGAAATAAAAAAATGGAAGTGATGTCTGGCTTGCACCGGCTGTATTTTGTCGTCATCTCAGCGACACGTAGCAGTGAAGTCCGACACGGAACAGAGCTGGATCTGGCAGGCTCTGGTAACCTTAGGATATGAATCAACATGGAAACAAATAGAATAATATTAGCGCAGATGCCATTCATTTTATGCAGAGTCATGATGGATGTTTCTGGTTCCGGCAGACCAAACTAAAGCAGCCTAATTATGAGTTGATGGATAAATTAGGTGTATGCCTGGCTAAATAGATGAGTCTGTGTGTCTGCATTCCGAAAAATGTTAGGGAGACAATTCCATAGTTTAGGAGCCAGAAATGAAAATGATCTACCTCCTTTTGTGGATTATGATATTCTTGAAATTATTAACAAGCCAAAATTTTGTGATCGTAATGATCGTGATGGAATTTAGCATGTCAGAAGGTCACTTAAGTATTGTGGAGCTAGACCATTCAAAGCTTTGTATCAAGTTAACAGAATTTTTTAATTAAAACAAAATTTAACAGTTAGCCAATGTAATGACAGTAAAACTGGGCTAATGTGATCATATTTCTTGGTTCTAGTCAGCACTCTGGAAGCTGCATTTTAAATAATTGTAGTTTACTTATTGAAATTGCTGGAGATCCTCCCAGTAATGCATTATAATAATCTAGTCTTGAGGTCATAAACACATTAATTAATTTTTCGGCATCAGCAAGAGAGCGCATGTGTCGTAATTTAGCAATATTTCTCAGGTGGGCATATTGTATCAAAAATAGCACCTAAGTTCTTTGCAGAAGAAGTCAACATAACAGTACATCCATCGAGAGTCAAATTATATTTTAGCAACTTATTTTTAGAGGTTTTTGGACCAATCATTAGTACTTCTGTTTTTTTGGAATTGAGTAAAAGGACATTTCTGGACATCCAATCTTTGATTTCATTGATGCACTTGGAGAATTGTAAATTCCATTAGGTTTAGAAGAAATAAAATAATGTTGGGTATCGTCGGCATAACAGTGGATACTTCATAATATCTCCCAGGGGAAACATGTATAAGGAGAAAAGCAGAGGTCCTAAAATTGATCCCTGTGGTACTCCATAGTTAACTTTTGTTTGATTTGACAATTCCTCATTTACACCTACAAAGTGGCAGTGGTCTGATAAATAGGACCTAAACCATGCTAATGCAAGTACAGTAATGCCAACATAATTCTCCAGCCTATTCAAGAGAATGTTGTCTATAGTGTTGAAGGCAGCACTAAGATCTAAAAGCACTAGAAGAGAAATGCAGCTGATCTGATCATAAGAGCAAGTCATTTGTAACTCTGATAAGTGCAGCCTCTGGACTGTGATGGGGCCTAAATCCTGACTGAAATTGTTCATATATTCCATTTATCTGTAGAAATTAACATATTTAATTAGACACTATATTTTCCAGTATTTTCCACATAAATGGTAGATTTGAAATCGGTCTGCAATTCTCTAGGATCAAGCTGTGGCTTCTTAATAAGCAGTTTGATAACAGTCATTTTAAAGTTTCTTGGGACATGTCTTAGGGATAACGAGGAGTTAATAATATTTTAAGGTTCTGAGATTACGGGAATACCTCTTTTAAGAGCTTAGTTGGTATTGGATCTGACATACATGTTGTGGCTTTTGGTTTTTGCCCGTGAGCAAAATTACGAGACACTGTTTTCTGAGGTGCTGTGACAGTTGATTGCAAAGTTACAATTTTATTTCTGATTATTTCAATTTTATCAATAAAGAAATTCATGAAATCATTACTATTGTGCTGCGATGGAATATCCAGATCAGTCGATGCTTTATTCCTAACCAATTTAGCCACAGTACTGAATAAACACCTAGGATTTTTGTGGTTATTTTCCATCTAAAATATGCTGACCTGACTGCTTTTATTTTATCTGTTCAGTGCTGAATCTGAACAAATGGAGTTTGATGATAAACTTCCTCTGGAAAATCACTCCAAGCAGTTCTCTCTGCTAATATGTGTTATCTAGGCATGTAAGCTTAACTTGTATGTAAGTATGTAAGCTGAACTTGCTTATACTTGTTGGTATAAGCATAAGCCTTTCGACAACCTGTTTAATGTAGTACACTGTAGTCCAAGCCTTGTAATATTTGCCAATGAGACCAGCTCTTACAATAAAACCTTTCATGTTTGCTGTCAAACAGGCAGTGAATCCTACCAGCACTCATTGACAGCCCTGTCACAGTCAAGGAGAAGGTGTGGAGGCTGTTTCCCTTTTATTCCCAGACCAATTATCCAAAGTCCCTCCCTTTAGATTTGAGAATATAACCACATTGATATCCAATGCATGTGTGGCAGGAAGGGCAATTCTCCTTTCGTCATTTTCCAATTCGCCATTCCAGCCTATCATCTGCACCCCTGGGCTATAAAAAGTGTAATGGATTTGCTGCCTGGGATGCGTCGCTTTTGTGAACTGCTGCGTCGTCAACACGCTTTCATCAACACGCTTTCGTCAACACGCTTTCGTCGCCGCGCTTTCGTCACCGCTTCCTGGGAACCGGATGTGAGCACCCGAGCTGGTAAGGAGAATACACTGCTAGTTGTTTGTAGGTCAGGAAGTGTATTCAGTTACGTTAAGGCGCGTCTTGTCTAATGTGCATTTTAGAGATGCTGATTTGTGTTAGAGCGTGCTTCAGTCCCTCCCGCTGTACGAGCTTGTTACAAGGTCGCTGTTTGCATGAACTGGAGGTTGACACTGGAGACGGTAGGGAAAATTTGGTGTTTAATCTCTCTCTAATTGTTCTTAGTGGTATGCGGTGCGCGTTTTAAAACGCTGGTCTGTATTTAAGAATGTACCTATTCCCTTTCTCAGTTGTGAGAACCCGATGCAGTAAATGCTATTATTCTACTCTGTCCCTCGCCAGTGACAGCTACGGTTTCACTACCTCTTGGTAAAGCATTGCCTAATTTTCTCGACTATCGGTATGTATTTTTTTCGTATACATGCATTAGGTCAGGAGGGAATTAATCTGGCAGAGTAACAGTCTCATTTTGCTTATAGGTTTGTGAAGGCCCATACCTGTATTCCAGTCAGGGTGCTTCGTGTTTTATCACGGCTGCAGTGCTGTTCTGTTTCCAAGATAATTTTGTTTTCAGTTTGTTTTGTTTTTCAACTTTTTGTTTTCTTGGTTTGTAGTGGACTTTTCTTGACTTTTAGGATCGTTCCTAAAGCTCTGATCTGTCTATTATTTTCTTCCATTCTAATCATTTTTCTTTGTTTTCTGTTAACTTGTTTTTCCATTGCATTATATTTGTTTATTTGATCTGTCATTTTGTATTATAAGTTGTGTTCTCTTTCATTGATTTCTTTTGGAATATAATTGTTAGTACTTTTTCGTTGCCATTTGTCTGTGCTTTAAGCAACTGGTTATTCATTTAATTTACTTTACTTGTTAGTGGCAACATTTATTTTTCCTTTTTATTTGGGTTTAACTAAGTGTATTGAGTCGTATACTCAACCCATAAAAAGTTATTTATTTTGATGTACATCTTTTGTGTGTTGGCAGGACTTGAGCACCGGGGGCAGAGGACGGGCTTATTTAGGTGGTGGTATCTTCCTCACAGTGTGTTGTGACCACCTCACTGTGTGCTGTGATTGGTATTGACTCGTGTGTGTGTGTGTGTGTGTGTGTGTGTGTGTGTGTGTGTGTGTGTGTGTGTGTGTGTGTGAGAAGTGCAGTGATCATTTGCGGGTGGCGTGGCTCGACTGTCTGCCTCTTGGTAGGTCTCGTCCTTGGCCCTGATGTTCCTTAACCAGTAGTGGCCTGTTGATTTATAACAAAGTGCTCCATAATAATTTTTACTATTGTTCTCTTTTACAAAATGTCAATAAACTATATTTTTGTATAATGACCAATGTCTCTGTTTCACATTGGTGATACGAACCTGTGTATGCCTTCTGTAGGGGCTAATGTAAATTCTTTGGGTGAAATTCCCAGGGTGGCGTAGTCGGAGTATGAATAGTGCAACCTTATTAACTGATTATAATTCTCTAGGAAATCCCCCTTACTGCCCTCGTCTCTCTCGCGCCACACATGTGTAAGTGAGGTCAGCCCATTGGGAATGGAAGAGAATAAGTAAATGACCCTCAAAACCAAATTTATACAACAGAAAGAAATGAGTCCTAGTTGTTAGCAGGAGCAGTGTTTGGATAGTTTTGAAGTTTTCTCGACTTTAACGTTTTCTTGACTTTAGCCAGACTTTGTCTATCGCCAAAAAGTCTGCTCCAGTTTGCAGTTTATTTTGGCCAGGAACCACCAACATAGGAAATAACGGCAGCCAATCACAACCTATTCATGTTGTTTCTACATGCCAATAGAGCACAAAAGTCTGGTTGTGAAAATAATAATCACATAAATGTTTTCCATATGCAAATTAATAATTAATGATTACTTCTAAACCTTTAAAGACAGACCCACCGTGAGCTCTGAGGATGTTAATGGGTGGCATATGCTTCTGTTGAAGTTATCTGTCCACGTTATTTCGACTTAATTTTAAAAAATCAAGTTTAATTGCAGAATTTCTAGTTTTAACTACACTACCCATGATCCTGAAGGGGAACATTTTACCAATCAGAGAATCACGGCAAACAAAGCATGGCAAAAGAGACGTATATATATATATATATATATATATATATATATATATATACCAAGGACAATGGCAAATATGAGGGCTTAAATACATGACATGGGGGAACATAAACCAATGAACAAACAGATCTCTAAACAAGATAATTAAACAATAAACCAATGAAAACAAGACATATGAACATGGAGGGAAAAAGTCTCTGTTACATATGTAACCTCCATTCCCTGATGGAGGGAACGAGACGTTGTGTCGAAGAAGCGACACTAGGGGTCTCTCTTGTGTGCTGAATATGCCTCTGATCTATGAAAAAAGGCCAATGAGAAGTTGGCAGACAGGATTTGCATACCCCGCCCCCGGACATACAGGTATAAAGGCAATGAAATACTACAAGTTCATTCAGGTTTTTCTGAGGAGCCGGAAATGGTCCAGCCACTGCAGTGACACAACGTCTCATTTCCTCCATCAGGGAACAGAGGTTACATACGTAACCGAGACGTTCCCCGTCTGTTGCTCACTTCGACGTCATGTCGAAGAAGCGACACTAGGGGTCCACTTTAAATCACGCCATGCACTGAGCCAAGTACGTGTACTGCTGACACAGGAGCGGGCAAGAATTTCATGTGCACAAGCGACCAACTGTGTTTCATACTGCACGTACCCTTCCCCAAAGCCCCCAAAAAGTCGTCAGAATCCTTCTGGTTACCCTAGAGAGGAACAAGGCGACGCTTGCCAACCTGGGAACGGGCCAAGCCTGGCTGGGCCTCTTTTCTCTCTATGTTTCTCAGCATAGAGCAAGAGCAGCCGGGGAGGGGGGAGTTGCTATGACACGGCGACCGCAGGACAGCGACAACTGCCTAAGGAAGACACGGGTCAGCTCGTAAGGTGACCGTACCGTGGAAATACACACAGGAGGAGTCCGCGTAGGAGGCCTGATCTGTAGAGCACCTATTCCAGTACAGGGTAGCCTAGGGTACCCGTAGCGGACTGGGTCAGCAAGTTCCTTCACTGAACTGCGGACCCCAAAAGGGCTAGTGAGGACTCGACCAGGGACCCAGGTGGGTGGGATCTCCTGGGAAAGAAGGCGCACTGTTTTACCTCGGCCGAGGGAAAGGGCGCTGGATGCAAGCGATTCACCCGGTCAGACCGTCAACTTTCATGAAGAGGCGAGGGGACAGAGACATGCAGAAGGGGAGGACTTGTACTGTTACGCCTGGCCATCGAACGCGAACCGCAGAAAGGGGCGGTGTCGAGGCAAAATGTAGCTGTGGATGTACGCGTCCTTCAGGTCTACCGCTGCAGACCAATCTAGATGTTGAACGTAGATTAAAATGTGTTTCTGCGTGAGGATTTTGAATGGGAGTTTGTGCAATGCTTGGTTGAAAACTCGCAAGTCCAAGATCGGTCGTAAGCCACCACCTTTTTTGGGTATGATGAAGTAAGGGCTGTAGAGACCCTACTTCATCTCGGTTGGAGGGACAGGCACTATCGCGTCTTTAAGTAAGAGAGTAGCGATTTTCGCACACAGGGACTTGGCAGAGTGCCGTGAGAACGGCATTTGCGGGCCAGGTGACCCAGAGACAAAAGAAAATAGCTCTGTTACTGAGAATATGAAAACTAATTCAACAAAAAATTCTCCTCCCGGCCCTCCACCAGGTTACGGAGCAGTCTTACCATCTCCGGAGCTAACGTCTTGGTCCCTGGGTCGAGCATCTCTGGAGCACCTGGGAGCCTTACGGGTCCTCGAGGGGGTCCGTAAGACGGGGGGCGTCTGTTTCCTGCGGAGTGCTCGATGCTGGGGCTGAGAGTTGGGCCCGGGTTGAGGTGGAGCAGGTTGTTTCATAACCTCAGGAGGATGCCCTCGGCAAGCAGACGGGGCATGGCCCATGGCGGCAGGTTTGCGGCGGGGCAGGATGTTAGATGGACTCCGTCTGCTTCACGGCTGAGGACTGCTGGGCAGAGTCGTCAACGGCGCCGCCGATTTTACGGAGCTGGGAGACGGGGGTGTTGGAGAAGGTGTGCCTTGTCTACCTCCCGCATTTCGACCAGGTCTGGTCCAGAGATCGCGTTTCTGGACCACAAGGGTAGCCATCGCCTGTTCGAGTGCCGGCGCTTCTGACCTCCGTGGCCCAGGGGCGCAGTTGGTCATCCAGCACAGTTCCTGCAGCACATCAAGAACAGGACTACCCAAGTGCAAGTTTTGAAGCGCCTTGGCCTGGCTTTGGTTGCAGTAAAGGCCGTGGCATTGTAAGGTGTCAAAACTCAAATAAGGGGAATAGTATAATCAATAATTAATAATTCATAATCAATAACTGATCATACGGGTTATGAGTTATCACTTACAGTTTTAAATGATCCCTAAAAGGGAATACGTTGCCAAGGTCCTTATATGGGCCACTAAACGCAACGGGTTGCGCTGTTACACATATAGGCAGGCAAAAATAGAGCAATTATATACATCAACATTCAATCACAATGGATTATAATTAAACATTAATATATCAATTGTCTAGAATCGTTCGATTCTCGAGATAACTCCTAAGGGTATTAATTTGTCATCTAATAGTCTGCTCGCCAGCGAACTGACCGTAAAATCTTTATTAACCCTTAAGAAATTATTCGTATAACTTAGAAAGGCAGACTATTTCTCTTGGCCACGAAAAACAGCTTCCCTTTTCTAAACAAAAATACTATTTAAAGTATCAACAGTTTTAGAGCTCGTAGCTTAAAAATCAAACATCTCAGGGACCTCAAAATCATGAACAGATAGGCAGAGTCAATCAATGAATATAGTATTTAATACAGGAAAACTACGTATATATCGGTGACTACAGTTACATGGAATAAATGTATTTACAAACACAATAAACCACAAAACAATGAAAGAGAATTAGAATAAGAGAGTGAGAGAAAGAGGGAGAGTTGTGTAAAATCACAGACAAGATGGACCTTAAAACAGAGACAGCAAGGAACTCAAAATTACCCTAAAATGGGCACAACCTTACAGCATAATAAATCTTGATAAGAAATAAATACTTGCACAATGGTTCTCTCAGGGTTGCTGAGGAAAGAAGGCGTGTGTGTGTGTGTCCTTCGAAGCGCGTGCTGCTGGTTGTTTCAGGCGAACAGAGTTGCGGCAAGTTTTAAGAGTCTCTTGAAAGTGGAGTTACCAACGAGAATAATTCAGCCTAAGTTCCTTTCACTCGTGTGGAACTGAACAAAGGAGAATTACGAAAAGGAAAATAAAACAAACAAAAGAAAAAGACAAGAAAAGGTGACGACTCAGTCGAAAGACAAAAACTAAGCGTAGAAGGAAAAAGCAAGCCACGTAAACTGGAGTTCTGTTCTTTTAAGGAAAACTTACTCCACGCCTCTCTGAAGCGAACTGTCCAATCGTTGTTCAGAAAATCTTGAGCGGGAAAGTTTCTTTGTCTTGTCAGGCCGATTCATTTGCATAAGTTATGGCCATGGCCGAAATTCGTCATTTTTCCTCCGAAGATGATTAAACATAACAAGACACATTTTATCATAACCTAATACATATATCTGGCTCAGTCAGACAAAGAGGAGTACAAAGACATCAAACACGGCATGTAACAATGATAGGAATTCAAGTTTACATCTCAATGCGTAATTACAAGTATTTATAATTCCCTTGATACTACGATAACATCATAGATATTCCAATAGGACACGGGCAAACAGACAGACGTAAAAACATATCAAATATATCTCAGTAAAGTCTTTAAATGAGGAAATTCCTGAAAAGTTCTTATGTGTGTGTGTGGCTAGGTATCTGTGTGTCTTGAAGAGGTCTCTTACTCTCCACTCCTAGGCTTGGGAGGGTCAGATTAGGATCTCTTTGAAGCTCGCAATGGCAGGGAGAGCTCTGGTGTGTGTTGTCTGTTCACACTCAAGGGTGTCATAGAAGTTGTCATCGAACCATCTATTGCAGACTGGCTGGAACCGAAGGCCTAATTTAGCTTTTGAGTTCAGAGGCCAAAAGCTCTTTGGGTTTTAGCAAGAATGTGCGTTATATGATTCATTGATACGCTACAGCATGCAGGGCGGAAGCGGTCTGGGACCACTCCACCGTGAGGGTAGTGAGAGTGGAGGAGCGAGGAAGCTGTGGCTTACTCAACTCGTCATGCACATCCAGGAAGAAAGGAACCGGGCGGGGTACAGCTGTGAGCGGCGGACATGCCCGCGGGACCAATCAAGTAGCCCGGGAAAGCATAGCGGACCTCTGTGTGTCAGGCTCAGTCTGGGCGAGCAGACCCGTAGGTGGCGGCCCAGGCGAGTCATCGGCATCAGACGCCGCTGTAACGCTCTCCGATGCAGCGGTGATGTCATCCAATTCTGAAGCAAGCAAGCGTGCAGGGGAGGCGGGTGGTTCGAGGGGATTTACCCGGCGAACAGAGCATGTCATTATCCCCAAGCGGGATATCGCTCAAGAGAGACCCCTAGTGTCGCTTCTTCGACACGACGTCGAAGTGAGCGACAGACGGTGAACTAATATTGTTTGTTATAAAGTGTTCTGTCTTATTTTACATTTAAAAATATCTACAAATCCTTATAGTATGATACATTTACTTTAGAAGCAACATATAAGATGTTAAGAATTGCTTTCAGTAAATGTAGCTTGTGTATATAAGTGTATTTTGTATATAAGTGTATTTTTTCATATTTCTGCCAGTGCAGTAAAGACAAAATATACTTATATTATTTGAAAGCAAGTCTAAAAATCTTATATGCTGCTTCTCGTGAATGCATCTTTTTTTTTAAGAATTTTTAGATATTTAAAAATATTTGAATTTTTTGTATTATATTCAATATTCTAAGATAACACATTTTTCTTCTGCAGTAAAGCTCCCAAAGTAAAAGTACATTGTTTTAAAGGAGTTTTAGATATTTATATTTGAAAACAAGCCAAAACAAAAACAAATCAAAAATGTATTTTGTTGCTCTGTAAAATGGGCGTAGACTACCCTCTCTCACCATTTTGTTCACCATGATACATTTTTAACTCACACACACACACAAACAATCTCTTCTTAATATAGCTGCGTATTGACGATTTTCTTTATGATAAGATACACACCTTGACAAATACATTATGGTTCAATATGTTGCGAGCCATCACGTTATAATCTAGCTGCAGCAAGTGCGCAAGAGGGATGATTGTCCCTGCGACAGAATGTGCTTTAGTCAGGTGCAGTCCCAATCTCTCCCCCTTAGATCGGGCTTATTCACATGACTCATAGAAGCGGCACTGACTGCACATAGAAATGCCAGTTTCGGAGGTTGTACTTATTTATATGAGCTGTTTCCTTATTTTTTTAACTTTAATAAAGGATACATCAAACATATAACGCAGGGGTATTTTCTTTTTAGACACTCTGACATGCAAGTGTTGCTTAAGCAGATCAGTATCTCCGACTCTGTTTTATTTCACAACGAGAATGCTTCTGTATGCACTTATTGTATAATTTCCTCATACTTTGTGATCTACATCACCTGAAGCTGTTAGGAGTGCGTCTAAACTGTGAGCTGTGTTTTCTCCTCAATCAGGCGCGAGCTCCAGTGCTCCTCTCATGCGTCATCATTGGAGTTTAATATGATCTCATGTTAGTTTAAATGAGATCAAATGACTATTCGACAATTAAAAATTTTGGCAACATATTTTTATTGTCAACGTTTTCGATAATGTTGACTAATTGATTCAGCCCTACTGTCGAGACTTGTTTGACCTTGTTTGATCAAGATGGCTCCGTGGATGGCAGCCACGGTGTGGAGAGCTCCAATTCGTTTGTTGTTTTTGTTTGTTTGTCCTGTGTTTAGTAATCTTTTTCCAATCAGTTTTACCAGGGACAAACTGCTGAACATTTGTTAGCACACAGCAGACAATCTTTTCACAGTTTTTGTCTATTCTGATATCTTGCTGGACATTTTAGTTGGAGGCGCAGCTGTGTTGTTTAAAAGGCGCTGGCAAGGGAAAAGAGACGCAGCGCTGGTCAGTGCTCTATAATTAACTGTAAGCCTTTCTACTCACCACAGGAGTTTTCCTCATTTATTCTGGTGAGTGTTTATATCCCGCCACACACGTGCATGAACGCAGCACTGTAACAACTGGCTAATCAAATCACAGACACGGAACAACAATACTCAGACTCAGTTATTATTATTCTTGGAGGATTTTAACAAAGTATACCTCACACTTGCACTGCCCAAATACAAACAGCACATTACATGCCCAACCAGAGAGAGAAATGTACTGGATCATTGCTATACAACAATAAAAGTTGCATATCGGTCTGTCCCTAGGGCAGCTTTGGGACTCTCTGATCACTGTCTGGTTCATCTTTTTCACCCTAAAGGCAGACACTAAAATTAGCTAAACCTGTAGTAAAGCTGTAAAGAGTGGACCAATGAAGCAGATCTGGAACTACAAGCCTGCTTTGACTGCACTGATTGGAGTGTTTTTGAGGCTGCAGACATCAATCTGGATGAACTCATAGATGCTGTGACATCATATATCAGTTTCTGTCAGGATATATGCATTCCTACTAGGTCTTATTTAGCATAAAACAACAACAATCCGTGGTTTACAGCAGAGCTCAGGCAGCTTCATCAGGCAAAAGAGGATGCTCACAGAGGTGGGGATTAAATCTTGTACAATCATGCCAGAAACACACTGAATAAGTAAATTAGAGTGGCTAAAATAAACTATTCTCATAAGCTGAAAAATAAGTTTTCAGCTATTGACCCTGCATCAGTGTGGACTGGCCTGAAACAACTTACTAACTACAAGACTCCAACCCCCAACACTGTACTGGACCAACAACTGGCTGACAATCTGAATGTGTTTGTGGCAGCGGGGGTGTGGTCAAGCGCCCGTCCGGAGAGGGAAAGCGGTAAGGGCGCTTGCACCTGAGCTAAATTATGTCTAACACCTGTCTCTAATTTCAGTGAGTACGGGGAGAGCGGCATAAAAGAGCACCAGTGCCTCCAGTCGAGAGAGAGAGAGCCAGTCCAGTGTTGGCAAGAGAGAGAAGCTATAATTTGTAGAAAAGTCTATGTTTAGCACATGCACGTTTTTGCACTACCCCTGTCTGTCTGAAGCCCAGAATTAAAGAGCCTTACCTTTGTGTCGAACCCTGCTCCCGTGTCCTCCTTCCTGTCCTGTAAACTTGAACTGTTTTACAGTGTTCTACTTTTGATTTGAAAGAGCCAATCTCACATCCCACACCCGCTCTGACCTTCACATCACACAAACATCAACACCTCCTGCAACCCCCCTCCTCCCCCCTCCTGCACTTAAGGTCTGTGAAAAGGAGGTGTGCTGTGTCTTCCGAAAACAAAAGACAAGGAAAGCATGCCCTAGACTGTGTTTCACCCACTTAGTGCTAACCAGCTGGCTTCCATCTTCACACTGATCTTCAATACATCACTGGAGCAGTGTGAAGTCCCATGCTGCTTCAAATGCTCAATCATCATTCCTGACCCCAAATTAATTTTTTTAAGAATTCACAGGGCTTAATGACTACAGACCTGTCTTTCTGATGTCTGTGGTCATAAGAGACTGGTGTTGGCACACCTGAAGGACATTGCTGAACCCTTTCTAGATCCCCTTCAATTTGCTTATCGAGCAAACCGGTCTGTGGATAATGAAGTCAACATAGGATTGCATCATATCCCGCAACATCTGGACAGACCAGGGTCATTTGCATGGATCCTTTTTGTGGATTTCAGTTCAGCTTTCGACATCATCATCCCACCTATTCTTCAGATTAAATTACACCAACTCTCTGTTCCCACGTCTATCTGTCAGTGGCTCAGCAGCATTCTGATGGACAGACAGCAGCTAGTGAGACAGGGGAAATTAACTTCAATGGGAAATGGAGAATGTGGGAAATCCACATGTACAATCAGCACTTGTGCCCCACAGGTATGTGTGATCTCCCCACTATTCTTCTCCCTGTATAAAAATGACTGCACCACCAAGGACCCCTCTGTCAAGCTCCTGAAGTTTGCAGGTGACACTACTGTCATCATCCTCATCCAAAATGATGATGAGTCTGCATACAGAAGGGAGGTTGAACAGCTGGCTCACTGGTGTAGTCAAATCAACATGGATCTGAACATACTCAAATGGTGGAGATGATTGTGGATTTTACCAGGAACACCCCAACACTGACCCCTCTTACCATTCTGAAGAGCACTGTGGCAGCAGTGGATTCATTCAGGTTCCTGGGCACTGCCATCTTACAGGACCTGTAGTAGGAGACCCATATTGACTCCATTGTGAAAAGGACCAGCAGAAGTGTTACTTCCTTCGCCAGTAGAGGAAGTTCAACCAGCCACAGGCTGAAGTCACTGAGTCTGTCCTCTGCACTTCAGTAACTGTCTAGTTTGGTGCAGCTATGAAATCAGATATCAGAAGACTACAAAAGACAATTCAGAATTTTTTTCTGCACATTTCATCATAATTTTTAGGCGAACTAATAGAAGCCTATTCAATTACTACACATAAAATAGGGTGAAATATTCCGCCTGATCTCATGAAAATTGTGTGACTGCGGTGACATTTTTGCTAAATTATATTCTGTAGCTCATTACACATAATGATACACATTACAATAGGTGTTTATACACATCCCTGAAATTTTTGACCAAGGAGAACTTGACTTGTTGAAGAGTGTTGATGAATGGAGAAAACTAATCTAGGTTGTGGTTTTGTACTTTTCTCTATTTCTTTCCTCAATAAAGTAATTTTAAAACAGTGATGAGCTTATATTAATATTTATGCATTTGGCAGATGCTTTTATCCAGAAGCCTTATTACAGGGACAATCCCGCCAGAGCAACCTGGAGTTAAGTGCCTTGCTCAAGGGCACAATGGTGGTGGCTATGGGGTTCGAACCTGCGACCTTCTGATTAGCAGCCCTGTGCTCTAGCCACTACGCCACACCACCTTATACAGAAGATTGTTTGTTTTCTACCATTGTACTATAAATAAGGCCTAAAATTAAACTTCCTTTACTCACCCTCCTGTTGTTTCAAACCAATGATATGAAACCAATAAGCTACAACTTTAAGAAAAGTTGTTAACAGTTCCAACAACAATAAGATAAATTAATAAAGAAATGAATAAAGACACCAATATTTAACTAGTTAGGCCAAGTTTAACAAGATAAACTTTAATGTTGGCTTGACAAAGCCTAAACATTATATGAACTAGATTTAAAAGTTTAAAAACTACTTTTTGAAAGAGGGATTTTGTATTACAAACATTCCATTTCCCCATTTAAAAATTCAGTCAATGTAAGTCTATGGGACATTTCCAATATTTGATCGTCCTCTGTGTTTACACCATCAATCAGATTAGTTAGAAAAAACAGAGCAGACTATTCCTGAACAGTCTGTACCAAATTTGGTGGATGTAGCTTGAAAGCTCTAGGAGGAGTTAGTGTTAGAAATTTTGGTCTCGGTTTAGGGATAAAAAAAACAAACATTTTTGTGCATTAACATAGTTTTGATGAAATTTGATAACTGATATGCGGTCACAGGTGTGCAAAACTCAGTTATTATACAGTGGTTCTGACCTCGTTATTTAGCTTTTAATCTATCATACAATTCTTTAGTGTTTATGTCAGCAGTTCCTGTGCAATAAATAATGGTTTTAAATAAAAACATGAGCATTTAAAACTAGCATTTCATATTAAACACACTTTGCTAAATTGCTATTGATTTCAGCAGCCTTTAATGTATTAATAATGACCTCTCTGTAGTCTGGCCCTATTCAAAACATCTATTAATTTCATGCTGCACAAATCATGTGGCCCTTACTCCCAATCTAAATTCAATTTATGCTGTGTCAGACTGTACAAATATCTATTGTTGTTTTGACAGTTGTTGATAAAGATGTTATCTGCATGGCTCCACAAGCCCCAAACGCCCACAAATGCTCCACCAGATTGTTAGACTTATTTGTTTGTCAAATGCCCAGGGGAAGGCATTCACTTTAATTAATAATTTGGTCAGATTTGGGAGAGAGAAACCCTTCTCTTGCACTCCATCATTTACTAACGCAAAGATGTTTAGCTCCATCTAGTGCTTCATTTAGCCATCCTGGAGTTAATGTATGCAGTGTTTGTGCTGGTGTGCTGGTGAGCTGTTTAGATATTCATAGAAATTCAAAACAAGGTAGAGCAACAACTCCAGAAAGCATAAGCAAACAAATTACATTTACAGTGTCTGTGATGTGTGCTTTCCACTTCTTTCTCAGATGGCAGCACATAATGCAAAATGATGTGTGTTATGTAGTTTGAAATGTCTTGCCACTTTGATTCAGGGTGCAATTAATTTCTTGTTGTTTCTAGACATTAACAGATTTTGTCAGTGTGCTTTTAATATATTTGCTTGCTCAACCAGTGTACAGAATGATACACTCTTGATAAGTTTGTTAAAGTGTAGATTAATAGTTGTGATATGAACAATGTTATTTGCTGTGTAATAATTCACAATAAGTTTGTCTACATTTAATGGAATATTCTAGGTTCATTACAAGTTAAGCTCAATCAACAGCATTTTAGGCATAATGTTGATTACCACAACCCTCCTTTTCTTTAAAAACAGCAAAAATCAAGGTTACAGTGAGGCACTTACAATGGAAGTGAATGGGGGCCAGTTTTTTTTATGGTAAAATACTCCCTTTTACAAAAGTGTAGCCACAAGACATAAACAATATGCATTTTAACATGATTTTAGTGTAATAACCTACTAACTTTTTCTATGTAAAGTTATAGCCAATTTTACAACGTTTTCAACAAACCCTAAAATGACTTTACATCTGAAATAATCCATGCATTTTAACAGAAGAATTAATGCAAGTGCTTTTATAAAATTCTAAGTTTCACATTTCTACCTTTAAACCCTCAAACCTTTGGCCCCATTAAATTCCATTATAAGAGCCACACTGTAACCTCGATTTATGCTTATTTAAAAGAAAAGGAGGGATGAGTAGAAATAATTTTTTGTGGTAATCAACATTATGCCCTAAATGCTGTCAGATGAACTTAACTTGTACTGAACATGGAATATACCTTTAAGAGTTATTATTATATTTTCACTCTTTCAATTGAATTTGCAGTATTGAGAAAGAACATATTGTGCACTTAATAAATCTAGAATAATTTTTTGACTTGGAACAAAACAAGATATATATATTTTTAAACTATATATATTTAAAGTCTTAAAGGTAGAGTTCACACAAAATGATGACAGAAATTTTATATCTTGTTATATATTGTTTTGTTTTTTTTGTAGGAAATGCTATTAATGTTTTTCTAAAATGGAACCAACATGGACACAAATATTATATTTCAAACATACATTTTAAAATAGATTTTTAAAAGATTTCTCATGTTTATCACCTCAGAAACCTTATTTGTCTATGGACCTTTTGCATTTGCAGAGAGGTTTAACATGCCCATAATCTGATAGACTTTAGTGAGATTTTCCTTTTTTTTTTTTTTGCAAACAAAATCATGAGCCAAGTGGAGCTCTTCATACACCTGTTCCCTTGTGATCAGAATACTGTATTAGCAGAGAAAGACTAATTGCTTTTATAGAGAAAACCACCCTATAAATTAGTCCTAATTTCGCCTCATTTTAAGCAGGGCAAGAAAACTTAATTCAGCTCTGTCTGAATCTATTAATCTGATGTTCCGTGGAGAACTGATTTACTGAAATAATGTGCAATCTAACATGCATTAAAGATATTCAGGGCCTGATTGAAGCATGTGTTCGATTGTTTGGAGGTGGAGCAGATAAGAACGAAGCCTACGCTCTTCTAGTAAACAAAATCAAATGAACTTGTGATCTTATAAAATGAGTCAAAAAGATGGAGGTGTAAGATTTGTATTCAGCATTCATTAAAGAGCAACAAGAAAATACATTTTCATAACTAGTCATTTGAGTTCTTGTTCTTGTAAATAAGCCACATAAACACACAATACAGTGTTAAAAAGTACCTGCAGATATAATTGAATAAAAGTAGTGTTTGACCAGTAAAATCTCGACGCCACTAAGCTGGAGTGTTTTAGGATGTTGCCATTAGGGTGTTACTATGTTGTTAAAATGTATTGGCCTGAGTGTTTATCAGTGTGTTGCTGTGTGGTTGCTATGGGTTTGCTATAGTGTTCTGAGAGGTAATTGGTGTGGTGCTTTGTGGTTGCAATGTGGTTGCTAACATGACCATGTGGTGTTGCTAAGGTATTGGAATAAGTGGTTATTAGTGTGTTGTTATGCGGTTGATTTAGTGTTCTGAGAGGTTATAAGTGTGGTGTTTTGCAGTTACCATGGGGTTGCTAACATGTTCTGAGTGGTTATTAGTGTGTTGCTGTGTGGTTGCTATGGGTTTGTTATAGTTTTCAGAGAGGTTATAAGTGTGGTGTTTTGCAGTTACTATGATGTTGCTTGTTCTGAGTGGTTCATGCATGTGTTGCTAACATGTTCTGAGTGGTTATTAGTGTGTTGCTGTGTGGTTGCTATGGGTTTGTTATAGTTTTCAGAGAGGTTATAAGTGTGGTGTTTTGCAGTTACTATGATGTTGCTTGTTCTGAGTGGTTCATGCATGTGTTGCTATGCAGTTGTTATAGGTTTGACCATGTGTTGTCGGTAACATGAAGGAATAACAAACTGGTACACCACACTCTATTCAGAATCATTTGCAACATCAACAAAATAGGCAGATTTACCATTTTGTACTACATCTAGGGAAGCAACAGATAAATATATCCGCAGAGTGAATCTTCTTTCTGAGCAGAAATAATTTTTTTGCGTGTCATGCACAGCTTTAAGTCATTCGAATTTAACGCAGACAGGTTCTCAACTGCCTTATTATCGTCCGATAACAAAACTACATTATCTAATGTAAGTGCCATAAAGGATGTGGACAAGTCATCAGGGTCATCTATATTACAAGTCTGAGCCCACGTAACAGCACAGACAGGAAAAGTTTCAGGATAAAGCTCTGACAATTCAGTGGGATGATCTGACAAATCTGGTTTGTCAAGAACTTCCAACAAGGGCAAAACTTTCCCTCTGGCTAAATCATTCCCTACCCTGTTCACAGGCAAACGCTCACAAACTCCTACATTCCCAAATCCTGTACACAATTCTGACTCCAAATGTATTTGGTGTAGCAGAACTTTGACAATGCCCATCTCTATTCCCTGCACCAACACATTACTACCACAGAAAGTCTGCTCAGAGAGTGGCAGTACATCAGCCACAATAAAAGATTGTGTTGCACTGGTATCATGGAGCATTTTAACCCTTACCTGCTCTGTGGACTTACCAGTAACTGAGATGAATCCCTCCATCAGAAAAGGTGTATAACTAGATTCTGGCTTGCCACCATACTCAAGGTTAACAGCATTAACAGTTTTCACAAACCCAACATTTTTAGTTTCAGAACCCTGCTGTTTACATTTCAGCGCAGAACAATCAGCAATTAAATGTTCAGACCTATGACAATAGAAAAATTATCTGTCCTCTTTTGATTTTGGAATTTGGAACAGAGAGAAGTAAATACAATCTTGTGCATCAATGCAAATTCATCAGCAAAAACAGAAGCTTGAGACAATGACTTCACTTTCTGTTCATTTAAATAAACAACAGCATGGTCAGGTATGCAGTTCATATATTCCTCTAACAAAATTAGTTCTCGTAATGTCTGAAAATCTGTTACCTTATTTGACATGCACCACTTGTCAAATAGTATGCTCTTCTCTCTAGCAAATTCAACAAAAGTTTGGCTGGAACCTTTTTTGTGAGCCCTAAAACTCTGTCTATAAGCTTCTGGTACCAACTCATAAGTGTGAACATTTTTAGTTTTCACCATATCATAATTAAAACTATCCTATAAGGATAAAGTAGCGCAAACCTCCTGAGTCTTACCAGTTAATTTACACTGCAGTAACAGAGGCCATACATTCCTGGACCAATTAAGAGCAGAAGCGATATGCTCAAACACACTAAAATATGCATCTACTTCTGCATCTACTTCTGAACTCTAAATGACCTACTCTAAAGAAAACACACAGAAAAACAAGGGGTGGCGCACACTCCTTACCTAATGTGTCTAACAATCAAATAATTACATGTACCATGTATGTCGTGCGACCTGCATACCTATTCTCTTTTCCCCAAAACAAAAGAACATCAAGTTCCATTGAACAGCATCAAAAGTCACAGTTATCAAAGTAACATGTAACAACAAGTAGGTTTCAAAGAAACCAATAATTACAACAATATTAAATATCTCAAACCAAGAAGAACACATACACACAGCACATTTTCAAACAAGCATGCCAGATGGCTTTTTAAACAGGCGGGGTAGCAGCGGATTGGATGAGGTCACAACGCCCTGATGATGATTGGCAGGTGATGTATATAATAAGCAGAAGCCTGAGAGTGAGATAGCAGAGTGAAGAGAAATAGAATGGGAGAAACAAAAACACCAAAACACCAAAACACACATGGAACGTAACACCTGTAAAACTCAATGCATAGTGGAAACTTTGCAGGACACCCAAGTAATGACTTAGCAACCACCCTAGCAACCAAACACCCTTGCATTGTGGCACCATACACATTTTCTTCAGAATATGATAAAGTCTAGTTTGATGTGTTTCATTGCAGTGAAATGATCTTATCACAGAGGGGACAAAATGAATAAATGAGAGAGATTACGTGGCGGTCAATGTCCCTGATTCTACCTCCGAGTCCTTGTTGGTTTGACTCCCAAACATCTGGCTGTGTGTCTGTAATAATGAGTTTTACATCATGACACAAAGAACATCTCACACTCGATACACCCAAATGACAATATCACCAGATGGCAGAATATGAGCTTTTTTGATTTCGCTCTATGTGCGATTTTCCTTCAAGTATGAATATGTCTGATACCCTTTTCGGCATAAAGATTTGAGTTAATGTTGGAGATTATGAGCACCAATAATCATCAAGTGTACATGATTATAACACAAACATAGTTGTTTTTGACTTCATGCTTTAGTAGAGATAAACTTCTCTTCAGTTCTAAAACCTATTGATCTGCCTACTTCAGCAGCATTTTAAAGGGATAGTTCAACCAAAACAAAAATTCCAATAGGGTCTGGCTGCAGACCTCCACACCCAGGCAGCAGCACTCTCAAACTGCAGCCCTCCGCTCTCAGGCTCAACTGCCCTCTCAACTTTCTGTGAAGTCAATGACAAGCACGCATAAGAAATTTGACCTTCATTTGCAATTGCAAGCATGGTTGTATTTATTAATTTGTTGATACTCAATTGTACAAGGTTTAGAAGGTTTAATCAGTGATATACAAGGAGAGAAATGATAATTGTATGGTCTATTAAATTTATAATGTTTCTTGTAGAGCATCTCTTAATGTAGGTATGGTGTTGTATCGCTTTGTTGCTAACTGGCTGGACCACATAAAACAAAATTGGTAAACTATGTGTGAAATGCACTGTCGTATTTTAATTATATTGTTAATACGGTGAAAGCATTGAGTTGTAACTTTCCAACTGTGTATTCACTGCAAGCTTGTTGAATTATTAATCAGTTTACTGATATTATAATGAAATCAATACTGTGCTGCTTGCTTACAGTGTCAACATGATATCATTGACATTAAAATACCTACTGTTATTTTTGGAATAAAGCATTTTAAAAATCTTTAACATTCAATCATACTTCTATGTGTTTTTTTTATATGAAAGTTTACTTTAATATTACTGTAAAATATGGGGTGACTGTGGCTCAGATGGTAGAGTGGGTTGGTGGTTCGATTCCCGGCCCACACGACTCCACATGCCGAAGTGTCCTTGGGCAAGACACTGAACCCCAAGTTGCTCCCAATGGCAGGCTAGCACCTTGTATGGCAGCTCTGCTGTCATTGGTGTGTGTGAATGGGTGAATGTGACTTAGGAATGAGACTAAAGTGCTTTTAAAGTTATATATAAGTGCAGCCCATTTACCATGTGACTTGAGAACAAGTCTTAACTACAACACATGAAAATTCACATGACATTATTCATATATTAGTCCAGACAATGGTGAGATTTTGTACATTTAACAATTTTCACTGGTCTCATTCAACTGAAGTCCATTTGAAAAAGGCAATCATTTTTAAAGGTAGGTTCAATCATTACCTTATCCCACTGTATCATGGGGTGGTTTGTTGACCTTGTAAGGAGCATTAAAAGATGCTCCTTACCTAAAAGACCTAATGTCATCATCTGGCTTTTGTATAATTAATGGATTAGTATTTTTTTTCTGGCTTGCCCAATATGCTTTATTTACTACAGACAAAAGAATATGTTGTTGCTATTGTCCTGATTTAAAAAATGCATGATAAATTCCCATTATTATTTTCTGCTGATAATTATTTTATAACTTTCTTGTCCTCATTTGTCTTGTAGTATTTAACAGGAATGTGTTATAGTGGACCTTAAGACTGGAAGTGTTCTTGGATCAGTTCTGCTGCCACACATTCTCTGCATGGTTGACGAAGATATTGCTGAGCCCATGGACAATTAGTCAGTGCAGAGTTCCCAGAAGAAAGACATACCACCCTCTTTATTTTAACGGCTAATTTGATCCTGGAAATTGTTTATTATTATTAGGTTGGCTTGAGAAAGCCAACTTACTGAAATCCTATTTAAACTTATTATTAGGTTGGCTTGAGAAAGCCAACTTACTGAAATCCTATTTAAACTTATTATTAGGTTGGCTTGAGAAAGCCAACTTACTGAAATCCTATTTAAACTTATTATTATTAGGTTGGCTTGAGAAAGCCAACTTACTGAAATCCTATTTAAACTTATTATTAGGTTGGCTTGAGAAAGCCAACTTACTGAAATCCTATTTAAACTTATTATTATTATTATTATTAGGTTGGCTTGAGAAAGCCAACTTACTGAAATCCTATTTAAACTTATTATTATTAGGTTGGCTTGAGAAAGCCAACTTACTGAAATCCTATTTAAACTTATTATTATTATTATTATTATTCTGAGACTAAATTTCTAAATCTAACTCCTCCTAGAGCTTTTAAGCTACATGCACCAAACTCTGCACAGACCTTCAGACTAATCCCGAATAGTGTGCTATATCTTTTCTAAGCGATCGGGGGTACGGTGTTTGCCCCAGGGGCAAAAAATTGGGCAAAAAATCCCATTGACTTAACATTGAGCCGAACTTTGACAAGTCATAGCTCAGAGCGAGGATTTCGCAGAGACATGTGATTTACCACATTTGAAGAGGCTGACAGGCTCTGTGAGAACATACCTCACAATGGGGTAAAAGTTTTACCCCTGGGGGGCAGGAGCTGCCCAAAATTGCCCCAATGTAAGTCAATGGAATTTTTTGCAAAAATTTTTGGTCGCTGACCCACGAATGAGGCGTCAAATCGTGCAGATTATTTGGGAATGGTGTGCTATGACTTTTATAAGCGATCGGGGGTACGGTGTTTGCCCCAGGGGCAAAAAATTGGGCAAACAATCCCATTGACTTAACATTGAGCCGAATTTTGACGAGTCATAGCTCAGAGCGAGGATTTCGCAGAGACGTGTGATTTACCTCATTTGAAGAGGCTGACAGGCTCTGTGAGAACGTACCTCACAATGGGGTAAAAGTTGCACCCCTGGGGGGCAGGAGCTGCCCAAATTTGCCCCAATGTTAAGTCTATGGTAGATTTTGTATTGAACATAACTCTGGATCACAGTGTCTTACAGACAAGGGGGCGGGCTCATTTTACTCAGACGACCAATCAGTCTCTCAGGATCATTGTGAAGCTATCAAGCCACGCCCTAGCAACCATTTACAGCACCTTAGCAACAATTCCCATAGACTTCCTTTGAAAAAGATCAAAGGGATATCTCCGGACTGAATTATCATAGAAACACGAGGGTGGTCTCGTTTGACTTGAGGTAGTAAAACAGCCAATCATGAATCCCCTCAACACTTCCTAGCCCCTCCCTAGCAACCATTTTCGAGCACCTTAGCAACCAAAATCCAAAGAGAGATATCTTCCATTCTGAATGTCACAGAAGCATGGGAGTTGGTTTATATCATTCATATTGACAAGCAGCCTTTGGAGATTCATCATTGGCAGCTGCCAAGCCACTCCCTAGCAACAATTTAGAGCACCCTAGCAACCACATTTATTGATTTCATTTACAGTAAGATATCTTCAGATCAGAATGTCCTAGAGACATGATAGTTGCTTTGTTTTCATTGGGTGAGTAATCAGTCTTCAGCTTTCATCATGTGAACTACTTAGCCACGCCCTAGCAACCATTTAAAGCACCCTAGCAACAAAGAACCATTGACATCCATTCAAAATCACTAAGATGTGTATCTTAGGATCAGAATGACGTAGAGACTTCCGGGTTGACTTATTTCACTCAGGATGGCAAGGAGCATTGTTGCCTGTCACCTTGGTAACTGCCTAGCAACCAGATGGGGTTACCTTAGCAACCAAGTAACAAATCACATATCTCTGCACAAGAAAATCACAGAGACTTACGGGTTGACTTATTTCACTCAGGATGGCAAGGAGCATTGTTGCCTGTCACCTTGGTAACTGCCTAGCAACCAGATGGGGTTACCCTAGCAACCAAGAAACAAATCACATATCTCTGTACTAGAAAATCACAGAGAAATCTGGGTTGACTTATTTCACTCAGGATTCCAAGGAGCATTGTTGGCTGTCACCTTGGTAACTGCCTAGTGACCAGATGGGGTTACCCTAGCAACCAAGAAACAAATCACATATCTCTGTACTAGAAAATCACAGAGACTTCCGGGTTGACTTATTTCACTCAGGATGGCAAGGAGCACTGTTGGCTGTCACCTTGGTAACTGCCTAGCAACCAGATGGGGTTACCCTAGCAACCAAGTAACAAATCACATATCTTTGCACCAGAAAATCGTAGAGACTTCCTGTTTCACTTATTTCACTCAGGATGGAAAGGAGGCTTGATATGTATCACTCTGGTAACTGCCTAGCAACCAGATGTGGTTACCCTAGCAACCAAGTAACAAATCACATATCTTTGAACCAGAACATCGTAGAGACTTAGGGGTTGACATATTTCACACAGGATGGAAAGTAGCCTTGATATGCATCACCCTGGTAACTGCATAGCAACCAGACAGGGTTACCCTAGCAACCAAATAACAAATCACATATCTCTGCACCAGAAATTCATACAGACTTCCGGGTTGACTTAATTCACTCAGGATGGAAAGGAGGCTTGACAAGTTATCACCCTGGTAACTGCATAGCAACCAGACAGGGTTACCCTAGCAACCAAATAACAAATCACATATCTCTGCACCAGAAATTCATACAGACTTCCGGGTTGACTTTATTCACTCAGGATGGAAAGGAGGCTTGATATGTATCACCCTGGTTACTGCATAGCAACCAGATATGGTTACCCTAGCAACCAAGTAACAAATCACATATCTTTGAACCAGAACATCGTAGAGACTTAGGGGTTGACATATTTCACTCAGGATTGCAAGGAGCCTTATGAGTATCACTTTGGTAACTGCCTAGCAACCAGATGGGGTTACCCTAGCAACCAAGTTACAAATCACATATCTCTGCACCAGAAAATCGTAGAGACTTCCTGTTTCACTTATTTCACTCAGGATGGAAAGTAGCCTTGATATGCATCACTCTGGTAACTGCCTAGCAACCAGATTGGGTTACCCTAGCAACCAAGTAACAAATCATATATTTCTGCTCCAGAAAACCGTAGAGACATCTGGGTTGACTTAATTCACTCAGGATGGAAAGGAGGCTTGATAAGGATCACCCTGGTAACTGCATAGCAACCAGACAGGGTTACCCTAGCAACCAAATAACAAATCACATATCTCTGCACCATTAAATCATACAGACTTGGGGGTTGACTTTATTCACTCAAGATGGAAAGGAGGCTTGATAAGTATCACCCTGGTAACTGCATAGCAACCAGACAGGGTTACCCTAGCAACCAAGTAACAGTTCACATATCTTTGAACCAGAACATCGTAGAGACTTAGGGGTTGACATATTTCACTCAGGATTGCAAGGAGCCTTATTAGTAACACTTTGGTAACTGCCTAGCAATCAGATGGGGATAGCCTAGCAACCAAGTAACAAATCACATATCTATTTAACAGAAAATCGTAGAGACTTCCAGGTTGACTTATTTCACTCATGATGGAAAGTATCCTTGATATGTATTACTCTGGTAACTGCCTAGCAACCAGATAGGGTTACCCTAGCAACCAAGTAACAAATTACATATCTCTGCACCAGAACAACATAAAGACTTCTGGTTTTGTTCATGGGACTCAGGGTTGCAAGGATCTATCTATCTATCTGTATGTCTGTCTGTCTATTTATCAATCTATCTATATCTATCTTTCGAACTATCTATCTATCTGAGGGTTAATATCTATCTATCTATCTATCTCTCTATCTATGGGTCAATATCTATCTATCTATCTATCTATCTATCTATCTATCTGAGGGTCTCTATCTATCTATCTGAGGGTCAATATCTATCTATCTATCAATCTATCTATCTGAGGGTCAATATCTATCTATCTATCTATCTATCTATCTATCTATCTGAGGGTCAATAACTATCTATCTATCTATCTATCTATCTATCTATCTATCTATCTGAGGGTCAATATCTATCTATCTATCTATCTATCTGATGGTCAATAACTATCTATCTATCTATCTATCTGAGGGTCAATATCTATCTATCTATCTGAGGGTCAATATCTATCTATCTATCTATCTATCTATCTATCTATCTGAGGGTCAATAACTATCTATCTATCTATCTATCTATCTATCTATCTATCTGAGGGTCAATATCTAACTATCTATCTGAGGGTCAATAACTATCTATCTATCTATCTATCTATCTATCTATCTATATATCTATCTATCTATCTATCTATCTATCTATCTGAGGGTCAATAACTATCTATCTATCTATCTATCTATCTATCTATCTATCTGATGGTCAATATCTATCTATCTATCTATCTATCTATCTATCTATCTATCTATCTATCTATCTATCTATCTATCTAATCTATTTGATAGACTGAATAGTTTTATAATCTCTAAACTTTGAACATTGAAAACTACTAATAATTACATCAAACTAAAAACCTTAAATCTTCAAACTTTTAAAGTTACTTCAAACTTTATGCTAGGCTTTCTCAAGCCAACCTAAAGTTTGTACTCAAACTTTTTAATCTAGTTAGGTTGGCTTGAGAAAGCCAACTTACTGAAATCCTATTTAAACTTATTATTATTATTATTATTATTCTGAGACTAAATTTCTAAATCTAACTCCTCCTAGAGCTTTTAAGCTACATGCACCAAACTCGGCACAGACCTTCAGACTAATCCCGAATAGTGTGCTATATCTTTTCTAACTGATCGGACTTACGGTTTTCCTAAAAATGACGATCAAACTCGGAAAAACTCCCATTGACTTAACATTGCGGAATGTTCAGAAATTTAAATCCCAACTGACATTTTCACACACACAGACAAAAAAGGGCCTGTCAGCCCTGCGTCGCTCTCTCTCTCTCTCCCTCAGAGGATTTCTTTTATCAAGCAGCCAATAAGTAATGACCTAAAATCTTCATAGCCACAGTATAGTAGCTTCCAGGTTGACTTGATTCACTCAGTATGGAAAGGAGGCTTGATAAGTATCACCCTTTTAACTGCATAGCAACCAGACAGGGTTACCCTAGCAACCAAATAACAAATCACATATCTCTGCACCAGAAAATCATACAGACTTCCTGTTTCACTTATTTCACTCAGGATGGTAAGTAGCCTTGATATGTATCACTCTGGTAACTGCCTAGCAACCAGATGTGGTTACCCTAGCAACCAAGTAACAAATCACATATCTTTGAACCAGAACATCGTAGAGACTTAGGGGTTGACATATTTCACACAGGATTGCAAGGAGCCTTATGAGTATCACCTTGGTAACTGCCTAGCAACCAGATAGGGTTACCCTAGCAACCAACTAACAAATCACATATCTCTGCACCAGAAAATCGTAGAGACTTCCTGTTTCACTTATTTCACTCAGGATGGAAAGTAGCCTTGATATGCATCACTCTGGTAACTGCCTAGCAACCAGATTGGGTTACCCTAGCAACCAAGTAACAAATCATATATTTCTGCTCCAGAAAATCGTAGAGACATCTGGGTTGACTTAATTCACTCAGGATGGAAAGGAGGCTTGATAAGTATCACCCTGGTAACTGCATATTAACCAGACATGGTTACCCTAGCAACCAAATAACAAATCACATATCTCAGCACCAGAAAATCATACAGACTTGCGGGTTGACTTTATTCACTCAGGATGGAAAGGAGGCTTGACAAGTTATCACCCTGGTAACTGCATAGCAACCAGACAGGGTTACCCTAGCAACCAAGTAATAAATCACATATCTTTGAACCTGAACTTCGTAGAGACTTAGGGATTGACATATTTCACACCGGATTGCAAGGAGCCTTATGAGTATCACTTTGGTAACTGCCTAGCAACCAGATGGGGTTACCCTAGCAACCAAGTAACAAATCACATATCTCTGCACAAGAAAATCGTAGAGACTTCCTGTTTGACTTATTTCACTCAGAATGGAAAGTAGCCTTGATATGCATCACTCTGGTAACTGCCTAGCAACCAGATTGGGTCACCCTAGCAACCAAGTAACAAATCATATATTTCTGCTCCAGAAAATCGTAGAGACATCTGGGTTGACTTAATTCACTCAGGATGGAAAGGAGGTTTGATAAGTATCACCCTGGTAACTGCATAGCAACCAGACAGGGTTAACCTAGCAACCAAATAACAAATCACATATCTCTGCACCATTAAATCATACAGACTTGCGGGTTGACTTTATTCACTCAAGATGGAAAGGAGGCTTGATAAGTATCACCCTGGTAACTGCATAGCAACCAGACAGGGTTACCCTAGCAACCAAGTAACAATTCACATATCTTTGAACCAGAACATCGTAGAGACTTAGGGGTTGACATATTTCACTCAGGATTGCAAGGAGCCTTATGAGTAACGCTTTGGTAACTGCCTAGCAACCAGATGGGGATAGCCTAGCAACCAAGTAACAAATCACATATCTATTTAACAGAAAATCGTAGAGACTTCCAGGTTGACTTATTTCACTCATGATGGAAAGTAGCCTTGATATGTATTACTCTGGTAACTGCTTAGCAACCAGATGGGGTTACCCTAGCAACCAAGTAACAAATTACATATCTTTGAACCAGAACATCGTAGAGACTTAGGGGTTGACATATTTCACTCAGGATTGCAAGGAGCCTTATGAGTAACGCTTTGGTAACTGCCTAGCAACCAGATGGGGATAGCCTAGCAACCAAGTAACAAATCACATATCTATTTAACAGAAAATCGTAGAGACTTCCAGGTTGACTTATTTCACTCATGATGGAAAGTAGCCTTGATATGTATTACTCTGGTAACTGCTTAGCAACCAGATGGGGTTACCCTAGCAACCAAGTAACAAATTACATATTTCTGCACCAGAACAACATAAAGACTTCTGGTTTTGTTCATGGGACTCAGGGTTGCAAGGATCTATCTATCTATCTGTATGTCTGTCTGTCTATTTATCAATCTATATCTATCTTTCGAACTATCTATCTATCTGAGGGTTAATATCTATCTATCTATGGGTCAATATCTATCTATCTATCTGAGGGTCTCTATCTATCTATCTATCTGAGGGTCAATATCTATATATCTATCTGAGGGTCAATATCTATCTATCTATCTATCTGAGGGTCAATATCTATCTATCTATCTATCTATCTGAGGGTCAATATCTATCTATCTATCTATCTATCTATCTATCTATCTATCTATCTATCTATCTATCTGAGGGTCAATATCTATCTATCTATCTATCTATCTATCTATCTATCTATCTATCTATCTATCTGAGGGTCAATATCTATCTATCTATCTATCTATCTGAGGGTCAATAACTATCTATCTATCTATCTATCTGAGGGTCATACTCTATCTATCTATCTATCTATCTATCTATCTGTGGGTCATACTCTATCTATCTATCTATCTATCTGAGGGTCAATATCTATCTATCTATCTATCTATCTGATGGTCAATATCTATCTATCTATCTATCTATCTATCTATCTGTGGGTCATACTCTATCTATCTATCTATCTATCTATCTATCTATCTATCTATCTATCTATCTATCTATCTATCTATCTATCTATCTATCTATCTATCTGAGGGTCAATATCTATCTATCTATCTATCTATCTATCTGTGGGTCATACTCTATCTATCTATCTATCTATCTATCTATCTATCTATCTGTGGGTCATACTCTATCTATCGATCGATCTATCTATTGATCTATCTATCTGATGGTCAATATCTATCTATCTATCTATCTATCTATCTATCTATCTATCTATCTATCTATCTGATGGTCAATATCTATCTATCTATCTATCTATCTATCTATCTATCTATCTATCTGAGGGTCAGTATCTATCTATCTATCTATCTATCTATCTATCTATCTATCTATCTATCTATCTATCTATCTATCTATCTATCTATCTGTGGGTCATACTCTATCTATCTATCTATCTATCTGAGGGTCAATATCTATCTATCTATCTATCTATCTATCTATCTATCTATCTATCTATCTATCTATCTATCTATCTATCTAATCTATTTGATAGACTGAATGGTTTTATAATCTCTAAACTTTGAACTTTGAAAACTACTACTTATAATTACATCAAACTAGAAACCGTAAATCTTCAAACTTTTACAACTACTTCAAACTTTATGCTAGGCTTTCTCAAGCCAACCTAAAGTTTGTACTCAAACTTTTTAATCTAGTTATTATTATTCTTCTGAGACTAAATTTCTAAATGTAACTCCTCCTAGAGCTTTTAAGCTACATGCACCAAACTCGGCACAGACCTTCAGACTAATCCCGAATAGTGTGCTATATCTTTTCTAACTGATCGGACTTACGGTTTTCCTAAAAATGACGATCAAAACTCGGAAAAACTCCCATTGATTAACATTGCGGAATGTTCAGAAATTTAAATCCCAACTGACGTTTTCACACACACAGACGAAAAAGGGCCTGTCAGCCCTGCGTCTCTCCTTCTCTCTCTCCCTCAGAGGATTTCTTTTATCAAGCAGCCAATAAGTAATGACCTAAAATCTTCATAGCCACAGTATAGTAGCTTCCAGGTTGACTTGATTCACTCAGTATGGAAAGGAGGCTTGATAAGTATCACCCTGGTAACTGCATAGCAACCAGACAGGGTTACCCTAGCAACCAAATAACAAATCACATATTTCTGCACCAGAAAATCATACAGACATCCTGTTTCACTTATTTCACTCAGGATGGAAAGTAGCCTTGATATGTATCACTCTGGTAACTGCCTAGCAACCAGATGGGGTTACCCTAGCAACCAAGTAACAAATCACATATCTCTGCACCAGAAAATCATACAGACTTCCTGTTTCACTTATTTCACTCAGGATGGAAAGTAGCCTTGATATGTATCACTCTGGTAACTGCCTAGCAACCAGATGGGGTTACCCTAGCAACCAAGTAACAAATCACATATTTCTGCACCAGAAAATCGTAGTGACTTCCTATTTCACTTATTTCACTCAAGATGGAAAGTAGCCTTGATATGTATCACTCTGGTAACTGCCTAGCAACCAGATGTGATTACCCTAGCAACCAAGTAACAAATCACATATCTCTGCAACAGAAAATCAGAGAGACTTCCGGGTTGACTTATTTCACTCAGGATGGAAAGTAGCCTTGATATGTATCACTCTGGTAACTGCCTAGCAACCAGATGTGATTACCCTAGCAACCAAGTAAAAAATCACATATCTCTGCAACAGAAAATCAGAGACTTCCGGGTTGACTTATTTCACTCAGGATGGAAAGCAGCCTTGATATGTATCACTCTGGTAACTGCCTAGCAACCAGATGTGATTACCCTAGCAACCAAGTAACAAATCACATATCTCTGCAACAGAAAATCATAGAGACTTCCGGGTTGACTTTATTCACTCAGGATGGAAAGTAGCCTTGATATGTATCACTCTGGTAACTGCCTAGCAACCAGACGGGGTTACCCTAGCAACCAAGTAACAAATCACATATCTCTGCAACAGAAAATCGTAGAGACTACCTGTTTCACTTATTTCACTCAGGATGGAAAGTAGCCTTGATATGTATCACTCTGGTAACTGCATAGCAACCAGACAGGGTTACCTTAGCAACCAAGTAACAAATCACATATCTTTGAACCAGAACATCGTAGAGACTTAGGGGTTGACATATTTCACACAGGATTGCAAGGAGCCTTATGAGTATCACTTTGGTAACTGCCTAGCAACCAGATGTGTTTACCCTAGCACCCAAGTAACAAATCACATATCTCTGCACCAGAAAATCATAGAGACTTCCTGTTTCACTTATTTCACTCAGGATGGAAAGTAGCCTTGATATATACCCCTCTGGTAACTGCCTAGCAACCAGATGCGGTTACCCTAGCAACCAAGTAACAAATCGCATATCTTTGAACCAGAACATCGTAGAGACTTAGGGGTTAACATATTTCACACAGGATTGCAAGGTGCCTTATGAGTATCACCTTGGTAACTGCCTAGCAACCAGATGGGGTTACCCTAGGAACCAACTAACAAATCACATATCTCTGCACCAGAAAATCGTGGAGACTTCCTGTTTCACTTATTTCACTCAGGATGGAAAGTAGCCTTGATATGTATCACTCTGGTAACTGCCTAGCAACCAGATGTGATTACCCTAGCAACCAAGTAACAAATCACATATCTCTGCAACAGAAAATCATAGAGACTTCCTGGTTGACTTTATTCACTCAGGATGGAAAGTAGCCTTGATATGTATCACTCTGGTAACTGCCTAGCAACCAGACGGGGTTACCCTAGCAACCAAGTAACAAATCACATATCTCTGCAACAGAAAATCGTAGAGACTACCTGTTTCACTTATTTCACTCAGGATGGAAAGTAGCCTTGATATGTATCACTCTGGTAACTGCCTAGCAACCAGATGTGATTACCCTAGCAACCAAGTAACAAATCACATATCTCTGCAACAGAAAATCAGAGAGACTTCCGGGTTGACTTATTTCACTCAGGATGGAAAGTAGCCTTGATATGTATCACTCTGGTAACTGCCTAGCAACCAGATGTGATTACCCTAGCAACCAAGTAACAAATCACATATCTCTGCAACAGAAAATCATAGAGACTTCCGGGTTGACTTTATTCACTCAGGATGGAAAGTAGCCTTGATATGTATCACTCTGGTAACTGCCTAGCAACCAGATGTGATTACCCTAGCAACCAAGTAACAAATCACATATCTCTGCAACAGAAAATCAGAGAGACTTCCGGGTTGACTTATTTCACTCAGGATGGAAAGTAGCCTTGATATGTATCACTCTGGTAACTGCCTAGCAACCAGATGTGATTACCCTAGCAACCAAGTAACAAATCACATATCTCTGCAACAGAAAATCATAGAGACTTCCGGGTTGACTTTATTCACTCAGGATGGAAAGTAGACTTGATATGTATCACTCTGGTAACTGCCTAGCAACCAGACGGGGTTACCCTAGCAACCAAGTAACAAATCACATATCTCTGCACCAGAAAATCGTAGAGACTACCTGTTTCACTTATTTCACTCAGGATGAAAAGTAGCCTTGATATGTATCACTCTTGTAACTGCATAGCAACCAGACAGGGTTACCTTAGCAACCAAGTAACAAATCACATATCTTTGAACCAGAACATCGAAGAGACTTAGGGGTTGACATATTTCACACAGGATTGCAAGGAGCCTAATGAGTATCACTTTGGTAACTGCCTAGCAACCAGATGTGTTTACTCTAGCAACCAAGTAACAAATCACATATCTCTGCACCAGAAAATCATAGAGACTTCCTGTTTCACTTATTTCACTCAGGATGGAAAGTAGCCTTGATATGTATCCCTCTGGTAACTGCCTAGCAACCAGATGCGGTTACCCTAGCAACCAAGTAACAAATCACATATCTTTGAACCAGAACATCGTAGAGACTTAGGGGTTAACATATTTCACACAGGATTGCAAGGAGCCTTATGAGTATCACCTTGGTAACTGCCTAGCAACCAGATGGGGTTACCCTAGCAACCAACTAACAAATCACATATCTCTGCACCAGAAAATCGTAGAGACTTCCTGTTTCACTTATTTCACTCAGGATGGAAAGTAGCCTTGATATGTATCACTCTGGTAACTGCCTAGCAACCAGATGTGATTACCCTAGCAACCAAGTAACAAATCACATATCTCTGCAACAGAAAATCAGAGAGACTTCCGGGTTGACTTATTTCACTCAGGATGGAAAGTAGCCTTGATATGTATCACTCTGGTAACTGCCTAGCAACCAGATGTGATTACACTAGCAACCAAGTAACAAATCACATATCTCTGCAACAGAAAATCATAGAGACTTCCGGGTTGACTTTATTCACTCAGGATGGAAAGTAGCCTTGATATGTATCACTCTGGTAACTGCCTAGTAACCAGACGGGGTTACCCTAGCAACCTAGCAACCAAGTAACAAATCACATATATCTGCACCAGTATATCGTAGAGACTACCTGTTTCACTTATTTCACTCAGGATGGAAAGTAGCCTTGATATGTATCATTCTGGTAACTGCATAGCAACCAGACAGGGTTACCTTAGCAACCAAGTAACAAATCACATATCTTTGAACCAGAACATCGTAGAGACTTAGGGGTTGACATATTTCACACAGGATTGCAAGGAGCCTTATGAGTATCACTTTGGTAACTGCCTAGCAACCAGATGTGTTTACCTTAGCAACCAAGTAACAAGTCACATATCTCTGAACCAGGAAATCATAGAGACTTCCTGTTTCACTTATTTCACTCAGGATGGAAAGTAGCCTTGATATGTATCCCTCTGGTAACTGCCTAGCAACCAGATGCGGTTACCCTAGCAACCAAGTAACAAATAACATATCTTTGAACCAGAACATCGTAGAGACTTAGGGGTTGACATATTTCACACAGGATTGCAAGGAGCCTTATGAGTATCACCTTAGTAACTGCCTAGCAACCAGATGGGGTTACCCTAGCAACCAACTAACAAATCACATATCTCTGCACCAGAAAATCGTAGAGAATTCCGGGTTGACATAATTTATTCAGGATGGAAAGGAGGCTTGATAAGTATCACTCTGGTAACTGCCTAGCAATGACAAGGGCTTACCCTAGCAACCAAGTAACAAATCACATAACTCTGCACCAGAAAATCGTAGAGACTTCCTGTTTCACTTATTTTACTCAAGATGGAAAGTAGACTTGATATATATCACTCTGGTAACTGCCTATCAACCAGATATGGTTACCCTAGCAACCAAGTAACAAATCACATATCTATGCAACAGAAAATCATAGAGACTTCCGGGTTGACTTTATTCACTCAGAATGAAAGGAGGCTTGATAAGGATCACCCTGGAAACTGCCTAGCAACCAGATTGGGTTACCCTAGCAACCAAGTAAAAAATGATATATCTATCTGTCTATCTGTCTATCTATCTATCTATCTATCTATCTTTCTGATGGTCAATATCTATCTATCTATCTATCTATCTATCTATCTATCTATCTATCTATCTGAGGGTCAATATCTATCTATCTATCTATCTAACTATCTGCGGGTCAATAACTATCTATCTATCTATCTGTGGGTCATACTCTATCTATCTATATCTCAGGGTCAATGACTATCTGTCTATCTATATATCTGACGGTCAATATCTATCTATCTATCTAAGAGTCAATGACTATCTATCTATCTATCTATCTATCTATCTATCTATCTGATGGTCAATATCTATCTATCTATCTATCTAACTATCTGCGGGTCAATAACTATCTATCTATCTATCTATCTATCTATCTGTGGTTCATACTCTATCTATCTATATCTCAGGGTCAATGACTATCTATCTATCTATTTATCTGACGGTCAATATCTATCTATCTATCTAAGGGTCAATGACTATCAATCTATCTTTCTATCTTTCTATCTATCTATCTATCTATCTGAGGGTCAATATCTATCTATCTATCTGAGGATCAATATCTATCTATCTATCTATCTATCTATCTAATGGTCAATATCTATCTATCTATCTATCTATCTATCTATCTGATGGTCAATAACTATCTATCTATCTATCTATCTATCTATCTATCTATCTGATGGTCAATAACTATCTATCTATCTATCTATCTATCTGAGGGTCAATATCTATCTATCTATCTATCATCTATCTATCTATCTATCTATCTGAGGGTCAATATCTATCTATCTATCTATCTATCTGAGGGTCAATATCTATCTATCTATCTATCTATCTATCTATCTATCTATCTATCTATCTATCTATCTATCTATCTATCTATCTATCTATTTGATAGACTGAATGGTTTTATAATCTCTAAACTTTGAACTTTGAAAACTACTACTTATAATTACATCAAATTAGAAACCGTAAATCTTCAAACTTTTACAACTACTTCAAACTTTATGCTAGGCTTTCTCAAGCCAACCTAAAGTTTGTACTCAAACTTTTTAATCTAGTTAGGTTGGCTTGAGAAAGCCAACTTACTGAAATCCTATTTAAACTTATTATTATTATTATTAATATTATTATTATTCTGAGACTAAATTTCTAAATGTAACTCCTCCTAGAGCTTTTAAGCTACATGCACCAAACTCGGCACAGACCTTCAGACTAATCCCGAATAGTGTGCTATATCTTTTCTAACTGATCGGACTTACGGTTTTCCTAAAAATGACGATCAAAACTCGGAAAAACTCCCATTGATTAACATTGCGGAATGTTCAGAAATTTAAATCCCAACTGACGTTTTCACACACACAGACGAAAAAGGGCCTGTCAGCCCTGCGTCTCTCCCTCTCTCTCTCCCTCAGAGGATTTCTTTTATCAAGCAGCCAATCAGTAATGACCTAAAATCTTCATAGCCACAGTATAGTAGCTTCCAGGTTGACTTGATTCACTCAGTATGGAAAGGAGGCTTGATAAGTATCACCCTGGTAACTTCATAGCAACCAGACAGGGTTACCCTAGCAACCAACTAACAAATCACATATCTCTGCACCAGAAAATCGTAGAGACTTCCTGTTTCACTTATTTCACTCAGGATGGAAAGTAGCCTTGATATGTATCACTCTGGTAACTGCCTAGCAACCAGATGTGATTACCCTAGCAACCAAGTAACAAATCACATATCTCTGCAACAGAAAATCAGAGAGACTTCCGGGTTGACTTATTTCACTCAGGATGGAAAGTAGCCTTGATATGTATCACTCTGGTAACTGCTTAGCAACCAGACGGGGTTACCCTAGCAACCAAGTAACAAATCACATATATCTGCACCAGAAAATCGTAGAGACTTCCTGTTTCTCTTATTTCACTCAGGATGGAAAGTAGCCTTGATATGTATCACTCTGGTAACTGCCTAGCAACCAGATGTGATTACCCTAGCAACCAAGTAACAAATCACATATCTCTGCAACAGAAAATCAGAGAGACTTCCGGGTTGACTTATTTCACTCAGGATGGAAAGTAGCCTTGATATGTATCACTCTGGTAACTGCCTAGCAACCAGATGTGATTACCCTAGCAACCAAGTAACAAATCACATATCTCTGCATCAGAAAATCATACAGACTTCCGGATTGACTTGATTCACTCAGGATGGAAAGTAGCCTTGATATGTATCACTCTGGTAACTGCCTAGCAACCAGACGGGGTTACCCTAGCAACCAAGTAACAAATCACATATATCTGCACCAGAAAATCGTAGAGACTTCCTGTTTCACTTATTTCACTCAGGATGGAAAGTAGCCTTGATATGTATCACTCTGGTAACTGCCTAGCAACCAGATGTGATTACCCTAGCAACCAAGTAACAAATCACATATCTCTGCAACAGAAAATCAGAGAGATTTCCGGGTTGACTTATTTCACTCAGGATGGAAAGTAGCCTTGATATGTATCACTCTGGTAACTGCCTAGCAACCAGATGTGATTACCCTAGCAACCAAGTAACAAATCACATATCTCTGCACCAGAAAATCGTAGAGACTTCCTGTTTCACTTATTTCACTCAGGATGGAAAGTAGCCTTGATATGTATCACTCTGGTAACTGCCTAGCAACCGTATGTGGTTACCCTAGCAACCAAGTAACAAATCACATATCTCTGCAACAGAAAATCATAAAGACTTCCTGTTTCACTTATTTCACTCAGGATGGAAAGTAGGCTTGATATGTATCACTCTGGTAACTGCATAGCAACCAGATGTGGTTACCCTAGCAACCAAGTAACAAATCACATATCTTTGAACCAGAACATCGTAGAGACTTAGGGGTTGACATATTTCACACAGGATGGAAAGTAGCCTTGATATGCATCACTCTGGTAACTGCCTAGCAACCAGATGGGTTACCCTAGCAACCAAATAACAAATCATATATTTCTGCACCAGAAAATCGTAGAGACATCTGGGTTGACTTAATTCACTCAGGATGGAAAGGAGGCTTGATAAGTATCACCCTGGTAACTGCATAGCAACCAGACAGGGTTACCCTAGCAACCAAATAACAAATCACATATCTCTGCACCAGAAAATCATACAGACTTGCGGGTTGACATTATTCACTCAGGATGGAAAGGAGGCTTGACAAGTTATCACCCTGGTAACTGCATAGCAACCAGACAGGGTTACCCTAGCAACCAAGTAATAAATCACATATCTTTGAACAAAAACTTCGTAGAGACTTATTGGTTGACATATTTCACACAGGATTGCAAGGAGCCTTATGAGTAACACTTTGGTAACTGCATAGCAACCAGATGGGGATAGCCTAGCAACCAAGTAACAAATCACATATCTATTTAACAGAAAATCGTAGAGACTTCCGGGTTGACTTATTTCACTCATGATGGAAAGTAGCCTTGATATGTATTACTCTGGTAACTGCCTAGCAACCAGATGGGGTTACCATAGCAACCAAGTAACAAATTACATATCTCTGCACCAGAACAACATAAAGACTTCTGGTTTTGTTCATGGGACTCAGGGTAGCAAGGATCTATCTATCTATCTGTCTGTCTGTCTGTCTATTTATCAGTCTATCTATATCTATCTTTCGAACTGTCTATCTATCTGAGGGTTAATATCTATCTATCTATCTATCTGAGGGTCAATATCTATCTATCTATCTATCTATCTATCTATCTATCTATCTATCTATCTATCTATCTGAGGGTCAATATCTATCTATCTATCTATCTGAGGGTCAATATCTATCTATCTATCTATCTATCTATCTATCTATCTGAGGGTCAATATCTATCTATCTATCTATCTATCTATCTGAGGGTCAATATCTATCTATCTATCTATCTATCTATCTATCTATCTGAGGGTCAATATCTATCTATCTATATATCTATCTATCTATCTATCTAACTATCTATCTATCTATCTATCTATCTATCTATCTATCTATCTGAGGGTCAATAACTATCTATCTATCTATCTGTGGGTCATACTCTATCTATCTATATCTCAGGGTCAATGACTATCTATCTACCTATATAGATCTGACGGTCAATATCTATCTATCTATCTATCTATCTATCTATCTAAGGGTCAATGACTATCTATCTATCTATCTGAGGGTCAATATCTATCTATCTATCTGAGGATCAATATCTATCTATCTATCTGAGGATCAATATCTATCTATCTATCTATCTATCTATCTATCTATCTATCTATCTGATGGTCAATAACTCTATCTATCTATCTGATGGTCAATATCTATCTATCTCTCTATCTATCTATCTATCTATCTATCTATCTATCTATCTATCTATCTGTGGGTCATACTCTATCTATCTATCTATCTATCTATCTATCTATCTATCTATCTATCTGAGGGTCAATATCTATCTATCTATCTATCTATCTATCTATCTATCTATCTATCTATCTATCTATCTATCTATCTATCTATCTATCTGTGGGTCATACTCTATCTATCTATCTATCTATCTATCTATCTATCTATCTATCTATCTGTGGGTCATACTCTATCTATCTATCTATCTATCTATCTATCTATCTATCTATCTATCTATCTATCTGATGGTCAATATCTATCTATCTATCTATCTGTGGGTCATACTCTATCTATCTATCTATCTATCTATCTATCTATCTATCTATCTATCTATCTATATGATGGTGAATATCTATCTATCTATCTATCTGTGGGTCATACTCTATCTATCTATCTATCTATCTATCTATCTATCTATCTATCTATCTATCTATCTATCTATCGAGGGTCAATATCTATCTATCTGTGGGTCATACTCTATCTATCGATCTATCTATCTATCTATCTATCTATCTGAGGGTCAATATCTATCTATCTATCTATCTATCTATCTATCTGTGGGTCATACTCTATCTATCTATCTATCTATCTATCTATCTATCTGATGGTCAATATCTATCTATCTATCTATCTATCTGTGGGTCATACTCTATCTATCTATCTATCTATCTATCTATCTATCTGTGGGTCATACTCTATCTATCTATCTATCTCTCTATCTATCTATCGAGGGTCAATATCTATCTATCTGTGGGTCATACTCTATCTATCTATCTATCTATCTATCTATCTATCTATCTGAGGGTCAATATCTATCTATCTATCTATCTATCTATCTATCTATCTATCTATCTATCTATCTATCTGTGGGTCATACTCTATCTATCGATCTATCTATCGATCTATCTATCGATCTATCTATCTGATGGTCAATATCTATCTATCTGTGGGTCATACTCTATCTATCTATCTATCTATCTATCTATCTGAGGGTCAATATCTATCTATCTATCTATCTATCTATCTATCTATCTATCTATCTGTGGGTCATACTCTATCTATCTATCTATCTATCTATCTATCTATCTATCGAGGGTCAATATCTATCTATCTATCTATCTATCTATCTATCTATCTATCTATCTATATATATATCTATCTATCTAATCTATTTGATAGACTGAATGGTTTTATAATCTCTAAACTTTGAACTTTGAAAACTACTACTTATAATTACATCAAACTAGAAACCGTAAATCTTCAAACTTTTACAACTACTTCAAACTTTATGCTAGGCTTTCTCAAGCCAACCTAAAGTTTGTACTCAAACTTTTTAATCTAGTTAGGTTGGCTTGAGAAAGCCAACTTACTGAAATCCTATTTAAACTTAATATTATTATTATTCTTCTGAGACTAAATTTCTAAATCTAACTCCTCCTAGAGCTTTTAAGCTACATGCACCAAACTCGGCACAGACCTTCAGACTAATCCCGAATAGTGTGCTATATCTTTTCTAACTGATTGGACTTACGGTTTTCCTAAAAATGACGATCAAAACTCGGAAAAACTCCCATTGACTTAACATTGCGGAATGTTCAGAAATTTAAATCCCAACTGACGTTTTCACACACACAGACAAAAAAGGGCCTGTCAGCCCTGCGTCTCTCCCTCTCTCTCTCCCTCAGAGGATTTATTTTATCAAGCAGCCAATAAGTAATGACCTAAAATCTTCATAGCCACAGTATAGCAGCTTCCAGGTTGACTTTGTTCACTCAGTATGGAAAGGAGGCTTGATAAGTATCACCCTGGTAACTGCATAGCAACCAGACAGGGTTACCCTAGCAACCAAATAACAAATCACATATTTCTGCACCAGAAAATCATACAGACTTCCTGTTTCACTTATTTCACTCAGGATGGAAAGTAGCCTTGATATGTATCACTCTGGTAACTGCCTAGCAACCAGATGGGGTTACCCTAGCAACCAAGTAACAAATCACATATCTCTGCACCAGAAAATCATACTGACGTCCTGTTTCACTTATTTCACTCAGGATGGAAAGTAGCCTTGATATGTATCACTCTGGTAACTGCCTAGCAACCAGATGTGATTACCCTAGCAACCAAGTAACAAATCACATATCTCTGCAACAGAAAATCATAGAGACTTCCGGGTTGACTTTATTCACTCAGGATGGAAAGTAGCCTTGATATGTATCACTCTGGTAACTGCCTAGCAACCAGATATGGTTACCCTAGCAACCAAGTAACAAATCATATATATTTGAACCAGAACATCGTAGAGACTTCCTGTTTCACATATTTCACTCAGGATTGCAAGGAGCCTTATGAGTATCACTTTGGTAACTAACTAGCAACCAGACGGGGTTACCCTAGCAACCAAGTAACAAATCACATATCTTTGAACCAGAACATCATAGAGACTTAGGGGTTGACATATTTCACACAGGATTGCAAGGAGCCTTATGAGTATCACTTTGGTAACTGCCTAGCAACCAGATGTGTTTACCCTAGCAACCAAGTAACAAATCACATATCTCTGCACCAGAAAATCGTAGAGACTTCCTGTTTCACTTATTTCACTCAGGATGGAAAGTAGCCTTGATATGTATCACTCTGGTAACTGCCTAGCAACCAGATGCGGTTACCCTAGCAACCAAGTAACAAATCACATATCTCTGCAACAGAAAATCGTAGAGACTTCCGGGTTGACATAATTCACTCAGGATGGAAAGGAGGCTTGATAAGTATCACCCTGGTAACTGCATAGCAACCAGATGGGGTTACCCTAGCAACCAAGTAACAAATAACATATCTTTGAACCAGAAAATCATAAAGACTTAGGGGTTGACATATTTCACACAGGATTGCAAGGAGCCTTATGAGTAACACGTTGGTAACTGCATAGCAACCAGATGTGGTTACCCTAGCAACCAAGTAACAAATCACATATCTTTGAACCAGAAAATCATAAAGACTTAGGGGTTGACATATTTCACACAGGATTGCAAGGAGCCTTATGAGTAACACGTTGGTAATTGCCTAGCAACCAGATGCGGTTACCCTAGCAACCAAGTAACAAATCACATATCTCTGCACCAGAAAATCGTATACACTTCCTGTTTGAATTATTTCACTCAGAATGGAAAGTAGCCTTGATATGTATCACTCTGGTAACTGCCTATCAACCAGATATGGTTACCCTAGCAACCAAGTAAAAAATAATATATCTATCTATCTGTCTATCTATCTATCTTTCTGAGGGTCAATATCTATCTGTCTATCTATCTATCTATCTATCTGAGGGTCAATATCTATCTATCTATCTGTGGGTCATACTCTATCTATCTATCTATCTATCTATCTATCTATCTATCTATCTATCTGTGGGTCATACTCTATCTATTTATCTATCTATCTATCTATCTATCTATCTATCTAAGGGTCAATGACTATCTATCTATCTATCTATCTATCTATCTATCTATCTATCTATCTATCTATCTATCTGTCTATCTATCTATCTATCTATCTATCTATCTATCTATCTGTGGGTCATACTCTATCTATCTATCTATCTATCTATCTTTCTGAGGGTCAATATCTATCTATCTATCTATCTATCTATCTATCTATCTATCTATCTATCTAAGGGTCAATGACTATCTATCTATCTATCTATCTATCTATCTATCTGAGGATCAATATCTATCTATCTATCTATCTATCTATCTATCTATCTATCTATCTATCTATCTATCTATCTGAGGGTCAATATCTATCTATCTATCTATCTATCTATCTATCTATCTGTGGGTCATACTCTATCTATCTATCTGTCTATCTATCTATCTATCTGAGGGTCAGTATCTATCTATCTATCTATCTATCTATCTGAGGGTAAATATCTATCTATGTATCTATCTATCTATCTATCTGATGGTCAATATCTATCTATCTATCTATCTATCTATCTATCTATCTATCTATCTATCTATCTATCTATCTATCTATCTGTGGGTCATACTCTATCTGTCTATCTGTCTATCTATCTATCTGATGGTCAATATCTATCTATCTATCTATCTATCTATCTATCTATCTATCTATCTATCTATCTATTTGATAGACTGAATGGTTTTATAATCTCTAAACTTTGAACTTTGAAAACTACTACTTATAATTACATCAAACTAAAAACCTTAAATCTTCAAACTTTTACAACTACTTCAAACTTTATGCTAGGCTTTCTCAAGCCAACCTAAAGTTTGTACTCAAACTTTTTAATCTAGTTATTATTATTATTCTGAGACTAAATTTCTAAATGTAACTCCTCCTAGAGCTTTTAAGCTACATGCACCAAACTCGGCACAGACCTTCAGACTAATCCCGAATAGTGTGCTATATCTTTTCTAACTGATCGGACTTACGGTTTTCCTAAAAATGACGATCAAAACTCGGAAAAACTCCCATTGATTAACATTGCGGAATGTTCAGAAATTTAAATCCCAACTGACGTTTTCACACACACAGACGAAAAAGGGCCTGTCAGCCCTGCGTCTCTCCCTCTCTCTCTCCCTCAGAGGATTTCTTTTATCAAGCAGCCAATAAGTAATGACCTAAAATCTTCATAGCCACAGTATAGTAGCTTCCAGGTTGACTTGATTCACTCAGTATGGAAAGGAGGCTTGATAAGTATCACCCTGGTAACTGCATAGCAACCAGACAGGGTTACCCTAGCAACCAAATAACAAATCACATATTTCTGCACCAGAAAATCATACAGACATCCTGTTTCACTTATTTCACTCAGGATGGAAAGTAGCCTTGATATGTATCACTCTGGTAACTGCCTAGCAACCAGATGGTGTTACCCTAGCAACCAAGTAACAAATCACATATCTCTGCACCAGAAAATCATACAGACTTCCTGTTTCACTTATTTCACTCAGGATGGAAAGTAGCCTTGATATGTATCACTCTGGTAACTGCCTAGCAACCAGATGGGGTTACCCTAGCAACCAAGTAACAAATCACATATCTCTGCACCAGAAAATCGTAGTGACTTCCTGTTTCACTTATTTCACTCAAGATGGAAAGTAGCCTTGATATGTATCACTCTGGTAACTGCCTAGCAACCAGATGTGATTACCCTAGCAACCAAGTAACAAATCACATATCTCTGCAACAGAAAATCAGAGAGACTTCCGGGTTGACTTATTTCACTCAGGATGGAAAGTAGCCTTGATATGTATCACTCTGGTAACTGCCTAGCAACCAGATGTGTTTACCCTAGCAACCAAGTAACAAATCACATATCTCTGCACCAGAAAATCATAGAGATCTCCTGTTTCACTTATTTCACTCAGGATGGAAAGTAGCCTTGATATGTATCACTCTGGTAACTGCCTAGCAACCAGATGCGGTTACCCTAGCAACCAAGTAACAAATCACATATCTTTGAACCAGAACATCGTAGAGACTTAGGGGTTAACATATTTCACACAGGATTGCAAGGAGCAACCAAGTAACAAATCACATATATCTGCACCAGTATATCGTAGAGACTACCTGTTTCACTTATTTCACTCAGGATGGAAAGTAGCCTTGATATGTATCATTCTGGTAACTGCATAGCAACCAGACAGGGTTACCTTAGCAACCAAGTAACAAATCACATATCTTTGAACCAGAACATCGTAGAGACTTAGGGGTTGACATATTTCACACAGGATTGCAAGGAGCCTCATGAGTATCACTTTGGTAACTGCCTAGCAACCAGATGTGGTTACCCTAGCAACCAAGTAACAAGTCACATATCTCTGCACCAGGAAATCATAGAGACTTCCTGTTTCACTTATTTCACTCAGGATGGAAAGTAGCCTTGATATGTATCCCTCTGGTAACTGCCTAGCAACCAGATGCGGTTACCCTAGCAACCAAGTAACAAATCACATATCTTTGAACCAGAACATCGTAGAGACTTAGGGGTTGACATATTTCACACAGGATTGCAAGGAGCCTTATGAGTATCACCTTAGTAACTGCCTAGCAACCAGATGGGGTTACCCTAGCAACCAACTAACAAATCACATATCTCTGCACCAGAAAATCGTAGAGAATTCCGGGTTGACATAATTCACTCAGGATGGAAAGGAGGCTTGATAAGTATCACTCTGGTAACTGCCTAGCAACGACAAGGGCTTACCCTAGCAACCAAGTAACAAATCACATAAATCTGCACCAGAAAATCGTAGAGACTTCCTGTTTCACTTTTTTTACTCAAGATGGAAAGTAGCCTTGATATATATCACTCTGGTAACTGCCTATCAACCAGATATGGTTACCCTAGCAACCAAGTAACAAATCACATATCTATGCAACAGAAAATCATAGAGACTTCCGGGTTGACTTTATTCATTCAGAATGAAAAGGAGGCTTGATAAGGATCACCCTGGAAACTGCCTAGCAACCAGATTGGGTTACCCTAGCAACCAAGTAAAAAATGATATATCTATCTGTCTATCTGTCTATCTATCTATCTATCTTTCTGATGGTCAATATCTATCTATCTATCTATCTATCTATCTATCTATCTATCTATCTGAGGGTCAATATCTATCTATCTATCTATCTATCTAACTATCTGCGGGTCAATAACTATCTATCTATCTATCTATCTGTGGGTCATACTCTATCTATCTATATCTCAGGGTCAATGACTATCTGTCTATCTATATATCTGACGGTCTCTATCTATCTATCTAAGGGTCAATGACTATCTATCTATCTGAGGGTCAATATCTATCTATCTATCTATCTATCTAACTATCTGCGGGTCAATAACTATCTATATATCTATCTATCTGTGGTTCATACTCTATCTATATCTCAGGGTCAATAACTATCTATCTATCTATATATCTGACGGTCAATATCTATCTATCTATCTATCTATCTAAGGGTCAATGACTATCAATCTATCTTTCTATCTTTCTATCTTTCTATCTATCTATCTATCTATCTATCTATCTATCTATCTAATGGTCAATATCTATCTATCTATCTATCTATCTATCTATCTGATGGTCAATAACTATCTATCTATCTATCTATCTGATGGTCAATAACTATGTATCTATCTATCTATCTATCTATCTATCTATCTATCTATCTATCTATCTGAGGGTCAATATCTATCTATCTATCTATCTATCTGTCTATCTATCTGAGGGTCAATATCTATCTATCTATCTATCTATCTATCTATCTATCTATCTATCTATCTGAGGGTCAATATCTATCTATCTATCTGAGGGTCAATATCTATCTATCTATCTATCTATCTATCATCTATCTATCTATCTATCTATCTATCTAATCTATTTGATAGACTGAATGGTTTTATAATCTCTAAACTTTGAACTTTGAAAACTACTACTTATAATTACATCAAACTAGAAACCGTAAATCTTCAAACTTTTATAACTACTTCAAACTTTATGCTAGGCTTTCTCAAGCCAACCTAAAGTTTGTACTCAAACTTTTTAATCTAGTTATTATTATTATTCTTCTGAGACTAAATTTCTAAATGTAACTCCTCCTAGAGCTTTTAAGCTACATGCACCAAACTCGGCACAGACCTTCAGACTAATCCCGAATAGTGTGCTATATCTTTTCTAACTGATCGGACTTACGGTTTTCCTAAAAATGACGATCAAAACTCGGAAAAACTCCCATTGATTAACATTGCGGAATGTTCAGAAATTTAAATCCCAACTGACGTTTTCACACACACAGACAAAAAAGGGCCTGTCAGCCCTGCGTCTCTCCCTCTCTCTCTCCCTCAGAGGATTTCTTTTATCAAGCAGCCAATAAGTAATGACCTAAAATCTTCATAGCCACAGTATAGTAGCTTCCAGGTTGACTTGATTCACTCAGTATGGAAAGGAGGCTTGATAAGTATCACCCTGGTAACTGCCTAGCAACCAGATGGGGTTACCCTAGCAACCAACTAACAAATCACATATCTCTGCACCAGAAAATCGTAGAGACTTCCGGGTTGACTTGATTCACTCAGGATGGAAAGTAGCCTTGATATGTATCACTCTGGTAACTGCCTAGCAACCAGATGTGATTACCCTAGCAACCAAGTAACAAATCACATATCTCTGCAACAGAAAATCATAGAGACTTCCGGGTTGACTTGATTCACTCAGGATGGAAAGTAGCCTTGATATGTATCACTCTGGTAACTGCCTAGCAACCAGACGGGGTTACCCTAGCAACCAAGTAACAAATCACATATATCTGCACCAGAAAATCGTAGAGACTTCCTGTTTCACTTATTTCACTCAGGATGGAAAGTAGCCTTGATATGTATCACTCTGGTAACTGCCTAGCAACCAGATATGATTACCCTAGCAACCAAGTAACAAATCAAATATCTCTGCAACAGAAAATCAGAGAGACTTCCGGGTTGACTTATTTCACTCAGGATGGAAAGTAGCCTTGATATGTATCACTCTGGTAACTGCCTAGCAACCAGATGTGATTACCCTAGCAACCAAGTAACAAATCACATATCTCTGCAACAGAAAATCATAGAGACTTCCGGGTTGACTTGATTCACTCAGGATGGAAAGTAGCCTTGATATGTATCACTCTGGTAACTGCCTAGCAACCAGACGGGGTTACCCTAGCAACCAAATAACAAATCACATATATCTGCACCAGAAAATCGTAGAGACTTCCTGTTTCACTTATTTCACTCAGGATGGAAAGTAGCCTTGATATGTATCACTCTGGTAACTGCCTAGCAACCAGATATGATTACCCTAGCAACCAAGTAACAAATCACATATCTCTGCAGCAGAAAATCAGAGAGACATCCGGGTTGACTTATTTCACTCAGGATGGAAAGTAGCCTTGATATGTATCACTCTGGTAACTGCCTAGCAACCAGATGTGATTACCCTAGCAACCAAGTAACAAATCACATATCTCTGCAACAGAAAATCATAGAGACTTCCGGGTTGACTTGATTCACTCAGGATGGAAAGTAGCCTTGATATGTATCACTCTGGTAACTGCATAGCAACCAGACGGGGTTACCCTAGCAACCAAATAACAAATCACATATATCTGCACCAGTATATCGTAGAGACTACCTGTTTCACTTATTTCACTCAGGATGGAAAGTAGCCTTGATATGTATCACTCTGGTAACTGCATAGCAACCAGACAGGGTTACCTTAGCAACCAAGTAACAAATCACATATCTTTGAACCAGAACATCGTAGAGACTTAGGGGTTGACATATTTCACACAGGATTGCAAGGAGCATTATGAGTATCACTTTGGTAACTGCCTAGCAACCAGATGTGTTTACCCTAGCAACCAAGTAACAAGTCACATATCTCTGCACCAGAAAATCATAGAGACTTCCTGTTTCACTTATTTCACTCAGGATGGAAAGTAGCCTTGATATGTATCCCTGTGGTAACTGCCTAGCAACCAGATGCGGTTACCCTAGCAACCAAGTAACAAATCACATATCTTTGAACCAGAACATCGTAGAGACTTAGGGTTTGACATATTTCACACAGGATTGCAAGGAGCCTTATGAGTATCACCTTAGTAACTGCCTAGCAACCAGATGGGGTTACCCTAGCAACCAACTAACAAATCACATATCTCTGCACCAGAAAATCGTAGAGACTTCCGGGTTGACATAATTCACTCAGGATGGAAAGGAGGCTTGATAAGTATCACTCTGGTAACTGCCTAGCAACGACAAGGGCTTACCCTAGCAACCAAGTAACAAATCACATATCTATGCAACAGAAAATCATAGAGACTTCCGGGTTGACTTTATTCACTCTGAATGAAAAGGAGGCTTGATAAGGATCACCCTGGAAACTGCCTAGCAACCAGATTGGGTTACCCTAGCAACCAAGTAAAAAATGATATATCTATCTGTCTATCTATCTATCTATCTATCTATTTATCTATCTATCTTTCTGATGGTCAATATCTATCTATCTATCTATCTATCTGAGGGTCAATATCTATCTATCTATCTATCTATCTAACTATCTGCGGGTCAATAACTATCTATCTATCTATCTGTGGGTCATACTCTATCTATCTATATCTCAGGGTCAATGACTATCTATCTATCTATATATCTGACGGTCAATATCTATCTATCTATCTAAGGGTCAATGACTATCTATCTATCTATCTATCTATCTATCTATCTAACTATCTGCGGGTCAATAACTATCTATCTATCTATCTATCTATCTATCTATCTATCTATCTATGGTTCATACTCTATCTATCTATATCTCAGGGTCAATGACTATCTATCTATCTATATATCTGATGGTCAATATCTATCTATCTATCTAAGGGTCAATGACTATCAATCTAACTATCTATCTTTCTATCTATCTATCTATCTATCTATCTGAGGGTCAATATCTATCTATCTATCTGAGGATCAATATCTATCTATCTATCTATCTATCTATCTAACTATCTGCGGGTCAATAACTATCTATCTATCTATCTGTGGGTCATACTCTATCTATCTATATCTCAGGGTCAATGACTATCTATCTATCTATATATCTGACGGTCAATATCTATCTATCTATCTAAGGGTCAATGACTATCTATCTATCTATCTATCTATCTATCTATCTGAGGGTCAATATCTATCTATCTATCTATCTATCTAACTATCTGCGGGTCAATAACTATCTATCTATCTATCTATCTATCTATCTATCTATCTATCTATCTATCTGTGGTTCATACTCTATCTATCTATATCTCAGGGTCAATGACTATCTATCTATCTATATATCTGATGGTCAATATCTATCTATCTATCTAAGGGTCAATGACTATCAATCTATCCATCTATCTATCTTTCTATCTATCTATCTATCTATCTATCTGAGGGTCAATATCTATCTATCTATCTGAGGATCAATATCTATCTATCTATCTATCTATCTCTCTATCTATCTATCTATCTGATGGTCAATAACTATCTATCTATCTATCTATCTATCTATCTATCTATCTATCATCAATCTATCTGATGGTCAATAACTATCTATCTATCTATCTATCTATCTGATGGTCAATAACTATCTATCTATCTATCTTTCTATCTATCTATCTGCGGGTCAATAACTATCTATCTATCTATCTATCTATCTATTAATCTATCTATCTATCTATCTATCTATATCTCAGGGTCAATGACTATCTATCTATCTATATATCTGATGGTCAATATCTATCTATCTATCTAAGGGTCAATGACTATCAATCTATCTATCTATCTTTCTATCTATCTATCTATCTATCTATCTATCTGAGGGTCAATATCTATCTATCTATCTGAGGATCAATATCTATCTATCTATCTATCTATCTCTCTATCTATCTATCTATCTGATGGTCAATAACTATCTATCTATCTATCTATCTATCTATCTATCTATCTATCTATCTATCTATCTGATGGTCAATAACTATCTATCTATCTATCTATCTATCTGATGGTCAATAACTATCTATCTATCTTTCTATCTATCTATCTGTGGGTCATACTCTATCTATCTATTTATCTATCTATCTATCTATCTATCTATCTATCTATCTATCTGTCTATCTGCGGGTCAATAACTATCTATCTATCTATCTGTGGGTCATACTCTATCTATCTATATCTCAGGGTCAATGACTATCTATCTATCTATATATCTGACGGTCAATATCTATCTATCTATCTAAGGGTCAATGACTATATATCTATCTATCTATCTATCTATCTATCTGAGGGTCAATATCTATCTATCTATCTATCTAACTATCTGCGGGTCAATAATTATCTATCTATCTATCTATCTATCTATCTATGGTTCATACTCTATCTATCTATATCTCAGGGTCAATGACTAACTATCTATCTATATATCTGATGGTCAATATCTATCTATCTATCTAAGGGTCAATGACTATCAATCTATCAATCTATCTATCTATCTATCTATCTATCTATCTATCTATCTATCTGATGGTCAATAACTATCTATCTATCTATCTATCTATCTATCTGATGGTCAATAACTATCTATCTATCTATCTTTCTATCTATCTATCTGTGGGTCATACTCTATCTATCTATCTATCTATCTATCTATCTATTTGAGGGTCAATATCTATCTATCTATCTATCTATCTATCTATCTGTGGGTCATACTCTATCTATCTATCTATCTATCTATCTATCTGAGGGTCAATATCTATCTATCTATCTATCTATCTATCTATCTATCTGTGGGTCATACTCTATCTATCTATCTATCTATCTATCTATCTGAGGGTCAATATTTATCTATCTATCTATCTATCTGAGGGTCAATATCTATCTATCTATCTATCTATCTATCTATCTATCTATCTATCTATCTATCTATCTATCTATCTATCTATCTATCTATCTATCTATCTAATCTATTTGATAGACTGAATAATTTTATAATCTCTAAACTTTGAACTTTGAAAACTACTACTAATAATTACATCAAACTAGAAACCGTAAATCTTCAAACTTTTACAACTACTTCAAACTTTATGCTAGGCTTTCTCAAACCAACCTAAAGTTTGTACTCAAACTTTTTAATCTAGTTAGGTTGGCTTGAGAAAGCCAACTTACTGAAATCCTATTTAAACTTATTAGGTTGGCTTGAGAAAGCCAACTTACTGAAATCCTATTTAAACTTATTATTATTATTATTAATATTATTATTATTCTGAGACTAAATTTCTAAATGTAACTCCTCCTAGAGCTTTTAAGCTACATGCACCAAACTCGGCACAGACCTTCAGACTAATCCCGAATAGTGTGCTATATCTTTTCTAACTGATCGGACTTACGGTTTTCCTAAAAATGACGATCAAAACTCGGAAAAACTCCCATTGATTAACATTGCGGAATGTTCAGAAATTTAAATCCCAACTGACGTTTTCACACACACAGACGAAAAAGGGCCTGTCAGCCCTGCGTCTCTCCCTCTCTCTCTCCCTCAGAGGATTTCTTTTATCAAGCAGCCAATCAGTAATGACCTAAAATCTTCATAGCCACAGTATAGTAGCTTCCAGGTTGACTTGATTCACTCAGTATGGAAAGGAGGCTTGATAAGTATCACCCTGGTAACTTCATAGCAACCAGACAGGGTTACCCTAGCAACCAACTAACAAATCACATATCTCTGCACCAGAAAATCGTAGAGACTTCCTGTTTCACTTATTTCACTCAGGATGGAAAGTAGCCTTGATATGTATCACTCTGGTAACTGCCTAGCAACCAGATGTGATTACCCTAGCAACCAAGTAACAAATCACATATCTCTGCAACAGAAAATCAGAGAGACTTCCGGGTTGACTTATTTCACTCAGGATGGAAAGTAGCCTTGATATGTATCACTCTGGTAACTGCTTAGCAACCAGACGGGGTTACCCTAGCAACCAAGTAACAAATCACATATATCTGCACCAGAAAATCGTAGAGACTTCCTGTTTCACTTATTTCACTCAGGATGGAAAGTAGCCTTGATATGTATCACTCTGGTAACTGCCTAGCAACCAGATGTGATTACCCTAGCAACCAAGTAACAAATCACATATCTCTGCAACAGAAAATCAGAGAGACTTCCGGGTTGACTTATTTCACTCAGGATGGAAAGTAGCCTTGATATGTATCACTCTGGTAACTGCCTAGCAACCAGATGTGATTACCCTAGCAACCAAGTAACAAATCACATATCTCTGCATCAGAAAATCATACAGACTTCCGGATTGACTTGATTCACTCAGGATGGAAAGTAGCCTTGATATGTATCACTCTGGTAACTGCCTAGCAACCAGACGGGGTTACCCTAGCAACCAAGTAACAAATCACATATATCTGCACCAGAAAATCGTAGAGACTTCCTGTTTCACTTATTTCACTCAGGATGGAAAGTAGCCTTGATATGTATCACTCTGGTAACTGCCTAGCAACCAGATGTGATTACCCTAGCAACCAAGTAACAAATCACATATCTCTGCAACAGAAAATCAGAGAGACTTCCGGGTTGACTTATTTCACTCAGGATGGAAAGTAGCCTTGATATGTATCACTCTGGTAACTGCCTAGCAACCAGATGTGATTACCCTAGCAACCAAGTAACAAATCACATATCTCTGCACCAGAAAATCGTAGAGACTTCCTGTTTCACTTATTTCACTCAGGATGGAAAGTAGCCTTGATATGTATCACTCTGGTAACTGCCTAGCAACTGTATGTGGTTACCCTAGCAACCAAGTAACAAATCACATATCTCTGCAACAGAAAATCATAAAGACTTCCTGTTTCACTTATTTCACTCAGGATGGAAAGTAGGCTTGATATGTATCACTCTGGTAACTGCATAGCAACCAGATGTGGTTACCCTAGCAACCAAGTAACAAATCACATATCTTTGAACCAGAACATCGTAGAGACTTAGGGGTTGACATATTTCACACAGGATGGAAAGTAGCCTTGATATGCATCACTCTGGTAACTGCCTAGCAACCAGATGGGTTACCCTAGCAACCAAATAACAAATCATATATTTCTGCACCAGAAAATCGTAGAGACATCTGGGTTGACTTAATTCACTCAGGATGGAAAGGAGGCTTGATAAGTATCACCCTGGTAACTGCATAGCAACCAGACAGGGTTACCCTAGCAACCAAATAACAAATCACATATCTCTGCACCAGAAAATCATACAGACTTGCGGGTTGACTTTATTCACTCAGGATGGAAAGGAGGCTTGACAAGTTATCACCCTGGTAACTGCATAGCAACCAGACAGGGTTACCCTAGCAACCAAGTAATAAATCACATATCTTTGAACCAAAACTTCGTAGAGACTTATTGGTTGACATATTTCACACAGGATTGCAAGGAGCCTTATGAGTAACACTTTGGTAACTGCATAGCAACCAGATGGGGATAGCCTAGCAACCAAGTAACAAATCACATATCTATTTAACAGAAAATCGTAGAGACTTCCGGGTTGACTTATTTCACTCATGATGGAAAGTAGCCTTGATATGTATTACTCTGGTAACTGCCTAGCAACCAGATGGGGTTACCATAGCAACCAAGTAACAAATTACATATCTCTGCACCAGAACAACATAAAGACTTCTGGTTTTGTTCATGGGACTCAGGGTAGCAAGGATCTATCTATCTATCTGTCTGTCTGTCTGTCTATTTATCAGTCTATCTATATCTATCTTTCGAACTGTCTATCTATCTGAGGGTTAATATCTATCTATCTATCTATCTGAGGGTCAATATCTATCTATCTATCTATCTATCTATCTATCTGAGGGTCAATATCTATCTATCTATCTATCTGAGGGTCAATATCTATCTATCTATCTATCTATCTATCTATCTATCTATCTATCTATCTATCTATCTATCTATCTATCTATCTATCTATCTATCTATCTGAGGGTCAATATCTATCTATCTATCTATCTATCTATCTGAGGGTCAATATCTATCTATCTATCTATCTATCTATCTATCTATCTATCTATCTATCTATCTATCTATCTATCTATCTATCTATCTGAGGGTCAATATCTATCTATCTATATATCTATCTATCTATCTATCTATCTAACTATCTATCTATCTATCTATCTATCTATCTATCTATCTATCTATCTATCTATCTATCTGAGGGTCAATAACTATCTATCTATCTATCTGTGGGTCATACTCTATCTATCTATATCTCAGGGTCAATGACTATCTATCTACCTATATAGATCTGACGGTCAATATCTATATATCTATCTATCTATCTATCTATCTAAGGGTCAATGACTATCTATCTATCTATCTGAGGGTCAATATCTATCTATCTATCTGAGGATCAATATCTATCTATCTATCTGAGGATCAATATCTATCTATCTATCTATCTATCTATCTATCTATCTGATGGTCAATAACTCTATCTATCTATCTGATGGTCAATATCTATCTATCTATATATCTATCTATCTATCTATCTATCTGTGGGTCATACTCTATCTATCTATCTATCTATCTATCTATCTATCTATCTATCTATCTGAGGGTCAATATCTATCTATCTATCTATCTATCTATCTATCTATCTATCTATCTGTGGGTCATACTCTATCTATCTATCTATCTATCTATCTATCTATCTATCTATCTATCTGTGGGTCATACTCTATCTATCTATCTATCTATCTATCTATCTATCTATCTATCTATCTATCTGATGGTCAATATCTATCTATCTATCTATCTGTGGGTCATACTCTATCTATCTATCTATCTATCTATCTATCTATCTATCTATCTATCTATCTGATGGTGAATATCTATCTATCTATCTATCTGTGGGTCATACTCTATCTATCTATCTATCTATCTATCTATCTATCTATCTATCTATCTATCTATCGAGGGTCAATATCTATCTATCTGTGGGTCATACTCTATCTATCGATCTATCTATCTATCTATCTATCTATCTGAGGGTCAATATCTATCTATCTATCTATCTATCTATCTATCTGTGGGTCATACTCTATCTATCTATCTATCTATCTGATGGTCAATATCTATCTATCTATCTATCTATCTGTGGGTCATACTCTATCTATCTATCTATCTATCTATCTATCTATCTATCTATCTATCTGTGGGTCATACTCTATCTATCTATCTATCTATCTATCTATCTATCTATCGAGGGTCAATATCTATCTATCTGTGGGTCATACTCTATCTATCTATCTATCTATCTATCTATCTATCTATCTATCTGAGGGTCAATATCTATCTATCTATCTATCTATCTATCTATCTATCTATCTATCTGTGGGTCATACTCTATCTATCGATCTATCTATCGATCTATCTATCGATCTATCTATCTGATGGTCAATATCTATCTATCTATCCATCTATCTATCTGTGGGTCATACTCTATCTATCTATCTATCTATCTATCTATCTATCTATCTATCGAGGGTCAATATCTATCTATCTATCTATCTATCTATCTATCTATCTATCTATCTATCTATATATATATCTATCTATCTAATCTATTTGATAGACTGAATGGTTTTATAATCTCTAAACTTTGAACTTTGAAAACTACTACTTATAATTACATCAAACTAGAAACCGTAAATCTTCAAACTTTTACAACTACTTCAAACTTTATGCTAGGCTTTCTCAAGCCAACCTAAAGTTTGTACTCAAACTTTTTAATCTAGTTATTATTATTATTCTGAGACTAAATTTCTAAATGTAACTCCTCCTAGAGCTTTTAAGCTACATGCACCAAACTCGGCACAGACCTTCAGACTAATCCCGAATAGTGTGCTATATCTTTTCTAACTGATCGGACTTACGGTTTTCCTAAAAATGACGATCAAAACTCGGAAAAACTCCCATTGATTAACATTGCGGAATGTTCAGAAATTTAAATCCCAACTGACGTTTTCACACACACAGACGAAAAAGGGCCTGTCAGCCCTGCGTCTCTCCCTCTCTCTCTCCCTCAGAGGATTTCTTTTATCAAGCAGCCAATAAGTAATGACCTAAAATCTTCATAGCCACAGTATAGTAGCTTCCAGGTTGACTTGATTCACTCAGTATGGAAAGGAGGCTTGATAAGTATCACCCTGGTAACTGCATAGCAACCAGACAGGGTTACCCTAGCAACCAAATAACAAATCACATATTTCTGCACCAGAAAATCATACAGACATCCTGTTTCACTTATTTCACTCAGGATGGAAAGTAGCCTTGATATGTATCACTCTGGTAACTGCCTAGCAACCAGATGGGGTTACCCTAGCAACCAAGTAACAAATCACATATCTCTGCACCAGAAAATCATACAGACTTCCTGTTTCACTTATTTCACTCAGGATGGAAAGTAGCCTTGATATGTATCACTCTGGTAACTGCCTAGCAACCAGATGGGGTTACCCTAGCAACCAAGTAACAAATCACATATCTCTGCACCAGAAAATCGTAGTGACTTCCTGTTTCACTTATTTCACTCAAGATGGAAAGTAGCCTTGATATGTATCACTCTGGTAACTGCCTAGCAACCAGATGTGATTACCCTAGCAACCAAGTAACAAATCACATATCTCTGCAACAGAAAATCAGAGAGACTTCCGGGTTGACTTATTTCACTCAGGATGGAAAGTAGCCTTGATATGTATCACTCTGGTAACTGCCTAGCAACCAGATGTGTTTACCCTAGCAACCAAGTAACAAATCACATAACTCTGCACCAGAAAATCGTAGAGACTTCCTGTTTCACATATTTTACTCAAGATGGAAAGTAGCCTTGATATATATCACTCTGGTAACTGCCTAGCAACCAGATGTGATTACCCTAGCAACCAAGTAACAAATCACATATCTCTGCAACAGAAAATCAGAGAGACTTCCGGGTTGACTTATTTCACTCAGGATGGAAAGTAGCCTTGATATGTATCACTCTGGTAACTGCTTAGCAACCAGACGGGGTTACCCTAGCAACCAAGTAACAAATCACATATATCTGCACCAGAAAATCGTAGAGACTTCCTGTTTCACTTATTTCACTCAGGATGGAAAGTAGCCTTGATATGTATCACTCTGGTAACTGCCTAGCAACCAGATGTGATTACCCTAGCAACCAAGTAACAAATCACATATCTCTGCAACAGAAAATCAGAGAGACTTCCGGGTTGACTTATTTCACTCAGGATGGAAAGTAGCCTTGATATGTATCACTCTGGTAACTGCCTAGCAACCAGATGTGATTACCCTAGCAACCAAGTAACAAATCACATATCTCTGCATCAGAAAATCATACAGACTTCCGGATTGACTTGATTCACTCAGGATGGAAAGTAGCCTTGATATGTATCACTCTGGTAACTGCCTAGCAACCAGACGGGGTAACCCTAGCAACCAAGTAACAAATCACATATATCTGCACCAGAAAATCGTAGAGACTTCCTGTTTCACTTATTTCACTCAGGATGGAAAGTAGCCTTGATATGTATCACTCTGGTAACTGCCTAGCAACCAGATGTGATTACCCTAGCAACCAAGTAACAAATCACATATCTCTGCAACAGAAAATCAGAGAGACTTCCGGGTTGACTTATTTCACTCAGGATGGAAAGTAGCCTTGATATGTATCACTCTGGTAACTGCCTAGCAACCAGATGTGATTACCCTAGCAACCAAGTAACAAATCACATATCTCTGCACCAGAAAATCGTAGAGACTTCCTGTTTCACTTATTTCACTCAGGATGGAAAGTAGCCTTGATATGTATCACTCTGGTAACTGCCTAGCAACCGTATGTGGTTACCCTAGCAACCAAGTAACAAATCACATATCTCTGCAACAGAAAATCATAAAGACTTCCTGTTTCACTTATTTCACTCAGGATGGAAAGTAGGCTTGATATGTATCACTCTGGTAACTGCATAGCAACCAGATGTGGTTACCCTAGCAACCAAGTAACAAATCACATATCTTTGAACCAGAACATCGTAGAGACTTAGGGGTTGACATATTTCACACAGGATGGAAAGTAGCCTTGATATGCATCACTCTGGTAACTGCCTAGCAACCAGATGGGTTACCCTAGCAACCAAATAACAAATCATATATTTCTGCACCAGAAAATCGTAGAGACATCTGGGTTGACTTAATTCACTCAGGATGGAAAGGAGGCTTGATAAGTATCACCCTGGTAACTGCATAGCAACCAGACAGGGTTACCCTAGCAACCAAATAACAAATCACATATCTCTGCACCAGAAAATCATACAGACTTGCGGGTTGACTTTATTCACTCAGGATGGAAAGGAGGCTTGACAAGTTATAACCCTGGTAACTGCATAGCAACCAGACAGGGTTACCCTAGCAACCAAGTAATAAATCACATATCTTTGAACCAAAACTTCGTAGAGACTTATTGGTTGACATATTTCACACAGGATTGCAAGGAGCCTTATGAGTAACACTTTGGTAACTGCCTAGCAACCAGATGGGGATAGCCTAGCAACCAAGTAACAAATCACATATCTATTTAACAGAAAATCGTAGAGACTTCCGGGTTGACTTATTTCACTCATGATGGAAAGTAGCCTTGATATGTATTACTCTGGTAACTGCCTAGCAACCAGATGGGGTTACCATAGCAACCAAGTAACAAATTACATATCTCTGCACCAGAACAACATAAAGACTTCTGGTTTTGTTCATGGGACTCAGGGTAGCAAGGATCTATCTATCTATCTGTCTGTCTGTCTGTCTATTTATCAGTCTATCTATATCTATCTTTCGAACTGTCTATCTATCTGAGGGTTAATATCTATCTATCTATCTATCTATCTGAGGGTCAATATCTATCTATCTATCTATCTATCTATCTATCTATCTATCTATCTATCTGAGGGTCAATATCCATCTATCTATCTATCTGAGGGTCAATATCTATCTATCTATCTATCTATCTATCTATCTATCTGTCTATCTATCTATCTATCTATCTGAGGGTCAATATCTATCTATCTATCTATCTATCTATCTATCTGAGGGTCAATATCTATCTATCTATCTATCTATCTGAGGGTCAATATCTATCTATCTATCTATCTAACTATCTGCGGGTCAATAACTATCTATCTATCTATCTATCTGTGGTTCATACTCTATCTATCTATATCTCAGGGTCAATGACTATCTATCTATCTATATATCTGACGTTCAATATCTATCTATCTATCTATCTAAGGGTCAATGACTATCAATCTATCTTTCTATCTTTCTATCTATCTATCTATCTATCTGAGGGTCAATATCTATCTATCTATCTGAGGATCAATATCTATCTATCTATCTATCTATCTATCTATCTATCTAATGGTCAATATCTATCTATCTATCTATCTATCTATCTATCTGATGGTCAATAACTATCTATCTATCTATCTATCTATCTATCTATCTATCTGATGGTCAATAACTATCTATCTATCTATCTATCTATCTATCTATCTATCTATCTATCTATCTATCTATCTATCTATCTATCTGAGGGTCAATATCTATCTATCTATCTATCTATGGGTCATACTCTATCTATCTATCTATCTATCTATCTATCTATCTATCTATCTATCTATCTATCTATCTATCTATCTATCTGAGGGTCAATATCTATCTATCTATCTATCTATCTGAGGGTCAATATCTATCTATCTATCTATCTATCTATCTATCTATCTATCTATCTATCTAATCTATTTGATAGACTGAATGGTTTTATAATCTCTAAACTTTGAACTTTGAAAACTACTACTTATAATTACATCAAACTAGAAACCGTAAATCTTCAAACTTTTACAACTACTTCAAACTTTATGCTAGGCTTTCTCAAGCCAACCTAAAGTTTGTACTCAAACTTTTTAATCTAGTTATTATTATTATTCTTCTGAGACTAAATTTCTAAATGTAACTCCTCCTAGAGCTTTTAAGCTACATGCACCAAACTCGGCACAGACCTTCAGACTAATCCCGAATAGTGTGCTATATCTTTTCTAACTGATCGGACTTACGGTTTTCCTAAAAATTACGATCAAAACTCGGAAAAACTCCCATTGATTAACATTGCGGAATGTTCAGAAATTTAAATCCCAACTGACGTTTTCACACACACAGACGAAAAAGGGCCTGTCAGCCCTGCGTCTCTCCTTCTCTCTCTCCCTCAGAGGATTTCTTTTATCAAGCAGCCAATAAGTAATGACCTAAAATCTTCATAGCCACAGTATAGTAGCTTCCAGGTTGACTTGATTCACTCAGTATGGAAAGGAGGCTTGATAAGTATCACCCTGGTAACTGCATAGCAACCAGACAGGGTTACCCTAGCAACCAAATAACAAATCACATATTTCTGCACCAGAAAATCATACAGACATCCTGTTTCACTTATATCACTCAGGATGGAAAGTAGCCTTGATATGTATCACTCTGGTAACTGCCTAGCAACCAGATGGGGTTACCCTAGCAACCAAGTAACAAATCACATATCTCTGCACCAGAAAATCATACAGACTTCCTGTTTCACTTATTTCACTCAGGATGGAAAGTAGCCTTGATATGTATCACTCTGGTAACTGCCTAGCAACCAGATGGGGTTACCCTAGCAACCAAGTAACAAATCACATATCTCTGCACCAGAAAATCGTAGTGACTTCCTGTTTCACTTATTTCACTCAAGATGGAAAGTAGCCTTGATATGTATCACTCTGGTAACTGCCTAGCAACCAGATGTGATTACCCTAGCAACCAAGTAACAAATCACATATCTCTGCAACAGAAAATCAGAGAGACTTCCGGGTTGACTTATTTCACTCAGGATGGAAAGTAGCCTTGATATGTATCACTCTGGTAACTGCCTAGCAACCATATGTGATTACCCTAGCAACCAAGTAACAAATCACATATCTCTGCAACAGAAAATCAGAGAGACTTCCGGGTTGACTTATTTCACTCAGGATGGAAAGTAGCCTTGATATGTATCACTCTGGTAACTGCCTAGCAACCAGATGTGATTACCCTAGCAACCAAGTAACAAATCACATATCTCTGCATCAGAAAATCATACAGACTTCCGGATTGACTTGATTCACTCAGGATGGAAAGTAGCCTTGATATGTATCACTCTGGTAACTGCCTAGCAACCAGACGGGGTAACCCTAGCAACCAAGTAACAAATCACATATATCTGCACCAGAAAATCGTAGAGACTTCCTGTTTCACTTATTTCACTCAGGATGGAAAGTAGCCTTGATATGTATCACTCTGGTAACTGCCTAGCAACCAGATGTGATTACCCTAGCAACCAAGTAACAAATCACATATCTCTGCAACAGAAAATCAGAGAGACTTCCGGGTTGACTTATTTCACTCAGGATGGAAAGTAGCCTTGATATGTGTCACTCTGGTAACTGCCTAGCAACCAGATGTGATTACCCTAGCAACCAAGTAACAAATCACATATCTCTGCACCAGAAAATCGTAGAGACTTCCTGTTTCACTTATTTCACTCAGGATGGAAAGTAGCCTTGATATGTATCACTCTGGTAACTGCCTAGCAACCGTATGTGGTTACCCTAGCAACCAAGTAACAAATCACATATCTCTGCAACAGAAAATCATAAAGACTTCCTGTTTCACTTATTTTACTCAGGATGGAAAGTAGGCTTGATATGTATCACTCTGGTAACTGCATAGCAACCAGATGTGGTTACCCTAGCAACCAAGTAACAAATCACATATCTTTGAACCAGAACATCGTAGAGACTTAGGGGTTGACATATTTCACACAGGATGGAAAGTAGCCTTGATATGCATCACTCTGGTAACTGCCTAGCAACCAGATGGGTTACCCTAGCAACCAAATAACAAATCATATATTTCTGCACCAGAAAATCGTAGAGACATCTGGGTTGACTTAATTCACTCAGGATGGAAAGGAGGCTTGATAAGTATCACCCTGGTAACTGCATAGCAACCAGACAGGGTTACCCTAGCAACCAAATAACAAATCACATATCTCTGCACCAGAAAATCATACAGACTTGCGGGTTGACTTTATTCACTCAGGATGGAAAGGAGGCTTGACAAGTTATAACCCTGGTAACTGCATAGCAACCAGACAGGGTTACCCTAGCAACCAAGTAATAAATCACATATCTTTGAACCAAAACTTCGTAGAGACTTATTGGTTGACATATTTCACACAGGATTGCAAGGAGCCTTATGAGTAACACTTTGGTAACTGCCTAGCAACCAGATGGGGATAGCCTAGCAACCAAGTAACAAATCACATATCTATTTAACAGAAAATCGTAGAAACTTCCGGGTTGACTTATTTCACTAATGATGGAAAGTAGCCTTGATATGTATTACTCTGGTAACTGCCTAGCAACCAGATGGGGTTACCATAGCAACCAAGTAACAAATTACATATCTCTGCACCAGAACAACATAAAGACTTCTGGTTTTGTTCATGGGACTCAGGGTAGCAAGGATCTATCTATCTATCTGTCTGTCTGTCTGTCTATTTATCAGTCTATCTATATCTATCTTTCGAACTGTCTATCTATCTGAGGGTTAATATCTATCTATCTATCTATCTATCTGAGGGTCAATATCTATCTATCTATCTATCTATCTATCTATCTATCTGAGGGTCAATATCCATCTATCTATCTATCTGAGGGTCAATATCTATCTATCTATCTATCTATCTATCTATCTATCTATCTGAGGGTCAATATCTATCTATCTATCTATCTATCTATCTGAGGGTCAATATCTATCTATCTATCTATCTATCTGAGGGTCAATATCTATCTATCTATCTATCTAACTATCTGCGGGTCAATAACTATCTATCTATCTATCTATCTGTGGTTCATACTCTATCTATCTATATCTCAGGGTCAATGACTATCTATCTATCTATATATCTGACGTTCAATATCTATCTATCTATCTATCTAAGGGTCAATGACTATCAATCTATCTTTCTATCTTTCTATCTATCTATCTATCTATCTGAGGGTCAATATCTATCTATCTATCTGAGGATCAATATCTATCTATCTATCTATCTATCTAATGGTCAATATCTATCTATCTATCTATCTATCTATCTATCTGATGGTCAATAACTATCTATCTATCTATCTATCTATCTATCTGATGGTCAATAACTATCTATCTATCTATCTATCTATCTATCTATCTATCTATCTATCTATCTATCTATCTGAGGGTCAATATCTATCTATCTATCTATCTATGGGTCATACTCTATCTATCTATCTATCTATCTATCTATCTATCTATCTATCTATCTGAGGGTCAATATCTATCTATCTATCTATCTATCTGAGGGTCAATATCTATCTATCTATCTATCTATCTATCTATCTATCTATCTATCTATCTATCTATCTATCTATCTATCTATCTAATCTATTTGATAGACTGAATGGTTTTATAATCTCTAAACTTTGAACTTTGAAAACTACTACTTATAATTACATCAAACTAGAAACCGTAAATCTTCAAACTTTTACAACTACTTCAAACTTTATGCTAGGCTTTCTCAAGCCAACCTAAAGTTTGTACTCAAACTTTTTAATCTAGTTATTATTATTATTCTTCTGAGACTAAATTTCTAAATGTAACTCCTCCTAGAGCTTTTAAGCTACATGCACCAAACTCGGCACAGACCTTCAGACTAATCCCGAATAGTGTGCTATATCTTTTCTAACTGATCGGACTTACGGTTTTCCTAAAAATGACGATCAAAACTCGGAAAAACTCCCATTGATTAACATTGCGGAATGTTCAGAAATTTAAATCCCAACTGACGTTTTCACACACACAGACGAAAAAGGGCCTGTCAGCCCTGCGTCTCTCCTTCTCTCTCTCCCTCAGAGGATTTCTTTTATCAAGCAGCCAATAAGTAATGACCTAAAATCTTCATAGCCACAGTATAGTAGCTTCCAGGTTGACTTGATTCACTCAGTATGGAAAGGAGGCTTGATAAGTATCACCCTGGTAACTGCATAGCAACCAGACAGGGTTACCCTAGCAACCAAATAACAAATCACATATTTCTGCACCAGAAAATCATACAGACATCCTGTTTCACTTATTTCACTCAGGATGGAAAGTAGCCTTGATATGTATCACTCTGGTAACTGCCTAGCAACCAGATGGGGTTACCCTAGCAACCAAGTAACAAATCACATATCTCTGCACCAGAAAATCATACAGACTTCCTGTTTCACTTATTTCACTCAGGATGGAAAGTAGCCTTGATATGTATCACTCTGGTAACTGCCTAGCAACCAGATGGGGTTACCCTAGCAACCAAGTAACAAATCACATATTTCTGCACCAGAAAATCGTAGTGACTTCCTGTTTCACTTATTTCACTCAAGATGGAAAGTAGCCTTGATATGTATCACTCTGGTAACTGCCTAGCAACCAGATGTGATTACCCTAGCAACCAAGTAACAAATCACATATCTCTGCAACAGAAAATCAGAGAGACTTCCGGGTTGACTTATTTCACTCAGGATGGAAAGTAGCCTTGATATGTATCACTCTGGTAACTGCCTAGCAACCATATGTGATTACCCTAGCAACCAAGTAACAAATCACATATCTCTGCAACAGAAAATCAAAGAGACTTCCGGGTTGACTTATTTCACTCAGGATGGAAAGCAGCCTTGATATGTATCACTCTGGTAACTGCCTAGCAACCAGATGTGATTACCCTAGCAACCAAGTAACAAATCACATATCTCTGCAACAGAAAATCATAGAGACTTCCGGGTTGACTTTATTCACTCAGGATGGAAAGTAGCCTTGATATGTATCACTCTGGTAACTGCCTAGCAACCAGACGGGGTTACCCTAGCAACCAAGTAACAAATCACATATCTCTGCACCAGAAAATCGTAGAGACTACCTGTTTCACTTATTTCACTCAGGATGGAAAGTAGCCTTGATATGTATCACTCTGGTAACTGCATAGCAACCAGACAGGGTTACCTTAGCAACCAAGTAACAAATCACATATCTTTGAACCAGAACATCGTAGAGACTTAGGGGTTGACATATTTCACACAGGATTGCAAGGAGCCTTATGAGTATCACTTTGGTAACTGCCTAGCAACCAGATGTGTTTACCCTAGCAACCAAGTAACAAATCACATATCTCTGCACCAGAAAATCATAGAGACTTCCTGTTTCACTTATTTCACTCAGGATGGAAAGTAGCCTTGATATGTATCCCTCTGGTAACTGCCTAGCAACCAGATGCGGTTACCCTAGCAACCAAGTAACAAATCGCATATCTTTGAACCAGAACATCGTAGAGACTTAGGGGTTAACATATTTCACACAGGATTGCAAGGTGCCTTATGAGTATCACCTTGGTAACTGTCTAGCAACCAGATGGGGTTACCCTAGGAACCAACTAACAAATCACATATCTCTGCACCAGAAAATCGTGGAGACTTCCTGTTTCACTTATTTCACTCAGGATGGAAAGTAGCCTTGATATGTATCACTCTGGTAACTGCCTAGCAACCAGATGTGATTACCCTAGCAACCAAGTAACAAATCACATATCTCTGCAACAGAAAATCAGAGAGACTTCCGGGTTGACTTATTTCACTCAGGATGGAAAGTAGCCTTGATATGTATCACTCTGGTAACTGCCTAGCAACCAGATGTGATTACCCTAGCAACCAAGTAACAAATCACATATCTCTGCAACAGAAAATTATAGAGACTTCCGGGTTGACTTTATTCACTCAGGATGGAAAGTAGCCTTGATATGTATCACTCTGGTAACTGCCTAGCAACCAGACGGGGTTACCCTAGCAACCAAGTAACAAATCACATATCTCTGCACCAGAAAATCGTAGAGACTACCTGTTTCACTTATTTCACTCAGGATGGAAAGTAGCCTTGATATGTATCACTCTGGTAACTGCATAGCAACCAGACAGGGTTACCTTAGCAACCAAGTAACAAATCACATATCTTTGAACCAGAACATCGTAGAGACTTAGGGGTTGACATATTTCACACAGGATTGCAAGGAGCCTTATGAGTATCACTTTGGTAACTGCCTAGCAACCAGATGTGTTTACCCTAGCAACCAAGTAACAAATCACATATCTCTGCACCAGAAAATCATAGAGACTTCCTGTTTCACTTATTTCACTCAGGATGGAAAGTAGCCTTGATATGTATCCCTCTGGTAACTGCCTAGCAACCAGATGCGGTTACCCTAGCAACCAAGTAACAAATCACATATCTTTGAACCAGAACATTGTAGAGACTTAGGGGTTAACATATTTCACACAGGATTGCAAGGAGCCTTATGAGTATCACCTTGGTTGGTAACTGCCTAGCAACCAGATGGGGTTACCCTAGCAACCAACTAACAAATCACATATCTCTGCACCAGAAAATCGTAGAGACTTCCTGTTTCACTTATTTCACTCAGGATGGAAAGTAGCCTTGATATGTATCACTCTGGTAACTGCCTAGCAACCAGATGTGATTACCCTAGCAACCAAGTAACAAATCACATATCTCTGCAACAGAAAATCAGAGAGACTTCCGGGTTGACTTATTTCACTCAGGATGGAAAGTAGCCTTGATATGTATCACTCTGGTAACTGCCTAGCAACCAGATGTGATTACCCTAGCAACCAAGTAACAAATCACATATCTCTGCAACAGAAAATCATAGAGACTTCCGGGTTGACTTTATTCACTCAGGATGGAAAGTAGCCTTGATATGTATCACTCTGGTAACTGCCTAGTAACCAGACGGGGTTACCCTAGCAACCTAGCAACCAAGTAACAAATCACATATATCTGCACCAGTATATCGTAGAGACTACCTGTTTCACTTATTTCACTCAGGATGGAAAGTAGCCTTGATATGTATCATTCTGGTAACTGCATAGCAACCAGACAGGGTTACCTTAGCAACCAAGTAACAAATCACATATCTTTGAACCAGAACATCGAAGAGACTTAGGGGTTGACATATTTCACACAGGATTGCAAGGAGCCTTATGAGTATCACTTTGGTAACTGCCTAGCAACCAGATGTGTTTACCCTAGCAACCAAGTAACAAGTCACATATCTCTGCACCAGGAAATCATAGAGACTTCCTGTTTCACTTATTTCACTCAGGATGGAAAGTAGCCTTGATATGTATCCCTCTGGTAACTGCCTAGCAACCAGATGCGGTTACCCTAGCAACCAAGTAACAAATAACATATCTTTGAACCAGAACATCGTAGAGACTTAGGGGTTGACATATTTCACACAGGATTGCAAGGAGCCTTATGAGTATCACCTTAGTAACTGCCTAGCAACCAGATGGGGTTACCCTAGCAACCAACTAACAAATCACATATCTCTGCACCAGAAAATCGTAGAGAATTCCACAGAATCCGGTTGACAACATATCAGGATGGAAAGGAGGCTTGATAAGATCACTCTGGTAACTGCCTAGCAATGACAAGGCTTACCCTAGCAACCAAGTAACAAATCACATAACTCTGCACCAGAAAATCGTAGAGACTCCCCTCCTACCCCCTACCCCCCGATGCCAACTAGACTTGTTATATATCACTCTGGTAACTGCCTATCAACCAGATATGGTTACCCTAACCAAGTAACAAATCATCTATGCAACAGAAAATCATAGAGACTTCCGGGTTGACTTTTATCACTCAGAATGAAAAGGAGGCTGCTTGATAAGGATCACCCTGGAAACTGCCTAGCAACCAGATTGGGTTACCCTAGCAACCAAGTAAAAAATGATATATCTATCTGTCTATCTGTCTATCTATCTATCTATCTATCTATCATCTATATCTATCTATCATCTATCTGAGGTCAATATCTATCTATCTATCTATCTATCTATCTCTATCTGGGTCAATAATCTATCTATCTATCTATCTGGGGTCATACCTATCTATCTATCTACTATCTGACTATCTATCTTCTATCTATCCAAGGTCTATATATCTGACGTCATATCTATCTATCTATCTAGTCTATCTATCTATCTATCTATCTATCTATCTATCTATCTATCTATCTGAGGGTCAATATCTATCTATCTATCTATCTAACTATCTGCGGGTCAATAACTATCTATCTATCTATCTATCTGTGGTTCATACTCTATCTATCTATATCTCAGGGTCAATGACTATCTATCTATCTATATATCTGAAGGTCAATATCTATCTATCTATCTAATGGTCAATGACTATCAATCTATCTTTCTATCTTTCTATCTTTCTTTCTATCTATCTATCTATCTATCTATCTATCTATCTATCTATCTGAGGGTCAATATCTATCTATCTATCTATCTGAGGATCAATATCTATCTATCTATCTAATGGTCAATATCTATCTATCTATCTATCTATCTATCTATCTATCTATCTATCTATCTATCTATATATCTATCTGATGGTCAATAACTATCTATCTATCTATCTATCTATCTGATGGTCAATAACTATCTATCTATCTATCTATCTATCTGAGGGTCAATATCTATCTATCTATCTATCTATCTATCTATCTATCTATCTATCTATCTATCTATCTATCTATCTATCTATCTATGGGTCATACTCTATCTATCTATCTATCTATCTATCTATCTATCTATCTGAGGGTCAATATCTATCTATCTATCTATCTATCTATCTATCTGAGGGTCAATATCTATCTATCTATCTATCTATCTAACTATCTGCGGGTCAATAACTATCTATCTATCTATCTGTGGGTCATACTCTATCTATCTATATCTCAGGGTCAAAGACTATCTGTCTATTTATATATCTGACGGTCAATATCTATCTATCTATCTAAGAGTCAATGACTATCTATCTATCTATCTATCTATCTGATGGTCAATATCTATCTATCTATCTATCTAATTATCTGCGGGTCAATAACTATCTATCTATCTATCTAACTATCTGCGGGTCAATAACTATCTATCTATCTATGTGTGGTTCATACTCTATCTATCTATATCTCAGGGTCAATGACTATCTATCTATCTATTTATCTGACGGTCAATATCTATCTATCTATCTAAGGGTCAATGACTATCAATCTATCTTTCTATCTTTCTATCTTTCTATCTATCTATCTATCTATCTATCTGAGGGTCAATATCTGTCTATCTATCTGAGGATCAATATCTATCTATCTATCTATCTATCTATCTATCTATCTAATGGTCAATATCTATCTATCTATCTATCTATCTATCTATCTATCTATCTATCTATCTGAGGGTCAATATCTATCTATCTATCTATCTATCTATCTATCTATCTATCTATCTATGGGTCATACTCTATCTATCTATCTATCTATCTATCTATCTATCTATCTATCTATCTATCTATCTATCTATCTGAGGGTCAATATCTATCTATCTATCTATCTATCTGAGGGTCAATATCTATCTATCTATCTATCTAACTATCTGCGGGTCAATAACTATCTATCTATCTATCTGTGGGTCATACTCTATCTATCTATATCTCAGGGTCAATGACTATCTGTCTATCTATATATCTGACGGTCAATATCTATCTATCTATCTAAGAGTCAATGACTATCTATCTATCTATCTATCTATCTATCTATCTATCTGATGGTCAATATCTATCTATCTATCTATCTAACTATCTGCGGGTCAATAACTATCTATCTATCTATCTAAATATCTATCTGTGGTTCATACTCTATCTATCTATATCTCAGGGTCAAAGACTATCTATCTATCTATTTATCTGACGGTCAATATCTATCTATCTATCTATCTATCTAAGGGTCAATGACTATCAATCTATCTTTCTATCTTTCTATCTTTCTATCTATCTATCTGAGGGTCAATATCTATCTATCTATCTGAGGATCAATATCTATCTATCTATCTATCTATCTAATGGTCAATATCTATCTATCTATCTATCTATCTATCTATCTATCTATCTATCTATCTATGTATCTATCTATCTATCTATCTATCTATCTGATGGTCAATAACTATCTATCTATCTATCTATCTGAGGGTCAATATCTATCTATCTATCTATCTATCATCTATCTATCTATCTATCTATCTATCTGAGGGTCAATATCTATCTATCTATCTATCTATCTGAGGGTCAATATCTATCTATCTATCTATCTATCTATCTATCTATCTATCTATCTATCTATCTATTTGATAGACTGAATGGTTTTATAATCTCTAAACTTTGAACTTTGAAAACTACTACTTATAATTACATCAAATTAGAAACCGTAAATCTTCAAACTTTTACAACTACTTCAAACTTTATGCTAGGCTTTCTCAAGCCAACCTAAAGTTTGTACTCAAACTTTTTAATCTAGTTAGGTTGGCTTGAGAAAGCCAACTTACTGAAATCCTATTTAAACTTATTATTAGGTTGGCTTGAGAAAGCCAACTTACTGAAATCCTATTTAAACTTATTAGGTTGGCTTGAGAAAGCCAACTTACTGAAATCCTATTTAAACTTATTATTATTATTATTCTTCTGAGACTAAATTTCTAAATGTAACTCCTCCTAGAGCTTTTAAGCTACATGCACCAAACTCGGCACAGACCTTCAGACTAATCCCGAATAGTGTGCTATATCTTTTCTAACTGATCGGACTTACGGTTTTCCTAAAAATGACGATCAAAACTCGGAAAAACTCCCATTGATTAACATTGCGGAATGTTCAGAAATTTAAATCCCAACTGACGTTTTCACACACACAGACGAAAAAGGGCCTGTCAGCCCTGCGTCTCTCCTTCTCTCTCTCCCTCAGAGGATTTCTTTTATCAAGCAGCCAATAAGTAATGACCTAAAATCTTCATAGCCACAGTATAGTAGCTTCCAGGTTGACTTGATTCACTCAGTATGGAAAGGAGGCTTGATAAGTATCACCCTGGTAACTGCATAGCAACCAGACAGGGTTACCCTAGCAACCAAATAACAAATCACATATTTCTGCACCAGAAAATCATACAGACATCCTGTTTCACTTATTTCACTCAGGATGGAAAGTAGCCTTGATATGTATCACTCTGGTAACTGCCTAGCAACCAGATGGGGTTACCCTAGCAACCAAGTAACAAATCACATATCTCTGCACCAGAAAATCATACAGACTTCCTGTTTCACTTATTTCACTCAGGATGGAAAGTAGCCTTGATATGTATCACTCTGGTAACTGCCTAGCAACCAGATGGGGTTACCCTAGCAACCAAGTAGCAAATCACATATTTCTGCAAACGAAAATCAGAGAGACTTCCGGGTTGACTTATTTCACTCAGGATGGAAAGTAGCCTTGATATGTATCACTCTGGTAACTGCCTAGCAACCAGATGTGATTACCCTAGCAACCAAGTAACAAATCACATATCTCTGCAACAGAAAATCAGACAGACTTCCGGGTTGACTTTATTCACTCAGGATGGAAAGTAGCCTTGATATGTATCACTCTGGTAACTGCCTAGCAACCAGACGGGGTTACCCTAGCAACCAAGTAACAAATCACATATCTCTGCAACAGAAAATCATAGAGACTTCCGGGTTGACTTTATTCACTCAGGATGGAAAGTAGCCTTGATATGTATCACTCTGGTAACTGCCTAGCAACCAGACGGGGTTACCCTAGCAACCAAGTAACAAATCACATATCTCTGCACCAGAAAATCATAGAGACTACCTGTTTCACTTATTTCACTCAGGATGGAAAGTAGCCTTGATATGTATCACTCTGGTAACTGTATAGCAACCAGACAGGGTTACCTTAGCAACCAAGTAACAAATCACATATCTTTGAACCAGAACATCGTAGAGACTTAGGGGTTGACATATTTTAGAGACTTAGGGGTTGACATATTTCACACAGGATTGCAAGGAGCCTTATGAGTATCACTTTGGTAACTCCCTAGCAACCAGATGTGTTTACCCTAGCAACCAAGTAACAAATCACATATCTCTGCACCAGAAAATCATAGAGACTTCCTGTTTCACTTATTTCACTCAGGATGGAAAGTAGCCTTGATATGTATCCCTCTGGTAACTGCCTAGCAACCAGATGCGGTTACCCTAGCAACCAAGTAACAAATCACATATCTCTGCACCATAACATCGTAGAGACTTAGGGGTTGACATATTTCACACAGGATTGCAAGGAGCCTTATGAGTATCACCTTGGTAACTGCCTAGCAACCAGATGGGGTTACCCTAGCAACCAACTAACAAATCACATATCTCTGCAGCAGAAAATCGTAGAGACTTCATGTTTCACTTATTTCACTCAGGATAGAAAGGAGGCTTGATAAGTATCACCCTAGTAACTGCATAGCAACCAGACAGGGATACCCTAGCAACCAAGTAACAAATCACATATCTCTGCAACAGAAAATCGTAGAGACTTCCGGGTTGACATAATTCACTCAGGATGGAAAGGAGGCTTGATAAGTATCACCCTGGTAACTGCATAGCAACCAGATGGGGTTACCCTAGCAACCAAGTAACAAATAATATATCTCTTCACCAGAAAATCGTAGAGACTTCCTGTTTGAATTATTTCACTCAGGATAGCAAGGAGTCTTGAAAAGTATCACTCTGGTAACTGCCTAGCAACGACAAGTGCTTACCCTAGCAACCAAGTAACAAATCACATAACTCTGCACCAGAAAATCGTAGAGACTTCCTGTTTCACTTATTTTACTCAAGATGGAAAGTAGCCTTGATATATATCACTCTGGTAACTGCCTATCAACCAGATATGGTTACCCTAGCAACCAAGTAACAAATCACATATCTCTGCAACAGAAAATCATAGAGACTTCCGGGTTGACTTAATTCACTCAGGATGGAAAGTAGCCTTGATATGTATCACTCTGGTAACTGCCTAGCAACCAGACGGGGTTACCCTAGCAACCAAGTAACAAATCACATATCTCTGCACCAGAAAATCGTAGAGACTACCTGTTTCACTTATTTCACTCAGGATGGAAAGTAGCCTTGATATGTATCACTCTGGTAACTGCATAGCAACCAGACAGGGTTACCTTAGCAACCAAGTAACAAATCACATATCTTTGAACCAGAACATCGTAGACACTTAGGGGTTGACATATTTCACACAGGATTGCAAGGAGCCTTATGAGTATCACTTTGGTAACTGCATAGCAACCAGATGTGTTTACCCTAGCAACCAAGTAACAAATCACATATCTCTGCACCAGAAAATCATAGAGACTTCCGGGTTGACTTAATTCACTCAGGATGGAAAGTAGCCTTGATATGTATCACTCTGGTAACTGCCTAGCAACCAGACGGGGTTACCCTAGCAACCAAGTAACAAATCACATATCTCTGCACCAGAAAATCGTAGAGACTACCTGTTTCACTTATTTCACTCAGGATGGAAAGCAGCCTTGATATGTATCACTCTGGTAACTGCCTAGCAACCAGATGGGGTTACCCTAGCAACCAAGTAACAAATCACATATCTCTGCACCAGAAAATCATACAGACTTCCTGTTTCACTTATTTCACTCAGGATGGAAAGTAGCCTTGATATGTATCACTCTGGTAACTGCCTAGCAACCAGATGGGGTTACCCTAGCAACCAAGTAACAAATCACATATCTCTGCAACAGAAAATCAAAGAGACTTCCGGGTTGACTTATTTCACTCAGGATGGAAAGTAGCCTTGATATGTATCACTCTGGTAACTGCCTAGCAACCAGACGGGGTTACCCTAGCAACCAAGTAACAAATCACATATCTCTGCACCAGAAAATCGTAGAGACTACCTGTTTCACTTATTTCACTCAGGATGGAAAGTAGCCTTGATATGTATCACTCTGGTAACTGCATAGCAACCAGACAGGGTTACCTTAGCAACCAAGTAACAAATCACATATCTTTGAACCAGAACATCGTAGACACTTAGGGGTTGACATATTTCACACAGGATTGCAAGGAGCCTTATGAGTATCACTTTGGTAACTGCATAGCAACCAGATGTGTTTACCCTAGCAACCAAGTAACAAATCACATATCTCTGCACCAGAAAATCATAGAGACTTCCGGGTTGACTTAATTCACTCAGGATGGAAAGTAGCCTTGATATGTATCACTCTGGTAACTGCCTAGCAACCAGACGGGGTTACCCTAGCAACCAAGTAACAAATCACATATCTCTGCACCAGAAAATCGTAGAGACTACCTGTTTCACTTATTTCACTCAGGATGGAAAGCAGCCTTGATATGTATCACTCTGGTAACTGCCTAGCAACCAGATGGGGTTACCCTAGCAACCAAGTAACAAATCACATATCTCTGCACCAGAAAATCATACAGACTTCCTGTTTCACTTATTTCACTCAGGATGGAAAGTAGCCTTGATATGTATCACTCTGGTAACTGCCTAGCAACCAGATGGGGTTACCCTAGCAACCAAGTAACAAATCACATATCTCTGCAACAGAAAATCAAAGAGACTTCCGGGTTGACTTATTTCACTCAGGATGGAAAGCAGCCTTGATATGTATCACTCTGGTAACTGCCTAGCAACCAGATGTGATTACCCTAGCAACCAAGTAACAAATCACATATCTCTGCAACAGAAAATCATAGAGACTTCCGGGTTGACTTAATTCACTCAGGATGGAAAGTAGCCTTGATATGTATCACTCTGGTAACTGCCTAGCAACCAGACGGGGTTACCCTAGCAACCAAGTAACAAATCACATATCTCTGCACCAGAAAATCGTAGAGACTACCTGTTTCACTTATTTCACTCAGGATGGAAAGTAGCCTTGATATGTATCACTCTGGTAACTGCATAGCAACCAGACAGGGTTACCTTAGCAACCAAGTAACAAATCACATATCTTTGAACCAGAACATCGTAGACACTTAGGGGTTGACATATTTCACACAGGATTGCAAGGAGCCTTATGAGTATCACTTTGGTAACTGCCTAGAAACCAGATGTGTTTACCCTAGCAACCAAGTAACAAATCACATATCTCTGCACCAGAAAATCATAGAGACTTCCTGTTTCACTTATTTCACTCAGGATGGAAAGTAGCCTTGATATGTATCCCTCTGGTAACTGCCTAGCAACCAGATGCGATTACCCTAGCAACCAAGTAACAAATCACATATATCTGCACCAGAAAATCAAAGAGACTTCCGGGTTGACTTATTTCACTCAGAATGGAAAGCAGCCTTGATATGTATCACTCTGGTAACTGCCTAGCAACCAGATGTGATTACCCTAGCAACCAAGTAACAAATCACATATCTCTGCAACAGAAAATCATAGAGACTTCCGGGTTGACTTAATTCACTCAGGATGGAAAGTAGCCTTGATATGTATCACTCTGGTAACTGCCTAGCAACCAGACGGGGTTACCCTAGCAACCAAGTAACAAATCACATATCTCTGCATCAGAAAATCATAGAGACTTCCGGGTTGACTTGATTCACTCAGGATGGAAAGTAGCCTTGATATGTATCACTCTGGTAACTGCCTAGCAACCAGACGGGGTTACCCTAGCAACCAAGTAACAAATCACATATATCTGCACCAGTATATCGTAGAGACTTCCTGTTTCACTTATTTCACTCAGGATGGAAAGTAGCCTTGGTATGTATCACTCTGGTAACTGCCTAGCAACCAGATCTGATTACCCTAGCAACCAAGTAACAAATCACATATCTATGCAACAGAAAATCATAGAGACTTCCGGGTTGACTTTATTCACTCAGAATGAAAAGGAGGCTTGATAAGGATCACCCTGGAAAATGCCTAGCAACCAGATTGGGTTACCCTAGCAACCAAGTAAAAAATGATATATCTATCTGTCTATCTATCTATCTATCTATCTATCTATCTTTCTGATGGTCAATATCTATCTATCTATCTATCTATCTATCTATCTATCTATCTGAGGGTCAATATCTATCTATCTATCTATCTAACTATCTGCGGGTCAATAACTATCTATCTATCTATCTGTGGGTCATACTCTAACTATCTATATCTCAGGGTCAATGACTATCTGTCTATCTATATATCTGACGGTCAATATCTATCTATCTATCTAAGAGTCAATGACTATCTATCTATCTATCTATCTATCTATCTGAGGGTCAATATCTATCTATCTATCTATCTATCTAACTATCTGCGGGTCAATAACTATCTATCTATCTATCTATCTGTGGTTGATACTCTATCTATCTATATCTCAGGGTCAATGACTATCTATCTATATATCTGACGTTCAATATCTATCTATCTATCTAAGGGTCAATGACTATCAATCTATCTTTCTATCTTTCTATCTATCTATCTATCTATCTGAGGGTCAATATCTATCTATCTATCTGAGGATCAATATCTATCTATCTATCTATCTATCTAATGGTCAATATCTATCTATCTATCTATCTATCTATCTATCTGATGGTCAATAACTATCTATCTATCTATCTATCTATCTATCTGATGGTCAATAACTATCTATCTATCTATCTATCTATCTGAGGGTCAATATCTATCTATCTATCTATCTATCTATCTATCTATCTATCTATCTAATCTATTTGATAGACTGAATGGTTTTATAATCTCTAAACTTTGAACTTTGAAAACTACTACTTATAATTACATCAAACTAGAAACCGTAAATCTTCAAACTTTTACAACTACTTCAAACTTTATGCTAGGCTTTCTCAAGCCAACCTAAAGTTTGTACTCAAACTTTTCAATCTAGTTATTATTATTATTCTTCTGAGACTAAATTTCTAAATGTAACTCCTCCTAGAGCTTTTAAGCTACATGCACCAAACTCGGCACAGACCTTCAGGCTAATCCCGAATAGTGTGCTATATCTTTTCTAACTGATCGGACTTACGGTTTTCCTAAAAATGACGATCAAAACTCGGAAAAAATCCCATTGATTAACATTGCGGAATGTTCAGAAATTTAAATCCCAACTGACGTTTTCACACACACAGACGAAAAAGGGCCTGTCAGCCCTGCGTCTCTCCTTCTCTCTCTCCCTCAGAGGATTTCTTTTATCAAGCAGCCAATAAGTAATGACCTAAAATCTTCATAGCCACAGTATAGTAGCTTCCAGGTTGACTTGATTCACTCAGTATGGAAAGGAGGCTTGATAAGTATCACCCTGGTAACTGCATAGCAACCAGACAGGGTTACCCTAGCAACCAAATAACAAATCACATATTTCTGCACCAGAAAATCATACAGACATCCTGTTTCACTTATTTCACTCAGGATGGAAAGTAGCCTTGATATGTATCACTCTGGTAACTGCCTAGCAACCAGATGGGGTTACCCTAGCAACCAAGTAACAAATCACATATCTCTGCACCAGAAAATCATACAGACTTCCTGTTTCACTTATTTCACTCAGGATGGAAAGTAGCCTTGATATGTAACACTCTGGTAACTGCCTAGCAACCAGATGGGGTTACCCTAGCAACCAAGTAACAAATCACATATCTCTGCACCAGAAAATCATACAGACTTCCTGTTTCACTTATTTCACTCAGGATGGAAAGTAGCCTTGATATGTATCACTCTGGTAACTGCCTAGCAACCAGATGGGGTTACCCTAGCAACCAAGTAACAAATCACATATTTCTGCACCAGAAAATCGTAGTGACTTCCTGTTTCACTTATTTCACTCAAGATGGAAAGTAGCCTTGATATGTATCACTCTGGTAACTGCCTAGCAACCAGATGTGATTACCCTAGCAACCAAGTAACAAATCACATATCTCTGCAACAGAAAATCAGAGAGACTTCCGGGTTGACTTATTTCACTCAGGATGGAAAGCAGCCTTGATATGTATCACTCTGGTAACTGCCTAGCAACCAGATGTGATTACCCTAGCAACCAAGTAACAAATCACATATCTCTGCAACAGAAAATCATAGAGACTTCCGGGTTGACTTTATTCACTCAGGATGGAAAGTAGCCTTGATATGTATCACTCTGGTAACTGCCTAGCAACCAGACGGGGTTACCCTAGCAACCAAGTAACAAATCACATATCTCTGCAACAGAAAATCGTAGAGACTACCTGTTTCACTTATTTCACTCAGGATGGAAAGTAGCCTTGATATGTATCACTCTGGTAACTGCCTAGCAACCAGATGTGATTACCCTAGCAACCAAGTAACAAATCACATATCTCTGCAACAGAAAATCAGAGAGACTTCCGGGTTGACTTATTTCACTCAGGATGGAAAGTAGCCTTGATATGTATCACTCTGGTAACTGCCTAGCAACCAGATGTGATTACCCTAGCAACCAAGTAACAAATCACATATCTCTGCAACAGAAAATCATAGAGACTTCCGGGTTGACTTTATTCACTCAGGATGGAAAGTAGCCTTGATATGTATCACTCTGGTAACTGCCTAGCAACCAGACGGGGTTACCCTAGCAACCAAGTAACAAATCACATATCTCTGCAACAGAAAATCGTAGAGACTACCTGTTTCACTTATTTCACTCAGGATGGAAAGTAGCCTTGATATGTATCACTCTGGTAACTGCCTAGCAACCAGATGTGATTACCCTAGCAACCAAGTAACAAATCACATATCTCTGCAACAGAAAATCAGAGAGACTTCCGGGTTGACTTATTTCACTCAGGATGGAAAGTAGCCTTGATATGTATCACTCTGGTAACTGCCTAGCAACCAGATGTGATTACCCTAGCAACCAAGTAACAAATCACATATCTCTCCAACAGAAAATCATAGAGACTTCCGGGTTGACTTTATTCACTCAGGATGGAAAGTAGCCTTGATATGTATCACTCTGGTAACTGCCTAGCAACCAGATGTGATTACCCTAGCAACCAAGTAACAAATCACATATCTCTGCAACAGAAAATCATAGAGACTTCCTGGTTGACTTTATTCACTCAGGATGGAAAGTAGCCTTGATATGTATCACTCTGGTAACTGCCTAGCAACCAGACGGGGTTACCCTAGCAACCAAGTAACAAATCACATATCTCTGCAACAGAAAATCGTAGAGACTACCTGTTTCACTTATTTCACTCAGGATGGAAAGTAGCCTTGATATGTATCACTCTGGTAACTGCCTAGCAACCAGATGTGATTACCCTAGCAACCAAGTAACAAATCACATATCTCTGCAACAGAAAATCAGAGAGACTTCCGGGTTGACTTATTTCACTCAGGATGGAAAGTAGCCTTGATATGTATCACTCTGGTAACTGCCTAGCAACCAGATGTGATTACCCTAGCAACCAAGTAACAAATCACATATCTCTGCAACAGAAAATCATAGAGACTTCCGGGTTGACTTTATTCACTCAGGATGGAAAGTAGTCTTGATATGTATCACTCTGGTAACTGCCTAGCAACCAGACGGGGTTACCCTAGCAACCAAGTAACAAATCACATATCTCTGCAACAGAAAATCGTAGAGACTACCTGTTTCACTTATTTCACTCAGGATGGAAAGTAGCCTTGATATGTATCACTCTGGTAACTGCCTAGCAACCAGATGTGATTACCCTAGCAACCAAGTAACAAATCACATATCTCTGCAACAGAAAATCAGAGAGACTTCCGGGTTGACTTATTTCACTCAGGATGGAAAGTAGCCTTGATATGTATCACTCTGGTAACTGCCTAGCAACCAGATGTGATTACCCTAGCAACCAAGTAACAAATCACATATCTCTGCAACAGAAAATCATAGAGACTTCCGGGTTGACTTTATTCACTCAGGATGGAAAGTAGCCTTGATATGTATCACTCTGGTAACTGCCTAGTAACCAGACGGGGTTACCCTAGCAACCAAGTAACAAATCACATATATCTGCACCAGTATATCGTAGAGACTACCTGTTTCACTTATTTCACTCAGGATGGAAAGTAGCCTTGATATGTATCATTCTGGTAACTGCATAGCAACCAGACAGGGTTACCTTAGCAACCAAGTAACAAATCACATATCTTTGAACCAGAACATCGTAGAGACTTAGGGGTTGACATATTTCACACAGGATTGCAAGGAGCCTTATGAGTATCACTTTGGTAACTGCCTAGCAACCAGATGTGTTTACCCTAGCAACCAAGTAACAAGTCACATATCTCTGCACCAGGAAATCATAGAGACTTCCTGTTTCACTTATTTCACTCAGGATGGAAAGTAGCCTTGATATGTATCCCTCTGGTAACTGCCTAGCAACCAGATGCGGTTACCCTAGCAACCAAGTAACAAATAACATATCTTTGAACCAGAACATCGTAGAGACTTAGGGGTTGACATATTTCACACAGGATTGCAAGGAGCCTTATGAGTATCACCTTAGTAACTGCCTAGCAACCAGATGGGGTTACCCTAGCAACCAACTAACAAATCACATATCTCTGCACCAGAAAATCGTAGAGAATTCCGGGTTGACATAATTTATTCAGGATGGAAAGGAGGCTTGATAAGTATCACTCTGGTAACTGCCTAGCAATGACAAGGGCTTACCCTAGCAACCAAATAACAAATCACATAACTCTGCACCAGAAAATCGTAGAGACTTCCTGTTTCACTTATTTTACTCAAGATGGAAAGTAGACTTGATATATATCACTCTGGTAACTGCCTATCAACCAGATATGGTTACCCTAGCAACCAAGTAACAAATCACATATCTATGCAACAGAAAATCATAGAGACTTCCGGGTTGACTTTATTCACTCAGAATGAAAAGGAGGCTTGATAAGGATCACCCTGGAAACTGCCTAGCAACCAGATTGGGTTACCCTAGCAACCAAGTAAAAAATGATATATCTATCTGTCTATCTATCTATCTATCTATCTTTCTGATTGTCAATATCTATCTATCTATCTATCTATCTATCTATCTGAGGGTCAATATCTATCTATCTATCTATCTAACTATCTGCGGGTCAATAACTATCTATCTATCTATCTGTGGGTCATACTCTATCTATCTATATCTCAGGGTCAATGACTATCTGTCTATCTATATATCTGACGGTCAATATCTATCTATCTATCTAAGAGTCAATGACTATCTATCTATCTATCTATATATCTATCTGAGGGTCAATATCTATCTATCTATCTATCTATCTAACTATCTGCGGGTCAATAACTATCTATCTATCTATCTATCTGTGGTTCATACTCTATCTATCTATATCTCAGGGTCAATGACTATCTATCTATCTATATATCTGACGTTCAATATCTATCTATCTATCTATCTAAGGGTCAATGACTATCAATCTATCTTTCTATCTTTCTATCTATCTATCTATCTATCTGAGGGTCAATATCTATCTATCTATCTGAGGATCAATATCTATCTATCTATCTATCTATCTAATGGTCAATATCTATCTATCTATCTATCTATCTGATGGTCAATAACTATCTATCTATCTATCTATCTATCTGATGGTCAATAACTATCTATCTATCTGAGGGTCAATATCTATCTATCTATCTATCTATCTATCTATCTATGGGTCATACTCTATCTATCTATCTATCTATCTATCTATCTATCTATCTATCTATCTGAGGGTCAATATCTATCTATCTATCTATCTATCTATCTATCTATCTATCTATCTATCTATCTATCTATCTATCTATCTATCTATCTATCTATCTATCTATCTATCTATCTATCTATCTAATCTATTTGATAGACTGAATGGTTTTATAATCTCTAAACTTTGAACTTTGAAAACTACTACTTATAATTACATCAAACTAGAAACCGTAAATCTTCAAACTTTTACAACTACTTCAAACTTTAAATCGTAGAGACTTAGGGGTTGACATATTTCACACAGGATTGCAAGGAGCCTTATGAGTAACACGTTGGTAACTGCATTGCAACCAGATGTGGTTACCCTAGCAACCAAGTAACAAATCACATATCTTTGAACCAGAAAATCATAAAGACTTAGGGGTTGACATATTTCACACAGGATTGCAAGGAGCCTTATGAGTAACACGTTGGTAACTGCCTAGCAACCAGATATGGTTACCCTAGCAACCAAGTAACAAATCACATATCTATGCAAAAGAAAATCGTAGAGACTTCCAGGTTGACTTTATTCACTCAGAATGAAAAGGAGGCTTGATAAGGATCACCCTGGAAACTGCCTAGCAACCAGATTGGGTTACCCTAGCAACCAAGTAAAAAATAATATATCTATCTATCTGTCTATCTATCTATCTTTCTGAGGGTCAATATCTATCTGTCTATCTATCTATCTATCTATCTGAGGGTCAATATCTATCTATCTATCTGTGGGTCATACTCTATCTATCTATCTATCTATCTATCTATCTATCTATCTATCTATCTGTGGGTCATACTCTATCTATTTATCTATCTATCTATCTATCTATCTATCTAAGGGTCAATGACTATCTATCTATCTATCTATCTATCTATCTATCTATCTATCTGTCTATCTATCTATCTATCTATCTATCTATCTATCTATCTATCTATCTATCTATCTTTCTGAGGGTCAATATCTATCTATCTATCTATCTATCTATCTATCTATCTGTGGGTCATACTCTATCTATCTATCTATCTATCTATCTATCTATCTATCTATCTATCTAAGGGTCAATGACTATCTATCTATCTATCTATCTATCTATCTATCTATCTATCTATCTATCTATCTATCTATCTGAGGATCAATATCTATCTATCTATCTATCTATCTATCTATCTATCTATCTATCTGAGGGTCAATATCTATCTATCTATCTATCTATCTATCTATCTATCTATCTGTGGGTCATACTCTATCTATCTATCTGTCTATCTATCTATCTGAGGGTCAATATCTATCTATCTATCTATCTATCTATCTATCTATCTATCTATCTATCTATCTATCTGAGGGTCAATATCTATCTATCTATCTATCTATCTATCTATCTATCTATCTATCTATCTATCTATCTATCTGTGGGTCATACTCTATCTGTCTATCTGTCTATCTATCTATCTGATGGTCAATATCTATCTATCTATCTATCTATCTATCTATCTATCTATCTATCTATCTATCTATTTGATAGACTGAATGGTTTTATAATCTCTAAACTTTGAACTTTGAAAACTACTACTTATAATTACATCAAACTAAAAACCTTAAATCTTCAAACTTTTACAACTACTTCAAACTTTATGCTAGGCTTTCTCAAGCCAACCTAAAGTTTGTACTCAAACTTTTTAATCTAGTTAGTGGTGCTTGCCAAAGGCAAAGCATCACTATTGTTCTCTTGCATAAATTATTCCACACAAAGTTTGGCGCGCTACTCCTCCCGCAGCTTTTGTCACAGACCCCTGAGTGAGGCATCAAATCGTGCGGCTCATTGAGGAGAGGTGTGCTATATCTTTTCTAAGCGATCGGTTGTACGATGTTCGAACAGCAGACGAAAAAGCGGCCAAAAAAGTCCCATTGACTTTACGTTCAGAAATTTAAATCCCAACTGACATTTTCACACACACAGACAAAAAAGGGCCTGTCAGCCCTGCGTCTCTCTCTCTCTCTCTCCCTCTCTCACTCCCCCTCAGAGGATTTATATTATCAAGCAGCCAATAAAAATCTTCATAGCCACACCCTAAAACATGCTAAAAATGTGCTAGCATCATGCTAACATATGCTGGCATCGCCTAGCGAAGTGCTAAAACATGCTATAAACGTGTTACCATCATGCTAACACATGTTGGCATTGTCTAGCGAAGTGCTAAAACATGCTAAAAACGTGCTAACAACATGCTAACACATGCTAGTATTGCCTTCTGAAGTGTTAAAACATGCTAAAAACGTGCTAGCATCATGCTAACACATGCTAGTATCACCTAGCAAAGTGCTAAAACATGCTAAAAACGTGCTAATAACATGCTAACACATGCTAGTATTGCCTAGCAAAGTGCTAAAACATGCTAAAAACGTGCTAGCATCATGCTAACACATGTTGGCATCGCCTTGCGAAGTGCTAAAACATGATAAAAACATGCTAACAACATGCTAACACATGCTAGTATCGCCTAGTAAAATGCTAAAACATGCTAAAAACGTGCTAGCATCATTCTAACACATACTGGCATTGCCTAACGAAGTGCTAAAACATGCTAAAAACGTGCTAGCATCATGCTAACACATGCTGGCATCACCTAGAGAAGTGCTAAAACATACTAAAAACATGCTAACATCATGATAACACATGCTGGCATCGCCTAGCGAAGTGTTAAAACATGTTAAAACATGCTAGCATTATGCTAACACATACTAGTATTGCATAGCAAAGTACTAAAACATGCTAAAAACATGCTAGCATCATGCTAACACATACTAGTATCGCATAGCAAAGTACTAAAAACATGCTAAAAACATGCTAGCATCATGCTAACACATGTTGGCATCGCCAAGTGAAGTACTAAAACATGCTAAAAACGTGCTAATTACATGTTAACACATGCTAGTATCGCCTAGCAAAGTGCTAAAACATGCTAAAAACGTGCTAACAACATGTTAACACATGCTAGTATCGCCTAGCAAAGTGCTAAAACATGTTAAAAATGTGCTAACAACATGCTAACACATGCTGGTATTGCCTAGCAAAATGCTAAAACATGCTAAAAACATGCTAGCATCATTCTAACACATACTGGCATCGCCTAGTGAAGTGCTAAAACATGCTAAAAACATGCTAGAAACATGCTAACACATGCTAGCATCACCTAACAAAGTGCTAAACATGCTAAAAACGTGCTAGAATCATGCTAACACATAATAGCATCGCCTACCAAAGTGTTAAAACATGCTAAAAACGTGCTAGCATTATGCTAACACATGCTAGCATCGCCTAATGAAGTGCTAAAACATGCTAGTATTATGCCAACAGATGTTAGCATTGCCTATGGAATTGCTAAAACATGCTAACACATGCTAGCATCGCCTAGCGAAGTGCTAAAACATTATAAAAACGTGCTACCATCATGAAAAACATGTGCTAACAACAGTCTATGGCCTTTATTTTAGTGCTTAGAAACAAGTTAGAAAATGCTATTTGACGAGTTTTGCCACGGCAAGCACCACTCACATTTTCTTCAGGAAATGTACATTCTAGTTATTATTATTATTCTGAGACTAAATTTCTAAATGTAACTCCTCCTAGAGCTTTTAAGCTACATGCACCAAACTCGGCACAGACCTTCAGACTAATCCCGATTAGTGTGCTATATCTTTTCTAACTGATCGGACTTACGGTTTTCCTAAAAATGACGATCAAAACTCGGAAAAACTCCCATTGATTAACATTGCAGAATGTTCAGAAATTTAAATCCCAACTGACGTTTTCACACACACAGACGAAAAAGGGCCTGTCAGCCCTGCGTCTCTCCCTCTCTCTCTCCCTCAGAGGATTTCTTTTATCAAGCAGCCAATAAGTAATGACCTAAAATCTTCATAGCCACAGTATAGTAGCTTCCAGGTTGACTTGATTCACTCAGTATGGAAAGGAGGCTTGATAAGTATCACCCTGGTAACTGCATAGCAACCAGACAGGGTTACCCTAGCAACCAAATAACAAATCACATATTTCTGCACCAGAAAATCATACAGACATCCTGTTTCACTTATTTCACTCAGGATGGAAAGTAGCCTTGATATGTATCACTCTGGTAACTGCCTAGCAACCAGATGGGGTTACCCTAGCAACCAAGTAACAAATCACATATCTCTGCACCAGAAAATCATACAGACTTCCTGTTTCACTTATTTCACTCAGGATGGAAAGTAGCCTTGATATGTATCACTCTGGTAACTGCCTAGCAACCAGATGGGGTTACCCTAGCAACCAAGTAACAAATCACATATCTCTGCACCAGAAAATCGTAGTGACTTCCTGTTTCACTTATTTCACTCAAGATGGAAAGTAGCCTTGATATGTATCACTCTGGTAACTGCCTAGCAACCAGATGTGATTACCCTAGCAACCAAGTAACAAATCACATATCTCTGCAACAGAAAATCAGAGAGACTTCCGGGTTGACTTATTTCACTCAGGATGGAAAGTAGCCTTGATATGTATCACTCTGGTAACTGCCTAGCAACCAGATGTGATTACCCTAGCAACCAAGTAACAAATCACATATCTCTGCAACAGAAAATCAGAGAGACTTCCGGGTTGACTTATTTCACTCAGGATGGAAAGTAGCCTTGATATGTATCACTCTGGTAACTGCCTAGCAACCAGATGTGATTACCCTAGCAACCAAGTAACAAATCACATATCTCTGCAACAGAAAATCATAGAGACTTCCGGGTTGACTTTATTCACTCAGGATGGAAAGTAGCCTTGATATGTATCACTCTGGTAACTGCCTAGCAACCAGACGGGGTTACCCTAGCAACCAAGTAACAAATCACATATCTCTGCACCAGAAAATCGTAGAGACTACCTGTTTCACTTATTTCACTCAGGATGGAAAGTAGCCTTGATATGTATCACTCTGGTAACTGCATACCAACCAGACAGGGTTACCTTAGCAACCAAGTAACAAATCACATATCTTTGAACCAGAACATCGTAGAGACTTAGGGGTTGACATATTTCACACAGGATTGCAAGGAGCCTTATGAGTATCACCTTAGTAACTGCCTAGCAACCAGATGGGGTTACCCTAGCAACCAACTAACAAATCACATATCTCTGCACCAGAAAATCGTAGAGAATTCCGGGTTGACATAATTTATTCAGGATGGAAAGGAGGCTTGATAAGTATCACTCTGGTAACTGCCTAGCAATGACAAGGGCTTACCCTAGCAACCAAGTAACAAATCACATAACTCTGCACCAGAAAATCGTAGAGACTTCCTGTTTCACTTATTTTACTCAAGATGGAAAGTAGACTTGTTATATATCACTCTGGTAACTGCCTATCAACCAGATATGGTTACCCTAGCAACCAAGTAACAAATCACATATCTATGCAACAGAAAATCATAGAGACTTCCGGGTTGACTTTATTCACTCAGAATGAAAAGGAGGCTTGATAAGGATCACCCTGGAAACTGCCTAGCAACCAGATTGGGTTACCCTAGCAACCAAGTAAAAAATGATAT